>CM077152.1:131060206-131551099 GCA_039583875.1 Platanthera guangdongensis
TTTGTTATTAATGTGAGTCTGTAATTAGTGTCCTTACCCAAATAGGGGGAGATTGTTGGATCCCTAGTTGGATTTGGGCTAGGCTCACTAAACTAGGATGTTTGACCCAACATGTATAGCTAGGGTCAAGTGTGTGTCCTATAGTCTAGGCCATGTCCTTAGAGTCAACACTAAATGGACCAGCCATCAAAAGACAACAAAAGACTCAATACTTAGAGAAATTTCAAAGACTCAGGAAATGAGTTCGACGTTCGTAGAACTCAGGTCGATGAAAGGCGTGCTTAGCTCGACGAACTCAGAGACAATTATTTGAGCTGAGCTCGACGAACTTGGTACTCAGGTCAACGTTTTAAGGACACCATATTTCAACATTTCAAGTCCAGAATCTCTCTGAACTCTATTCGACGAACATAGTTCTCAGCTCGACGATTTCTGGATCATCTACTTCAACATCTTATTCCCGAAACATATAAGTATTCTAAGTCCAGGATCACACTCCAGTCGACGAACTCACCTTCTCAGCTTTGCGAACTTAGACCACAGTCTTGGCAAGATTTATTAAGTAGCAGTTAGAAGCTCTCAGCTCGATGAAACTAGTTCTCAGGTAAACGAACCCAGTTCTGAGGTCAACGATTTTTGGACACGTTACTTCAACATTCTTAACTCTAAGAATCATGGTATTCTGAACTCCAATCGACGAAGTTATACTCTCAACTCGACGATCTTGATGAATAGAATTGGCAAGGGTCTAGAGAAACAAGTTATCTGTTCTTAGGTCGACGATCTTGGATCTCATCTCGACGAACAATTATTATCTAATCGACGAACTTGACTTCTCAGCTCGATGAACTCTGGATCCAGGTCGACGAATTCTGTTCTTTGCTCAACGATTTCTGTGAAGTTCCAGATTTAGATATTTTCCTCTCTTTGTCCTTAATTTATTGCAATAATTCCTGAGTAATCAATGCTGAATATTCTCTGAATATTACTGTTAGACGCAACATTGATTATGGATTTCATCAGGATTATTGCTTGCCATTTTTTCATGGAATAGTTGGGGAAATCAATTAATGCAAATATTCTCCAGGCCGTCAGCATTAAATGAAGGAAGAAATTCAAAATTCAGAAAGAATATTACACAGAAATATAAAAAGGATTTTTCATTTTCTTCTTCATGGGGTAAGAACAAACAAGACAGAATAAGGGTTTTCTTCTTTCTTCTCAGGAGAATACAGAGAGCACAATAGAGAACATCAATCATACAGTAATAGAGAACAAGAAGCTCTAACCCTTGACCAGAGAAAGAACAGCAAGTTGAAGAAGAAGAAGAACAACCATTCAAATCAAGAGTCTTCTTCCGTCTTCATCTCAGGATTCTTCAAAGGACAACAATTACTATATCAGTCAAGAAGCACCTGGATACCTGCTGGTCAAGGCTGAAACATTGAAGGCCTACTCACACTGAAGCAAAACTCCATCCTTCCTGAATAAATCTATATCTAAGGGGGAGCTTTGTCAAAATCAAGATCCACTAAAGTCTTCTCAGTTGTATTTGAGAAATAGAAGACATAATCACTCTCTCATCCCCCACTGTATAAAGGGTTCTTAACTACCTTCAAAAGTTATTCCTGGTTGCAAGTCACCTGATCAAAAGACTTGAGGATTGGTTTTTGAGCACCTGATCAAAAGCTCATTGGTGGTAGTCACCTGATCAAAAACCTGAGTGGATTCCTACCAGGGTGGTAGAAGAGTGGATGTACCCAGGTTGGGGAACTACTATAAATTCTTGTGTTGTCTGGTTGCACCATTTTCTTTTGTTCTTGTTGTGGCTGTGATTATTAGGTCTTATTGTGCTTGTGATAGTTAGTGCATGTGCTAGATTAATTTATTTTAGGACTCAGTTTTTATTTACAACAAACATTTTTTTATTGATTTCAAGATATTCTATTCACCCCCTCCCCCACTATAGAGTATTTCAGATCTAGCACTTACTTTCAGTCGGTACCATGGTCCACAAACATGGCCAAACCGGGCCAACCAGAACCCAACAGTCCAAGAAAGGAGAAACTAAGCATACCCCCATAGTGATGATCCACAGAAAGAAGGGGCCTCGCGGTTGGGTGGTATGCTAACCACAACCAACACTCATACCCCCAACATCACCATCTTAAAATAGGCACAACACCTAAGTATTACAACACTAAATCGAAGACCATGACTTACAATCGGCCTATACTAAGCGCAACGCATCCTACGCTCAACGACGTCGAAACATTTACCCTGAGCATAAGCCTAAAAACAATTTAAACATCTTATACTCTAAAGGAACCAGGAACGTTAATATAAGATGAGAGTCTTACCATAAGAACTTAAGGAAAAGGAGAGGAATGGAGCCACTTGCCTTGGCTTTATCAAAGAAGCCTCCAAATCACACCTCGTCGCAGATCGGGACTAAGGGAGACGAGAGAAGCCGAAATCTGGACAAGAGTGGATGAAATAGAAGTTAGTGCCAAAAATCCCTAACGGGAAATCTCAAGAAATGGAAAAAAATCACCACGGTGATGTATATCTCGCCGAGAGCTTTTCAAATATATGCTCGAATGAAGATTTCGAGCACAGGAACTCCGTCGGCGGCGACTGGAAGGTTCACGAAATCTCACGCTCCGCCATCGCCGTCCTCACGTTTCTTAAGATCTGGTTCGGTTCAAGGAAGAAGAAAAAGAATAAGTCCTAAAGGAAGAGTGGGGCCGGTTCTAATTCTAAGTATACGTATATATATAGGTATTTATAAAAGGTTTTGTCTAAAAACGGACTATTTACGAGCGGGTGGGCGGAAAATGAAATTTAATCTTGAAGATTACTACAAATCGAAAAGTGGTCAACATGAAAGTTACAGATCTCGACGAGATGAACAAATTTCATGTTAACCATTTTTTGATACAACTCCATTTTGACCCTCAAAACAGCACCCGAACGCAGACATAAACGACCTACTCGAGTGGCAGCATGAACCACTCAAGTTCCAACGTATCTACTCGAGTAGCAGCATACCTACTCGAGTTCCAGCATGCTATACTCGAGTATTAGCATAATATACTGGAGTAGCAGCAAATTACTCAAGTTCCAACATGTATTACTCGAGTAGTAGCATGATATACTCGAGAAGCAGCTCATCACTCGAGTTCCAGCAGAAAAATGAAGAATAGGGGTTCACAACTGCTTCAAATAGAAAAATGGTCAACATGAAAGTTGTAGATCTCGTAGAGATGAACAAAGTTCATGTCAGCCATGTTTTGATATGATGCAGTTCTGACAATCAAAATGGCGCCAAAACACAGACAGGAATGGCCTACTCGAGTGGCAGCATGAACCACTCGAGTTCCAACGTATCTACTCAAGTAGAAGCATACCTACTCGAGTTCCAACATGCTGTACTTGAGTAGTAGCATAATATACTCGAGTAGCAGCTCATTACTCGAGTTCCAACTTGTATTAATCGAGTAGTCGTATGATATACTCGAGTAGCAGCTCATCACTCAAGTTCCAGCAGAAAAACTATAAATAGGGGTTCAAAACGGCTTCCAATCGAAAAGTGGTCAACATAAAAGTTGTAGATCTCGTCAAGACGAACAAAATTCATGTGAACCATGTTTTTATACGACCCGTTTTGATCCTCAAAAAAGCGTCTGAACCCAGATAGGAACGGTCTACTCGAGTGGCAGCATGAACCACTCGAGTTCCAACGTATCTACTCGAGTAGCAGCATACCTACTCGAGTTCCAGCATGCTGTACTCGAGTAGTAGCATAATATACTCGTGTAGCAGTTCATTACTCGAGTTCCAACATGTATTACTTGAGTAGTAGCATGATATACTCGAGAAGAAGCTCATCACTCGAGTTCCAGCAGAAAAATGATAAATAGGGGTTCACAACTGCTTCAAATCGAAAAGTGGTCAACTATTTTTTTGATATGATGCAGTTGTAACCCTCAAAATGGTGCCCGAATGCAGATAGGAACGGCCTACTTGAGTGGCAGCATGAAACACTCGAGTTCCAACGTATCTACTCGAGTAGCAGCATATCTACTTGAGTTTCAGCATGCTGTACTCGAGTAGTAGCATAATATACTGGAGTAGCAGCTCATTACTCGAGTTCCAATTTGTATTACTCGAGTAGTAACATGATATACTCGAGTAGCAGCTCATCACTCGAGTTCCAGCAAAAAAAACGATAAATAGGGGTTCAAAACGGCTTCCAATCTAAACGTGGTCAACATAAAAGTTGTAGATTTCGTCGAGATGAACAAATTTCATGTTAGCTATTTTTTGATACGACCCATTTTGAGACTCAAAAAGCTGCTCGAACGCTGACAAGAACGGCTTACTCGAGTGGCAGCATGAACCACTCGAGTTGCAACGTATCTACTCGAGTAACAGCATACCTACTCGAGTTCTAGCATGCTGTACTGGAGTAGTAGCATAATATACTCGAGTATCAGCTCATTACTCGAGTTCCAACATATATTACTCGAGTGGTATCATGATATACTCGAGTAGCAGCTCATCACTCGAGTTGCAGCAGAAAAATGATAGATAGGTGTTCAAAACGGCTTCAAATCGAAAAGTGGTAAACATAAAAGTTGTAGATCTCGTCGAGACGAACAAATTTCATGTTAACCATTGTTGATACGATGTCGTTTCGACCCTCAAAACCACATTCAAGCAAAATCTAAAACGGGCTATTCGAGTAGAACCATAGCTTCTCGAGAAGACTCAGAATGGAGCCCAAACACGCGCCGAATTAAACGAAACTCGCGCCGATGGCGAACACTGATGCTACGAATTTAACGGCAAAGTTAAAACACAAAACTTAACTTATCAACTCGAAAACTATCAGTTTCGACGAAAATCCCAAAAATCTGGTCAATCAGACCAAACGGACGCGAAAACGCACTAACGGTGCAGCGCCGACAACATGACGTAAAAAGGGTAACGCCCTGACGTTATAAATATGACAATATCAAATCAAATAAAATCATCGAAAAAAAATCGGGGGCGTTACACCGGTGCGCTCCAAGATGACATACTTGGGCGTATATTGCCTTGCTCCAACAACTCTTGCAATTGAACCTTTATTTCCACCATCTCCATTGGCGCAACACGATACAGAGAGCGGGCCACAGGTTTTGCACCTGGCACCAGCTCAATAGCGTAGTCAATCTCCCGCAGGGGCAGTAACCCTAAAAGATTCTTTGGAAACACATCAGCGTACTCCGATAGAATAGGATCGTCACTCATACTGGGCTTTGACTCAACATCCTCCAACAGGGTGAAGAACAACTTTTCGCCCTTCCAAACTGCGTTCACTACTTGGAGAGCAGACATCAATATCATGCTTGATCCTCGCATACCAACGAACTTATTCTCTAGTTCGGTGTTCTATTTTAGTGTGACTTCTTTAGAGTTGCAATCTTTATAAGCGCGTTTGAAAGTCCACCTAGTGTCAGCTATGTGCACCTATGGGGGGGGGGGGAATAGGTGACGAGTAATGCTTTTGCGGAATTTACGAATGTACCTGCACAATAAAAACAAAAAGCACAGCACACAGAATACACAGACAATTTATAGTGGTTCCCCGACTTGGGTACATCCACTTTCCCCCTTCGACCTATCTCCCCAACAAGGGACGACTCGGTCACTTCTCCAACGGGATTGAAATCCAATCCCTGCACTATCGGAAGGAACCCTTCCACACGTGAGAGTCAACACTCCCACAAAACGGGTTGCACCCAACCCTTACAACACGGAACAAAAGTTTCTTTACAACAAAAGTAAATATAGAATGTATACGAGATACAAACTTCTTTCGGAGACTACGGTGTTCCTCTTCGTTCGACGACGTGTTCGTGAAGTCAACGAAGAGTCTACAACCTTGGTCTCTCTTGGAAAGGATCTTCCCGAAACCGACGGCGGCAATCCGAGCGGCGGCTTGGTTCGGGATCGACGGCAACGAAGGTGCGCGGCAGCAGTACTTCTGAGATCCAATCTTCGTTGCAAAGCAAACTAGGTCTACCAACGGTCACTCTAGGATCGGTCATCTCGATCGATTCGGACGGGGGAGTTTTTCCCGGTCAACAAATCGAGAGACAAGGGATCTCTGGATAGACACGTGAGACTCAAGCTTTGCTAAGCTTCTGTCGCCGGAGATCGCGAAGGATTCCCGATTGTTGACGGCGACCAAAGTTCCCGAGCGCGACGGCGGCGGCGGAGAGGAATCGCGGTTTTAGGGTTACGTCGCGGCTCGGTTTCTTTCTCTCTTTATTTACTGTTCAAAATACCCGAATATATATACTGTAGATAACTCCAATATGACCGTTTGTGGGACCCACAATAGAAATCCCTAAATCCCGGTCCAGAAAATTGACAGCTGTAGAATCCTGTTCAGGAACATCCCGAGAAAACGCTAAGTGAAAATCGGCGAGAATCGCAGGTGATTCTCGACGAATCGGCGAGAATCACCAAGTGATTCTCGACGATTCGTCGAGAATCGCTAGCGATTCTCGACGAATCACTTATTGATTCTCAGCGGTTTCCATGATCTGCTTAACCACTGGTTCGGCGAGAATCACTAGTGATTCTCGCCGAATCTTACTTGGCACCATTTTGGGGTAGCCAGAAGGAGTCGGCGAGAATCACTAATGATTCTCGTCGATTCGGCGAGAATCACTAGTGATTCTCGCCGAATCGGCGAGAATCACTTGGTGATTCTCGTCGAATTTTCCTTGGACGAATTTTCGTCTTCCACCCAGGAGCTGCTCCTTGACCCATCCATGCTCCTTGTCTTCTCTTGCATATGAACGGCCCTGTACTTGAAAGTAAGTGCACTCCAATAGAGAGAGTACACGTAGGCCAACACACTGATCTGCTCAACGAGGGATTACGTCTTGCAGACCCGTGTATATTGACCTACTGCACCCTGACATTGGTGTGCACTTAGCGTGGAGGAGCTGCAAGTACAACTTAAGATGTTTCATCAAATACATTGTGAATTCATCTTAGCTTGACAGGTGGCTTCCTCAAATCCAGGTAATTGTGGATACAATACCCAACAATCTCCCCCTATTTGACGAAGCCAAAACCCTACTAGCTAGGATGAATAACACCTATCAAATAATAAACATAGCATTCAGAAATTAAACATGCAGCACAAGAGAATATATGCAATCAGATCAGGACTTGAGTCATTCACAAATTCAAATATATATACCAATATATATACACATATAATCTCAAAATTGTTCATATGATAACAATAATCATTAAGTGTTCTTAAGACAAAGTGACAAGCTATAAGTTATTGACTATTTTTCCTTAGCTAAGTCACCCTTAGGATTTTGAGCCAAATACTTCTTGCTTTGCCTCTCCATGTATTCTTTGGGCTTCGGGTAATACCTAGGAGGAGGAACTTTATCTGCATCCTTGTTGTTTCTGAAAAAGATGTTGCGTTTCGCTTCAAACGTTTTGTGCGTTTCCCACTCATACTGGCTATATACTTCGTTTCGATTGATCTCTCCTCTTTCTTGCAGCCATAAGGTGTCTAAGATGATGTTCCTTGAAACTGGACTCCACCTTTCGTTTCGTACATCCTCCTCACTCATTCTGATTCTCTTCTCAGCTAGAGTCTCCTTGGACGTCCCTTCCTGAACTTTTCTCTTTCCCCTGGCTTTTGCTAAGGCCTCTTGGTCAAACATGCTCCTCAGTTTAGCTTTGGAGAGAGCCCTAGCATCAGCGTCAGTTGTGGGAACATCTGCAGCACTTGTACTTAAGTCCTCAGCAGCACACACTCCCTCAGCGGCCGTAGATGTCTCAGGAACATGTATACCTGCAGGATTGTCAGGCAGAACGACGCCTAACGTACCTAACGCCTGTTGGAGCATCCACCAGCAGCTCTCATAGACATATTTGCTTGATTGTGCGAAGTGTGTGCTCATGCTTTCTTGAAGCTCGGCCAACTTAGCTATATACTCTTTCCCCCCCTTTTTGGCTTCAACAGCGATGCAGTTTGCATATGAGTGCAGGGAGTCATCAATATGCTTGGTGGTCTTGGAGAATTCAGAGACCAAGGCCTGTTGATTGGCGTTAAGAGTTACCATATTACCGTCAAACTTCTGAATGTTGTTGGCTACAACATGTGCATTCTGATTGACGACGGCAAGAGTATCAGTATTCTTTTTCAATCCGGCCATAAGGAGTGTGACAGCTTCGCCGGCCGCGGTATACTTTTCTTCAAATTTCTTCTCCATCACGTCCAGTTTATGGTTGATTTCCACCATATTCTTGAGCATCAGATTTTCAGAAGTCTTAATCCTTTTTCAGCAATTTATTCTGAGCGTTAGCAAAGGAGTCTTTGAGTTCATTCACAATGCCCTGAATGATATTGACAGTGTGAGTGGCTAGCTCATCTCGTAACAGAATAGCCGGAGGCACTTGTGGGCCTTGCATTTCAACAGACGCATCTGTAGAGCTGGATACAATCACAGTCTCCAATGGAGGAATGCTGGCGGCCTCTGGAGATTTATCGGACTCCCCCTCCACTGGTGCATGCTTTTCAGATGGAGGTTCAACAAGATTCGGATGCTCCAATACTTCATGCCCCTCGTTCCCATCTTCCTCTCCGTCATCATCCAAGAAATCATCTACATCAGCAGCCTCTTCCAATTCTTGGTCAGCAGTTTCCAGTACAGCATCACTTTCTTCTTGAATTTCGGCCACAGCAGCCCTGGCCACCTGGGCGATTTCAGATACTACATCAGTATGCGAGGGTAGAGGCTCCCCCTCGATTCCTGCAGTCAGGGTATCAGGAATTTCACCGGGGGTTACTGCTGGAGATACTCCCTGTTGCTCTTCCACTGCAGTCTGCCCAATACGCCTCTCCCATCGATCAAACACACTTGTGTCCATCTTCTTCAAGTAGTGGAGAGGGACACCCTTACTCATGTCGAATTTGTCTCCATTTAGCTGGTTTAGATATAGACTTAAGATGCGGCCAAAACTTGGAGAGCCCAAGGTGTCCTTGATCTTCTCGAACAGCAACTCCCCCCATTTAAACCTCTTGCGGCAGACGACGGCTATCAGGATCTTGAACATATCCCCTGAGATATGGTCATGAGAGCCTGGCTTCCAGATGAGCACCTTTCCAATAATGTCGGACAGGAGCTTCCCTTCTTCATTCATCTCTTTTCTCTTTATTGACCGAGTTCCCTGTGGGAGACCGCAGAATAAGAGAGTTCTGGTTTTGTCCTCGTCCTCCAGGTAGTCCTCATGCTCCGAGCTAGAAAGCTGCAGGTAGCGAGTCAGCTTGCTGGCAGACAGCTTGACCTTTGCCCCAGCCACCTTGCTTTTGATTACGGAGTCGCCATTTCGGAGTCTTGCGGTAGCGAAGAACTCCAGCACCTCTTTGTCCAGGATTTTGCAAGGGTGCTCCAAGATGAATGTTAGCCCAGCCTCTTCCAGCATCAGAATGATGTTGCGGAATTCGTCCGAGGCATGAGAAAACCCAGTTCGAACAAGCTCGCAGCCAGAGACCAATCCAGTAGTTGTCCTTGGAGCTATTGCAGATCTAGAGAGAGAATCCCTACTCTAAGTGTTAATGAACATACAAAAAGAAAGCGTCACTAGTGAGAGCGTCCAAGTACGGGTGAGGAAGAGGTTACCTAAGGGCTTATACGGAAGTGAGTTGGTGAGCTTCGGGAAGACCTTCGGTGGATGGACGAGTTTCCTGTGGGGTTCGGCCTTGCTAGAACCTTGCGAGAACCTTCTCGAATTGACGATGGACCTTGCGAGAACCTTGCGGTCACAGAGGCACTTCGCGATTCAACGAGAACCTTGCGAGACAACCGGCGGGGAAGAATCTTTCAGTGAGAAGATGATTGACGAGCTTCCTGCGGGTGTCGGCGGGTAAGGGAAGAATCTTTGTTGAAGGGTCGGCGAGAAGAGCGCTTGCGGGTTTCGGCGAGTCGGAGGAAGAGCTCTTGCGATTTGGCGAGTAGTCTGCGAAGGTCGGCGGGATGATTAAGGAAGGTGAAGGGTCGACGAGCTCCTTCGGCGGGATTCGGCGGGATTCTTCGGCGGGATTCCTAGTATATAAAGTGAAATTGAGGGGTTTTCTTTATTAGGAATTGAAAGGTTCCGAGGTTCCGAAATTGAAGGGTTTTTCTACTGGGAATTTCCACGTTAGGAAGCATTGCAACATTTTCAAATTCTTCTGATGTCAAGTCAATATAAGATCAATAAATACATATTTATTGTAACGACAATCTATTTGGATTTGAGCGAGGCTTCTCCAAACACTTCTTGATGTCAATTGTGATTTGTCGAGATTCACAATGACATATCTTTGTTAACCTTTTATTGATGTATAAAGGTTTGCATGTATCGAATTATCCTATCCTTAGATGCGCATACATACACTGATATACAAAGATGTATCTGAATATAAGGATATATATATATATATATATAGGTAATTGTCAATTGAAAATGACTCGAGTCTTGGAACTGATCATGAGTACCTGGGATTTTGAGAGTCATCGTTTTAGTCCCACAGGTAGATCATGTTAGAAGCTCAATGTGAGTATGCTCAAGTAGATATCATATCTGTTATTTCAGACGCTTCCTCCAATTTAGTCTTGATCCACCTACTGTCCAGTTCCCATCATATTCACGGGAACCTATACTACCCTGCAAGAAAGAATTACTTTACCTTAGGAACCCAAATCATATTGGGTCCTAGGTTCCTGTTAGCATAAGCACGCCACTGCCTTCCTTCAGAAAACCTGTCTGGAAGACTACCTCTGTCCCGAGAATGTGGATAAGCCCTTGCCGTGGGCACAGAGGGGTTGTGCCAACAATCGATGGCAAAGTGCCCCACTTTGCCGCAGCACCAACATGGGTGAATGTTGTATCGCCGTTTCTGACCTGATCTAGTGACTGATGTAGTCACGGTCCTAGGTCTAAACGGGATAGGGCATGATCTTGTCACAAAAATTCCTCTTCCATCGTGACGTGTGGAAGGGTGGAAAGAATGCATGTTGTGAGCGTTATGAGGCCGGGAAGGTGGTGCCATTCTTTCAGGCATCTCCCTTACAGAGGCCCCATGGAACCTGACATCATGACTTCTATCCTCTCTATCCCGTGTCCTCAAGTGGTGAGAAGTCTTCTGTGAGCTGGGACATGCAGATCCACACTGTGTTGAGGCAGTGGCAGTGAATACGAAGGGCTCAGAATGAGCCTTAGGTATTCTCTCGTGGGTGGCCACCCCGGCCCTTGCACTCCGGGTGTCTCCACATGGGGACAGATCACCCTTGCAGTGACCACGACTATGCCTGTGGTCATACCTGAAGGCATGATGTGTTGCCTTCCTGCTTGGAGTGGGGGGTCGGAATACCGTTTCCCCATTTCTCCACGAATTGATAATCCGGGAGATCCACCCGTTTTCTTGCTTTCTCTTGATGGCATCAACCTTGGAGAAGTTTGATACTATTCTTTTCTCATTCTCCAGACTACTCTCTAGAGCTGAGATCTTAGAGTCCTTGGCCTTGTTGGACGCCAATTGGAGAACCAACAAGACCTTCAGTCGAGCAATCTCTTGAGCTTGCTCCTCAGCAAGTAGGTTGCTTGACTGAAGGGCTCTCTTCAGGGAATCAGCATTTTCTGAAGGAGGGTAGTTCCTGTCTTCAGAAATTTCAAGAGATACGGGGTAGGATGAAGAAGTTACCTGCTCTTCTGTGTTATTGTCATTAGATTCAGTGACTATTGTGTCATCCACATCAGAGCTGCTTTCATCACTGTCCTCTTCAGTCTCTGACACGGACACTGGAGCTCTGATGCAGTCTGAGGGATCCTTGCCTTCATCTTCAGAAGTGAGGACCCCCACATACGCTTCATCCTCTGATTGACAGCATATTCCAGCTTTCTCTGACCCCCCCCCCCCCATCAGCTCTGAGATCATCATCCATAGAGATTTAGCCGTTCTACATTTTTCCAATCTAGAGCGAGAGGCTCCAGACCAGATATCCATGATAATTTGACGAATCCTCTCGTCCAAATGAAATAGTGATAGTTCCGTCTCTGACATCTCAGCAATGCCCATGGGCACTTGGATCCCAGAGTCGGAGGTCTTCATGGGAATAAACGGACCCTCTTCCAGGATGAAGGATGCTCAAGGATCGATAGCATCAAGGTGAAATGACACTCTCATTCTCCAGATGGGATAATAATCCTTTGTGCATGCGGGGAGTTTGAGTGGCGGTATCTCATAATCCAGATCCATGCTTCTGACACTGGTGGCAGGATTCTACTCAAGGTGTTAACCTTTGAAGAGCAACCTCGCTTTGATACCACTTGAAAGTCCACCTAGTGTCAGCTATGTGCACCTATGGGGGGGAATAGGTGACGAGTAACGCTTTTGCATAATTTACGAATGTACCTGCACAATAAAAACAAAAAAGCACAGCACACAGAATACACAGACAATTTATAGTGGTTCCCCGACTTGGGTACATTCACTTTCCCCCTTCGACCTATCTCCCCAACAAGGGACGACTCGGTCACTTCTCCAACGGGATTGAAATCCAATCCCTGCACTACCGGAAGGAACCCTTCCACACGTGAGAGTCAACACTCCCACAAAACGGGTTGCACCCAACCCTTACAACACGGAACAAAAGTTCCTTTACAACAAAAGTAAATATAGAATGTATACGAGATACAAACTTCTTTCGGAGACTACGGTGTTCCTCTTCGTTCGCCGACGTGTTCGTGAAGTCAACGAAGAGTCTACAACCTTGGTCTCTCTTGGAAAGGATCTTCCCGAAACCGGCGGCGGCAATCCGAGCGGCGGCTTGGTTCGGGATCGACGGCAACGAAGGTGTGCGGCAGCAGTACTTCTGAGATCCAATCTTCGTTGCAAAGCAAACTAGGTCTACCAACGGTCACTCTAGGATCGGTCGTCTCGATCGATTCGGACGAGGGAGTTTTTCCCGGTCAACAAATCGAGAGACAAGGGATCTCTGGATAGACACGTGAGACTCAAGCTTTGCTAAGCTTCTGTCGCCGAAGATCGCGAAGGATACCCGATTGTTGACGGCGACCAACGTTCCCGAGCGCGACGGCGGCGGCGGAGAGGAATCGCGGTTTTAGGGTTACGTCGCGGCTCAGTTTCTTTCTCTCTCTATTTACTGTTCAAAATACCCGAATATATATACTGTAGATAACTCCAATATGACCGTTTGTGGGACCCACAATAGAAATCCCTAAATCCCGGTCCAGAAAATTGACAGCTGTAGAATCTGGTTCAGGAACATCCCGAGAAAACGCTAAGTGAAAATCGGCGAGAATCGCAGGTGATTCTCGACGAATCGGCGAGAATCGCAGGTGATTCTCGACGAATCGGCGAGAATCACCAAGTGATTCTCGACGATTCTCGACGATTCGTCGAGAATCGCTAGCGATTCTCGACGAATCACTTATTGATTCTCAGCGGTTTCCATGATCTGCTTAACCACTGGTTCGGCGAGAATCACTAGTGATTCTCGCCGAATCTTACTTGGCACCGTTTTGGGGTAGCCAGAAGGAGTCGGCGAGAATCACTAATGATTCTCGTCGATTTGGCGAGAATCACTAGTGATTCTCGCCGAATCGGCGAGAATCACTTGGTGATTCTCGTCGAATTTTCGTCTTCCACCCAGGAGCTGCTCCTTGACCCATCCATGCTCCTTGTCTTCTCTTGCATATGAACGGCCCTGTACTTGAAAGTAAGTGCACTCCAATAGAGAGAGTACACGTAGGCCAACACACTGATCTGCTCAACGAGGGATTACGTCTTGCAGACCCGTGTATATTGACCTACTGCACCCTGACATTGGTGTGCACTTAGCGTGGAGGAGCTGCAAGTACAACTTAAGATGTTTCATCAAATACATTGTGAATTCATCTTAGCTTGACAGGTGGCTTCCTCAAATCCAGGTAATTGTGGATACAATACCCAACAGCGTTGCTCCGACAGCCATTCCATACCAAAGATTACATCAAACTCCGATATCGGTAGCACCAAAGCTTCCAAACTAAAGTCATGACTTCCTATCCGCACCTCAACAAAGCAGGTTGTATCCGCACGAATCAAGCACCCATTAGGTAGTAACAGATTCACTCGAATTGTCGGCATAAACGAAGGCACTCTGATACGCCCCATGAATTTCTCAGACAAAAAGGAATGAGAAGCTCCCGTATCGAACAGTGCTCTTGCCAGATATTCCGATATGAGGACATAGCCTAATTCAAACCAATCATACACAAGCAACGCATAAGTTACTAAGTGATGCATGCCCATGGTTTCGACGGATAAAATTACGCGCTCTTAGGTTTGACAATTAAAATAAATATCTAGCGTTCGGTTTCTCTAATTAACAATATCGATTACTCCAGTAATTAATGTCACAATTCTCAACATCAACGACGTAAAGGGACACTACCCCATATATAGATTGAATACGGGCTAAAGGCCAATGTTCGCTCAAGCTAATAGGACCTACCTGATCCGGACAATTAGAAATTCAAATTAAAATTATTCGCTAGCAAGTCACAAAACCAATACGAGAGGATCCAGACAAATTAATGATTCAAAATAAAGTCCAAACCAATCCCAAAAATTAATTAATATAAGGGTATACCAAATCACTTGAACACAAATGAAATCAAGGCTAAGGAAATTGATTTCTACAAGCTTTCACGAGATCTACCCGCTCCAATTTATACGAAAAATATTCGGAAAATTAATGCTTAAAATTTAGATTTAATTAGCATGTTTTTAATATAAATCAGACAAATTACTAGCCTTCTATTTCCACCAATTCTCACAATAATTTAGAAGAAACACACAAAGAGTTGGTTTAAAAATCGTTACCCAAAATCCCAAGAAAATCCGTCCACAAAATGAGTGGAGGAGTCGCACAAGACGGTGGTTGAATCTATCTCCACACGACTCCATGGATCTGTAGCGGACGATGAAGACACGAGTCGTTTTCCTTTGCAAAGCCCTAGGTGAGGGAGAAACTTGAAGGCCAATATATATGGAAAGATGAGAGAGGAAAAGTGGTGGGAATATTGCCAAAGTGGAAGGAGGGGCTAGTCGGTTATTATTTTGATGGAGTTGGGTGCTCAGGTTGTGTGGTGGAGAGGGAGGAAAGAGACGGGGGTGGCCGATTTTGCAAGGAGAGGAGGAGAGGTTGGCCGAGAGGTTGAAGGAGAAAGAAGGGGCGAACTTGGAGAGGGGGAATTGGGAGGCCGAAAATAGGGACGAGGAGGAGGAGGAAGAGGAGGTGGCCGAACCACTAAGAGGGAGAGAGGGAGGAGGCCGGCGGCCAATAAAGGGGCCAAGAGAATGGGGGTTATAAATTTTCTCAAAGGGGGAGAGAGAGGAGGGGGGAAATTCAAATTTTGAATTATTGGTTTCAATTTTTCATTCTTCTCAAATAATTTCTTCATAAGCATGGCAATATATAGCATACACCACTCAATCTCCTCCATTCAAAATGAAACTACGATGGTTATAGGCGCACATCTTACAAATGGAAGAAAATAATTTAAAACAATACATGATGGTTATAAGCACCCATCATTATACATTAAATAAAAATACTATAATTAAATGCTTGCAAATAAAAAAATGCTTAAATTAAAATTGCATAAAATAGAAATTGCTAAAAATAATAATTGATAAAATATATAATTATAATTATGTAATTTATAATTATATATTTTATTTATTGACGGCGGCGGACGTCAAGCAAAACATGTAGCGGCGGCGCGTTGGCGACGAAACATCGTGGTAGACTCTCATCTTCGAGCTTGCGACAACGACCGTCCCAATCCACGAACTCTCTATGACGGGGATCCACGGCCGCATCAGCATCATTGCCATCAATCCTCCCCCACTCAAAATTACTCGTCACCGATGAGTGGCCAGTGAGGGGGAACTGTCAAAAACAGCACCAACATGGGGCAAATCTGACCCTGCAATCCGTGTCGTAGTAGCATGAACATCCCATAGCACTACGAACCTATCAGGTGTAGAAACAGCAAAACTCGAAATGGTGTCAGGCAAAAGAAAATTAACATGAATCTTACCATCCAGTTCAAGAACCAAGAAGTCCACGTGAAAATTAGATACGACAACACTAACACTCCCCAACACAAGAGAATATTTAGTGGTAGGAAGAAATGACGGAGAATGCCACTCAGGTGGAACAGAGATGTACTGTAAAAAGTCTGGAAACTTGAAATAAAGTGAAACAACCTATGTTATATAAAAATCTAAAATAAAAGCATGAAGTCCGACGTTCTCCATAATCATGGATGGGTCGGCATTCCTACGTATTAATTTATTAACGGAGCCAGAAGGCATCCGCTCAAGTACTGACCAAACTAAACCCAAATCACTAAATCTAGCATCGGACGGTCTCGGAAAGGAGTGGAAGTGCGTATGACATAACTTAAAAGGAAACATTAATGTCCAAGATACATGAGGAGAGAATCAATGTGCTACATGACTAGACCCAAATGCGGAGGATAAGGTGGCTAAGTCAGGTGGCACGGGAGCCTTATAATCAGAGATTATTTTAATGTGCTCCAAATCCGCAGTTTTAATTTTAAATTTTAAATACTCACGCTTGACATGAAGGTATGCCAAGGAGAATAGCTCATCATGAAAAATAATAGATCTGGATGCTCCCGGATGTGATAGGATGTACGTGCAATACAACTCAAGGGACCCAACTAAAGTTACTAACGTGGGGAAATGAGGGTCATCAAAAGGAGATGGGTAAATGCGTGAGACCGGGTGTGGTATATAAGTATGTATAGTGGACACCAAAACTAGAGGCACAATTGCCAAAGAATCAGAATCAGTTGTAGTAGATGACAGAACCGTAGACGGACATGTAGAAAAATGAGGTGTCAAAAGTGACATGTAGTCATATCTATGAGGTGCGGTGAAAAGTCCAAATACTAGTACGTTCAATATAGTAATATCTAAATGCTGATACAACACCAATGAAGGAGCTAATGGAGTGGACGTGACACAAAAACTCAGACTAGGTCTACCGGGCCCACGTCCTAAAAAGTCATCTAATGTGGAAAAATAAATAGGGGATAGGGTCGTTAAAATCAAACCCGGGTATTACAACGTCAAAGAACTCTCATTCGGTTGTACAACTAAAGAATCGTCCAAAAATAGCCATCCCTCAGATCGTAACGCATCCACAATAATAATAGGAACATCCTCACTCTCAGGCTCCTCAGATAACGCAGATATAATCTCAGTAGGTGTAATTATAGGCTCTAACATGATGGGGATCGTAGCCTGGAGAGGACACTCAATACTAGGAAGACCAGACACAATGCTAGTAGGGCACGTAATAGGCAACATGATACTCTCACAGATCAGATTGTCATCATCCAATACATCGTCTTCCAAATCACTAGGATATCCAAACTCCTCAACGTCAGAATCATTCGAATCGTCGGCCACTATCGTACATGTCGAAATACTCTCACCTAGCTGGTCATCTTTAGAATCCAGAGATACCACATCTATATTAGAGTTCTCGGGGGTATCAGTCACAAGCTTAGGAGGCTCAAACGTCGGAGGTAAAGGAGCAAACACCCTTGTAGTAATATCTTAATTTGGAGTCCCAATTATGGGGTCTACACTCCTTATTTTCCCTAGAGGTGGAAATCGGCACTCTTTGGGTATTACTTCCGCTGTGGGGATAAGATCTAACCTGAGTTATTTGGTCACTCCTATAAGAAGATGCAGGTCTAGTGACATAACTAGTTTTGCTAATGGGTGGCATAGGGTCACTCCTATAATCAGATATGGGTCGAATGTCATAACTATAATGACTCACGTGTGTAGTGCTATTAGTACGGAGGTAGTCGGGATCAAATTGATCCGAGAGTAAGTTTTGCATGTGCGTCCAAGCATATTGATAGCTACCAACATGACGCTCTTGGTTTAACCAAAATACGTGGGCTTGACCTACTAACCACTCTCGGGCGATGTTAACCTTTTGGTGGTCGTCCCATACGTGACAATCAAAATAAATTTCATTCCCCTTAAGCCAGTATCTAAAACTTTGGGGGCACCCTAAATAGTCATAAGTATGAGCAACATTCCTAGATGACTTAGAAACGTCAATTTCTCGCTCAGGGTGACGGTCCAAATGATAGTGGGGTTTCCTAGGGGTGGTGGTGGCACTTGGTTAGCCTTTAGTTAGGCAAGCAAAACATTAATCTCATCCATTACAGGGGAATGAACAGGTTTTTAACGTTCGTCATGGAACCAAAAGATTGTAATCAGGAAACGTTGACGTCACAGGCCATTTTCTAGTGTTCCCGCTAAATAATTAAGACATATATATATATATATATATATATATATATATATATATATATATATATATATACGAGTGACAGGCACAGGCCTATGGCCCGATGGCCACGCGCCACAGTACCCGGCCACCGACGGCGGGCTTCGCCCGCCCCCCTGCAGGCGTCGCCCGCCCCCAGCGGGATGTAAAAAATATAATATTGCGCCCGCCCCGCAAAAAATATTTAAAAAATATTATATCTAAAAATATATTTTTAAATATATTTAAAAATGTAATATTTAATTATATTTTTTTAATATTTTAAAAATATAATATTTAATTATATTTTAAAAGTATTTAAAAAATATAATATTTTAAAATATTTTAAAATTATTTTAAAATTATTTAAAAAAAAAGGCGGGATTAAATCCCGCCTAAGTATGGGCGGGATTTAATCCCGCCTAAACAGGCGGGATTAATCCCGCCTGTTTAGACGGGGATTAATCCCGCCTGTTTAGACGGGGATTAATCCCGCCTGTTTAGACGGGGATTAATCCCGCCTGTTTAGGCGGGGATTAATCCCGCCTAACAGACGGGATTAATCCCCGCCTGTTTAGGCGGGATTAAATCCCGCCCATACTTAGGCGGGATTTAATCCCGCCTAAGCAGGCGGGATTAATCCCGCCTAACTTAGGCGGGATTTAATCCCGCCTAAGGAGGCGGGATTAAATCCCGCCTTCTTAGGCCTAAGTAATCCCGCCTGGGGATTAATCCCAGGCGGGATTTAGTCCCACACCGTCAATTCGGTGGGATATTTCGGCCTTATATAGGTTTATGTCTTTTTGATTATAAGTTGGGGTGCTGGGCTAGCGGGTGGGCCGAATTTGGCGGGGCTGTGAGTTTCATCTGGCGGGCGTGCGAGCCGAAACTTGATGGGCTTGCATTTGTAGAATTTTAAGCTTAATTTTGGGCTGAGCTGATGGGTTGTAGGGTGCCCTATAAAAGATATAAATTTGAGAGACCCTATATAGGTTTAGGAGACCTAAGAAAAAAATATGAACGGTCCTGATTCATTGTTGCGATCAACGGTTGCGGTCAAATGTTTGATTTATATTCAACGGTCGTGATTAATCCAATGTCTCTTTTACCTTGTCATGTACATGTAATTGATATTTCTTTTTAATATAGTAAAGATATATATATATATATATATATATATATATATTGATTTTCTCGCTCAAAATAATATGGAGATTATTAATTTTTTTTGCAAAAAAATAAATTTTTAGGCTGCTATTTGCAGACCAATAGTTAAAATTTTATTTTATTTTTTGTGGCAAATGAAACGTGCAAGTGCGTGACGGCATACTAATAAAACGGGGAAGGTGCCAATTACGAAATTCACATGAACCTCCCTCTGATGCCAAATTGATGCAGGCTCATGATTTCGATGGATAAAATTACACGCTCTTAGGTTTGACAATTAAAATAAATATCTTGCGTTCGATTTCTCTAATTAACACTATCGATTACTCCAGCAATTAATGTCACAATTCTCAACATCAACAACGCAAAGGGACGCTACCCCTTATATAGATTGAATGAAGGCTAAAGGCCAATGTTCACTCGAGCGAATAGGACCTACCCGATCCGGATAATTAGCAATTCAAATTAAAATTATTCGCTAGCAAGTCACAAAACCAATACGAGAGGATCCAGACAAATTAATGATTCAAAATAAAGTCCAAACCCATCCCGAAAATTATTAATATAAGGGTATACCAAATCACTTGAACACAAAAGAAATCAAGGCTAAGGAAACCAATTTCTACAAGCATTCACGAGATCTACCCGCTCAAATTTATACAAAAAATATTCCGAAAATTAATGCTTAAAATTTAGATTTTAATTAGCACCATTTCAATATAAACCAGGACAAATTACTAGTCATCTATTTCCACCAATTGTCACAATAATTTAGAAGAAACACACAAAGAGTTGGTTTAGAAATCATTACCAAAAATCCCAAGAAAAATCTGTCCATAAGATGAGTGGAGGAGGCGCACAAGACCGTGGTTGAATCTATCTCCACGCGACTCCACGGAACTGTACCGGACGATGAAGATGCGAGCCATTTTCCTTTGCAAAGCCCTAGGTGAGGGAGAAACTTGAAGGCCAATACATATGGAAAGATGAGACAGGAAAAGTGGTGGGAATATTGCCAAAGTGGAAGGAAGGGCTAGTTGTTTATTATTTGGATGGAGTTGGGTGCTCGGGTTGTGTGGTGGAGAGGGAAGAAAGAGAGGGGGTGGCCGGTTTTGCAAGGAGGGGAGGAGAGGTTGGCCGAGAGGTTGAAGGAGAAAGAAAGGGCCGAACTTGGAGAGCGGGAAATGGGAGGCCGAAAATTGGGAGGAGGAGGAGGAGGAAAAAGGAGGTGGCCGAACCACTAAGAGGGAGAGTGGGAGGAGGCTGGCGGCCAAGAGAGGGGGCAAGAGAAGGGGGGAAGAATTTTCTCAAAGGGTGAGAGACAGAGGAGTGGGGAAATTCAAATTTTGAATTATTGGTTTCAATTTTTCATTCTTCTCTAATAATTTCTTCATAAACATGACAATATATAGCCTACACCACTCAATCTCCTCCATTCAAAATTCAAAATGAAACTATGATGGTTATAGGAACCCATCTTACATATAGAAGGAAAAAATTTAAAACAATACATGATGGTTATAAGCACCCATCATTATACATGAAATAAAAATACTATAATGAAATGTTTGCAAATAAAAAATGCTTAAATTAAAAGTGCATAAAATAGAAATTGCTAAAAATAATAATTGATAAAATATATAATTATAATTATGTAATTTATAATTATATATTTTATTTATTGGTGGCGGCAGACGTCGAGCAAAACATGTAGTGGCGGAGGCGTTGGCGAAGAAACGTCGTGGTAGACTCCCATCTTCGAGCTTGCGGCAACGATCGTCCCAATCCATGAACTCTTTATGACTGGGATCCATGGCCGCATCAGCATCGTTGCCATCAATCCTCCCCCACTCCAAATTACTCATCACCGATGAGAGGCCGGTGAGGGGGAACAATCAAATACAACAGCAACATGGGGCAAATCTGGCCCCGCAATTCGTGTCGTAGTAACACAATGACTTTTTACCACTTCTCTCTTTTATTTGCCGACAGGACTCTCTTTATTCTTAAGAGCCAATCTTTGACTTGTGCAGGGGTTCTAGTACCCATAAACACAGGAGTATTGAAACTCACAACGTGTTTCATTTGCTTCTCGATCGCTCGCCTTGCGGACACTGGCTCAACAGCCACTTGCCGCACCGCTACATACTCAACTATGCCTACTTGTTCCTGGACCACCCCAGGGGTAGGAGGTTGTCTCTGACCTCCTAGTTGTGCATTGATCATTGCTAAAATGGCTTCAACAACCAAACATATAGTTTTTGTAGAAGGAGGAGGTGCTGGCACCTCATTTGGTGCACTACTCTCCACCAAGCGTTGCGGTTCTTGTTGCCCTGCACCACTTCTAGTCGCCTTCAATATGATACAAACAATTAAGCAACTAATAATATTACCAAAAGCATTTATAGGAACGCGCAAGTCCCTCAAACATGTGTATTTGCTTTCCTAAGTGGACATTCTTGAGTTTGTTTTGTTATAATTCTAAGCACATACACGTTCTCATCACCCCTTAAAAGAATTGACCACGAATTCGCAGAAGGAAGACCAAGACAAGCTGATACCAAAAATAAAATACCTCCATCTGTCACATGAAATACAATAGGGGTCCTGCTGGGGCCCCACACCATATTCCATGGTCAGTCGGCGGAGTTATATGTTAATATCAAAAACTTCATACATCCTAACTCAGAGCATTATAGCGGAAGCTTCAGGGGGTAAATTTCGAACTCAAGTATAACAATAATATCCACTATATAAAACACAGGAATATTATACAAAAATACACAAAAGTCACCATCACAGGCAATAGTCACTGTCGCTCGACGACAGTCAATAGTGATCAAAACTATTCTGGCATTAAGGCCTTACATTTACTCTTTACAAGGAGTGGATTATAGACATTGACACGCAGGCTGGCCATACATAAAAGCAATAAACTTCGCTTGCGCTTTGTGGGTTGGCATAGCTTCTTGGACTTTAGCGCGCTACTTCTCGCTCGGCTCTCCAGCACCTGCACAGCGGAAATCCCCCACAAGGATGGCAAATAGGGCAACAATTAGCATTTAGTAGACCAATTTATAACGACCACACCCCTTACTTGGGGCAACGATTCTCCTTCCCTTAAACAACGAAAAAAAATATATATGAAAGATATTGTACCTACTCACCTAGAGGGGGGGGGGTGAATAGGTGACTTAAATCTTTTTGACTTTTTAGGCAGAATTCAGATTATATCACAGAGTTCTAGTTACTTTATCACAGTAAACAAGCAGCAATCACAGAATTACACAAGAATACAGTAGACACACAGATTTATAGTGGTTCCCCAAGGTTTGGGTACATCCACTTCCCCCTTCACCTATCTAGTAGTGTACTAGATTCGGCCAAACTCCTCCACTATCTCAGATCCTCAGATCTTACACTCAGAACCTCAACCAGGTTCCTACAGCTCAGACCCAAGGCCCTACAACTCAGTCTTCTCAAAAGACCTATACTCAGCTTCTTCACAAAGCCTACACTCAGCCACAACAGGCCTACACTCAGCCACAACAGGCTTACACTCAGAGAATTAGATCTCCTACACTCAGGCTCACGGGCCCTACACTCAGCCTTTATAATTACAGGCTTACAAACTCAGATCACTAAGGATCCTACAAGAAATTTAGATTACAAAGATTATACCTACAACTCAGAGAGAAGAGAGATGAGTTGATAGGTTCTTGATGAGTTCTTGGAAGAACTCTGCTGAGATCAACCTGACTTGGCTTTCTTCAAAGCTTCTTAAATGTAGAACACAATAGGGTTGATCTTCTCTGCAGCTGATCTTTGATCTCTGCAACTTAAGATTCAGAACAAAGTCTGAACCCTTCTTCTCAGCCTAGCTCCAACGGCTGTCTTCTTGGATGGAGCTCTCTCTCTCCAACTACTTAGATCTTCACTTGATTCTTCAAGGAATAGCTAGATCTTCTTATGTGTTTCTCTTGTGAATGATCATCTGAACCACTTCTTCTGTAGACAGTATAAGCCTATATATAGGCCTTCTTCATGGTAACCGGCTGGTGCGGTTCATAACTGATTTCTGACAACTTTGACAGGTGCAGTAGACCGGCTGGAATGATAGCTGTCAAGTCATCCAGTCAGTTCTTGAAATAACTGTAACTGTCTGAAAGTGTCGAGAGAATCTGTCTTTAAGTGTCGACACTTATAGACTAAGTGTCGACACAAGTTGACTAAGTGTCGACACTAGCCTTCAAGGTGTCGACACAACTCCTTGTGTTGTAGAATTCACTTCTCGACACAGCTTCTTCATCATGTGTCGACACTTATATTCTGTGTCGACACAACTTCTTGTTCTTCAGCACTTAGTTGAATTCTTGTAAGTGTCGACACAACTCCTTTGTGTCGACACATCTTCATGTGTTGAACTTGTTCAGTGTCGACACATCTTTTTGGTATCGACACATGCCTTTTGTGTTGATAATTGCTGAGTGTCGACACAGCACCTTGTGTCGACACATTCTTCTTCTATTGAGACTTTGGCTGAGTGTCGACACATCTTCTTAGTGTTGACACTTGTACTTAGAATATTTTGTTGAACTTTGCTGAGTGTCGACACAGCATCCTAGTGTCGACACTTTCTTCATATGTTGAGTCTTCTTCTATGTGTCGACACATTCTTCATTGTGTCGACACTTCCTTCAAGTGTTGAGTCTTCTACTGAGTGTCGACACATTCTTTATTATGTCGATACTTATACTTAGACTCTGCTGACTTTTGCTGAGTGTCGACACAGCCTCCAAGTGTCGACACTTTCTGATGTAGACATAGTTCCTCTGGGTGTCGACACAACTGCTAAGTGTCGACACTGCTTCACTGGACTTTTCTTCATTGAGTGTCGACACAGCTCTTTGTGTCGACACTTTCTGTCTGGTGTCGACTCTGCATCCCTGGTGTCGACACAAGTACTCCAAGTGTCGACACTGCTTGCCTGGGTGTCGACACAAGTCTTCTTAAGTGTCGACACTTTACTCCTGGGTGTCGACACATGGACTTAGAATCTTTCAGCTGTCCCTGTGAATACTTTACCTGCACAACTAAACTCAAAATACATCAAATACATTTTGATGTATATCATTGAGTAGGGTGAGGCTTCTTCAAATCAGGTACATTTAAACCAATGTACCTAACAATCTCCCCCTATTTGGAGAAGTCATAACCCTTAGTCAATGATATACAGCATACAGAATAAAATCATAGCATGATGTAAAGCAGGATTATATAACAGGGCAAACATAAACATGTATTAATCAAAACATGTAAACACAGATATCATCTCAGAACAATTATGAAATAGATTTATAACACATCACATTGTTCTAACACTTTGTCATATTCATCATACAAAAATTTACAGAGTGTTTTAAAATCAAAATATTACAACTGTAAACTTAAGATAAATCTATTCTAATTCTGATCAGCCTCCTTAATCACAATTCCATTTCATGATTGTACTTTGGCTTGTACAGGGGCTTCAACAACTTCAGTATCAGCAGGCTTTTTCCCTTTCAGATCCTTCTTCTTTAGCTCTTCAGCTTTAATCTTTTGCCTCTCAAAGTAATGATATGGCTTGGGAAAGTACTTGCTAGGCTCCTGAGCAGTAGGAGGTAGCTTTCCCATCTTTTCCTTCCTTCTATATTGCACTATGGCTTCTTGCCTTGTCTCATGCTTTCTCCATTCCAGTTCAGAAAACCATTTGTTTCTATCTTGAATATTATCTTTTGCAGCCTTTCATGCAGTTAAGATAATGTTTCTTGAAGTGGGGCTCCACTGCTCAAAGTCAGGCCTTTGTTCAGCTTGCTCTCTGAACCTCTTCTTAGACAATCTAGCTTCTTGTTCTTTCAGAAAAGCTTCTTGCATAGCCTCAGATACTAACTGAACCACCTTCTCTATGATGACATTTTCCTTTCCCCCAGGTGGGCTATACATGGACTGTATATCAGCACGTATCATATCAAAATCTGGAGGAGGGTAGATTACTTGAGCCACTTCAGGTTGCTCCCCTCCTAGGTATACAGGATGTATCCCAGATTCTGCTACATTGTCATCATCACATAAAGGAGGATATCCAAGAGTAGCTCTGATAG
The DNA here is from genome assembly GCA_039583875.1 of Platanthera guangdongensis. Taxonomy (NCBI): domain Eukaryota; kingdom Viridiplantae; phylum Streptophyta; class Magnoliopsida; order Asparagales; family Orchidaceae; genus Platanthera; species Platanthera guangdongensis. Next base: position 131,085,984 of record CM077152.1, read on the forward strand.
AATTAGAAATCCACTTGGCATGATCAAAGCTAGCTTTGACTAACACCCTCTCCCCCTTTATGACTTCTCTTTCCATGTGATCTCTTAGATCATCCTTTTGAAATCTTACATGGGCATCCAAATAGTTTACTCCATCTTTAAAGTAAGGTTTTAACCTTTGGAGTTTTTCTGAGATCAGTTTCTGAGAATCTTGAATAGCAGATGTAACAGCAGTGATGCTCTCTTGTAAGGCTTTATCAAATTCTGCCATAGCAGTAGCATTAGAAGTAGTCAGTCCAACAGCTATGTTCTTCATCTCTGTGACAATTGCATTGTGTGAAGCAGTTAAGTTATCATTCATTCTGATCTGGTTCTCAAGAACATACCCTTGCTTCAGTGCAATGTCATCTACTTGAGCTTTTATTTTCTCTTGATGAGTAGCTAAGTAGACTACTGCATTCCCTCCCTTGTGGAAGCAGTCAGTCATCTCTTTCTTATTTAGATTCATTTCAAATCTAATAGACTTAATATCTTGGGCTAGATCAAACTGTAGAGATTTATGCCCCTCATACACATAGGTTTCTATGGCTTTCCTGTGCTCATCAAGCTTGATCTGCATAGCAACCATCAGTGCACTGTAATCTAATGATGGAGTTGGCTGTAGTGCTGGTTGTGGTGCTATGGTTTGCAATGCCTTCTTATAAGTCTGGCTCCTTCTCTTGAATACTTGAAATTTCCTTTTCTTTGCTCTGACAGCTTCCTCATCTTCAGATGCTGATGTACTTGCAATATCTACCCCCTCCCTTGGTAGCTCCTCAACTTCCTTGGGCTTCTCAGCTTCTTGCCTTGCAGTTTCTTCTAGAACTTCCACTTGCTCCCCCTCAACTTGGGCATTCTCCCCCTCAGCAGCAACACCTTCCTTCTCAAAATCTGTCTGATCTAGATTAAGGAAGAGATCTTCCATAGTAAATTCTTGTTGAGGAAGAGATGGAGATTCTCTTATCTCATCTATTACTGGATCAGATACCACTTGAACTGTAACAGATGTGTCCTTCATGACAACATCTGGGGGTTGACTATCAATCTGAGATTGCTGATTAACATCATTTAATGAATCAGACAAAACATTATACTCTATAGGGAAATCTAAAGCATTAATCTCAGTGATTACCTCAAGGATCATGTGGTGGCTCTTTCAATTTCAAGAGGAGTTGGCTCTTCCACCACTAGAGGATCCCGCTGGATTTGATCCTGGTGTATGGGGCTAGATGGTGGTAGATCCCCCTGCCTCACTGCAGCATCTTGTTGAGCTGGAGACTTTCCAGCATTTCCTTCTACATCCTCATCAGGAGTAAAGACAACTTGCTCTTCACTACCAGAGCTGCTAGATGAAACCTGAGCCACTGGGGCAGTCTTCTTCTTCTTCTTTTGGGGAGTAATTTTCTCTGGTGTGGGCATTTCCTTGGATAAAACCCTATCCCATCTGGAGAAGAGTCTCATGTCCATTTTCCTCATATGATTGATTTTACTGCCTGCAGCTTGACTCATAACTTCTGGTAGACTACCAGCCAAGTATAGACTTAAGATCCTACCCAAGTTTGGTTTCTTCAGACTTTCTTTAATCTTATCAAAGACAATAAAAGACCAATCTGTTTTCAATGTGAAGATTATCCTTGTCATAAGATTGAACATATGGGCTGAAACTCTGTCATGCCCTCCAGGCTTACTCAAGATCACTTTTCCAACAATTTCTGAGAGAAATTTTCCTTGGCTGTTCATGCCTTTCCTATTGAAAACTGATCCAATTTTCATCTTTGAATCCAGACCACACCATGTCAATGCTTTTTTGGTCTTAGAAGCAGTTACTTCATCCTCTTCTTTTGTCCTTGGCAGGTTTAGAACCTTTCTCAAACTTTTAGGTGAGACCTTCACCTTTTCACCATGAACCCTAGACTTGATCTTGAATCCAGTGTCGTCTAGGGTTGCTCCATTTAGAAACTCTAGAACTTCTTTCTTCCAAATCTTGGTTGGTTCTGACACAAGAAAATCTAACCCTGAATTAGTGACTAGGGTTATCACATTCTTGATCTCCGGGTCTGCATCATCAAACGCATGTCGCACCAGTTCATAGCCTTCGTTCACGTTCTCCTCAAGCTTTGGCGCCATTAGGGTTTGAAGAATTTGACTGGAGAGAAGAGAGGTGTCGACACACAAGTTTGGTCTCGAAACTTTAGTGAGCGTGTCGACAGACAATGGAGAAATTCTATTTATACCTTTCTAGGTTTGAAGATGAAAGGGCGGGTTAACTAACTTAAATTGTGTCGACACTGTTGAAAAGTGTCGACACAGACTTAAAATGTCTCGACACCTATATGTCGACACAAGTTTAGTCAACAGAATATATGTGTCGACACTTGTTTATGTGTCGACACCGCTTAGCTCGACACATAGTCGAGACTTTACTCCACTAATTCTGAGTAAAGCCTAAGTGTCGACACCACCTTGGATGTTTCGACACCTACTTATCATGTGTCGACACTAATTTTCTGAAGTGTCGACATCAACTTCCTAGATGTGTCGACACCTTTTCACTGAAGCGTCGACAGCAATTTTCTGTCACGACACAGACAACTCTGTGTGTTGACACTATTTTACTTAGCCATTGCTATAAACTTATTCTAAGTTTATCATACCTAGTTCAATTTTAAACTTATTGAACTTTGTTTCTTCTAAGGGCTTAGTATACATATCAGCTAGTTGATTATCTGTTTTAACATATTCCAGTAAAATATCTTCTTTCTCTACATGTTCCCTAAGAAAATGATATTTTATTTCAATATGTTTAGTTCTACTATGGGAAACAGGATTGTTTGCAATTGATATAACACTAGTAGAATCACAAAAGAGTGGAGTTCTACTTACCTGAATTCCATAATCCTCAAGCTAATGTTGTATCCATAGAAGTTGAGCACAGCAACTTCCTGCAGCCACATATTCTGATTCTGCAGTGGAGATAGCCACACTTGTTTTCTTTTTGCTACTCCATGAAATCAGTCTTCCACCTAGGAATTGACAGGTTCCAGTTGTACTTTTTCTGTCTTCTTTGCAGCCTGCAAAATCTGCATCTGAATAACCTGTTAGATCAAAGTCTCCATTCCTAGGGTACCAAAGGCCTAGATAAGGAGTGCCCTTTAGATATCTCAGTATCCTTTTGACTGCTGTCAAATGAGACTCCTTAGGGCATGCTTGATACCTTGCACAGACACATATAGCATACATGATATCTGGTCTACTTGCAGTCAAATATAATAGGGAGCCAACTATCCCCCTATACAAAGACTCAACTACAGGTTTCCCTGCATCATCCTTGCTAAGAGACATACTTGACCCCATAGGAGTCTTCATGGTACTGGATGAATCCATACCATACTTCCTTATGAGTTCTAGGGTGAACTTAGACTGGCATATGGATAAACCATTCTCAGTCTGTCTAACTTGGAGTCCCAAGAAGAACTTAAGTTCCCCCATACTACTCATCTCAAATTGTCCTTGCATTAGTTTTGCAAAATTTTTTGCAAAGACTACTTTCAGTAGACCCAAATATTATGTCATGTACATATATTTGGACTAGTATTATTTTGCCTCTGGATTCCCTAAGGAATAGAGTCTTGTCTATTTTCCCCCTTGTGAATTTATTCTCAATGAGGAAACTAGACAGGGTTTCATACCAAGCCCTAGGGGCTTGTTTTAACCCATACAAAGCTTTCCTAAGTCTATAGACATAATTAGGTTGAGTTGAATCAACAAAACCTGATGGCTGTTCCACATAGACTTCCTCTTTTAGATTACCATTCAGAAAGGCTGACTTTACATCCATTTGGTAAACTTTAAATCCTTGAAAGGTTGCATAGGCCAGGAACATCCTTATGGCTTCCAGTCTGGCTACTGGAGCAAAGGTTTGATCAAAGTCAATACCTTCCTCCTGCCTATATCCTTTAGCAACCAATCTAGCTTTGTTCTTGACAATTACTCCATGTTCATCCATCTTGTTCCTAAAGATCCACTTGGTTCCAATTATGTTGTGGTCTTTTGGTTTAGGAACAAGCTCCCAGACATTGCACCTCTTGAACTGATGCAGCTGTTCTTGCATTGCCTCAATCCAATGAGGGTCTAGGATGGCTTCTTCAAACTTCTTTAGCTCTACTTGGGATAGAAAACTGGAGTAGAGTGCTGCATTCAGATTTCTGCTCCTTGTTTGTACCCCTTGTCTTGGATCACCAATGATTTGATCTGCTGGATGATCTCTTAGATGCCTATTAGCTGGAGGCATCCTGGCTTCAGGTTGAAATTCTTCAGTTCCTTCATCTTGCTGCACTCCTTGAACTTCTTCTGCATTAGGTACATGTAGTACTCCCCCTGGACAGCAGCCACTATCTTCTACTTGCTGTCTTGCAGTAGGTTCTTCTTCAATAGTGAGCTTGTCCATCTTCTTAGTTATACCTGTGGAGTTGCATATACTACTAGACAACTCATTGTTAATAAGTCTAGTTTCATCAAATACTACATGTACAAACTCTTCTACAACTTGAGAAGACAAGTTGTAGACTCTATAAGCCTTACTATTGTTGTTGTACCCAACAAAGATCCCCTCTTGGGACTTGGCAGCAAACTTAGTCAAGTAAGACTTTCCATTGTTAAGTATAAAGCACTTACAACCAAACATCCTGAAATTGGATAGGTTTGGTTTTCTGCCTTTCACAATCTCATAGGGGGTCTTGTTGTGGCTTTTAGTAATGGTAGCCATATTAATTACATGGCATGCAGTATTAACTGCCTCAGCCCAGAAATATTCTGGTAGAGATGTGTCACTTAATAGGGTCCTACCAGTCTCAATCAAGGTTCTATTTTTCCTCTCAGCAATGTCATTTTGCTGAGGTGTTCTTGGTGAAGAAAACTCTTGAAATATCCCAAATTCTTCACATAGTTTTGCCATACTATCAGACTGAAATTCAGTACCATGGTCACTTCTTACCTTGACCACTGTACTGTCTAGTTCATTCTGAATTTGTTTGACAAAGCTATAGAAGATTCTAGGTGTTTCAGATTTCTGTCTAATGAAGAACACCCAGGAAAACCTTGAGTAGTCATCTACAACTACAAAGGTATAGACCTTCCTACCTAGGCTGTGAACTGGCATAAGACCAAAGTGATCCATATGAAAGAGGTATAAACACCTCACAGCATCTTTGTTTTCAATGCTACTAAAGGTGGATCTAGTCTGCTTGCCCTTTTGACAAGCTGAGCATATTCCATCTTTAATACACTTAACTTGAGGACCATTCCTCACTAACTCTTTGCTAAAGAGTTGGCCTATTATCTTGTAGTTGAGATGGGCTAGCCTCTTGTGCCATTTGACATAATGAGAGACTTCCTCATCAGCTACAAGACACACTGGAGAACCATTGTTCTCAACCATAATGTCTAGGCAGTAGACATTCCTTTTTCTATAACCAGTCAAAATGATCTCTTGATCATTTGACCTCCTGATATGACAACCATCTTTGACAAATGAGATGTCATATCCTACATCACTCAATTGACTTATACTAATAAGGTTATGTTTCAAACCTTTGACATAAGCCACTTGAGTAATAGTTATATGGGAGCTAGAAATTTTACCAAAACCCTTGATGATTCCTTTTTCAGAACCACCAAAGGTGACTTTTGGACCATCCTTGATGGGTGTGTAGTCCTTTAGCAATCCCCTTGTTCCAGTCATGTGCCTGGAACATCCACTGTCCAAGTACCATATTGGGGCATGGCCACTTGGACTCACCTGCAAAACAGATTAGTGAACCTTAGAACCCAAAGAATTCTTGGGTCCTTGGTACTGGTTAGTTTGCCTCCTAACAAAGCTACCTGCAGGTTTTCCAACAGGCAGTTTGCTACTCACTTTGGCACTTGCATTGTGCCAACAGTCCATGGCAAAGTGGACTACCTTGCCACAGCACCAACACTCAAACCTATTGTACCTTTGCTTAGGTACATTTTTAGCTGTTTTATCTACAGCTGGCTTGTTGAGAGCTGGGGCTTTGCCCTTGGACTTGGACTGAACAGTCCTAGCAGGTTTAGTAAACCCCAGTCAAGCTTTACCTTTTTGATGAACAAATTCATCAATTAAGGGTAGAACAGACTTTGGTTTAGAAAACCTAGCAACTAAATCTCTCTCCTTCTGAAGACTAATCTCCAGACTTTTGATTTGATCATTCTTAAATGATATAGTCCCCATCTGAATCACAGTTATGTGCTTCAGTCTGGCTATTTCATTTAGCTTTTGATCAATCATCTTCTCAAAATCAGTTGCAGCAACTTTGAGAGTAGCAATTTCCTTTGCCTAACTCTTGGCTAGGGACTTGCTCTTCTTAAAAGCTTACAACAGAAATTTATATTCATCTATCAATTGATGAATATCCTCTTCAGACTCAGATGCACTCTCATCACTTGATGATGATAAATCTGATTCTGAACTAGCACAAGAAATTGAACTGAAAGAACAATTTTGTACCTTACTAGGTCCAGACTGCTCCTGGATTTTGTCACTTTCTGTCAATGCCATCAGTCCTTGGCACTGACTGTCCTCTTATTCATATATAGAGTTCATGATCTGGATGAACTCTTCTTCCTCTTCCTCAGCAAACAGTCCTATGTATGCTTCAGCATCTGATTCAGTTTCTGATGAAGATATGTCTGACAGGCTCTTATCCTTTTTGGCAACAAAAGATCTTTCCTTCTTGCCCTTGAATTGAGTCTTCTTCTTATCATTAGACTCCTTCCTTTTCTCTGGACAGTCTGCAATAACATGTCCTTGTCTATTACAGCAATAGCATACTATTTTTGATAGAGTTGCTTTGCTTGACTTGGTCTTTTTCCTGTCTTTCCTTGATGACTTTTTGTTCTGATAATAGTCATCTTTACCCGGTGAAGTAGATGGCTTTGACCTCCACTGTTTCTTCTTTAAGAACTTCTGAAAATGTCTTGTGAAAGCAGCAAAGTCCTCATCACTTTCACTGCTTTCAGACTTTCTGCTTGCTGACTCATCTGACTCAGTTTCAGCTACTTTAGGAGGTGGAGTTGGTGACTTACTTATGTATTTTCTGGGGGCTTCTGTTTTAAATGCCACTGTCCTTTCCTTATGTTCACTTCTTGTAGTCTTCTCCTCTTCTTTCCTCACCATCAATTGCATTTCAAAGGATAGCAATTTTCCAAACAAAGTTGGAGGAGGAATTTCTGCTAACTTTGTCATTTCCCTTATGACACAGATCTTGGTGTCCCAATCTTTTATAAGGGACCTTAAGAACTTATCATTAAGCTCATAATTACTGAACTCTCTGCCATAGGACATTAGCTCATTCACAATCCTATAGAACTTCTTATAGCATTCAGTTATGCTATCAGATCTACCTTGCCTGAAGCTTTCATATTCTTGGTTTAATAAGGACTTTCTGTCCTGCCTCACTTCTTCAGAACCCTCCATGTACACAATAAGAGTATCCCACATCTCCTTAGATGTCTTACAGTGTATCAAATTCTGAAAGGTAGCATCATCTATAGCACTCACAATGATATTCTGAGCCCTCTTGTCCATTGTGGCTAGAACTATCTCATCCTTTGTCATTTCAGAGAAATCCTTAGGTGTTCTCTGATTTGCATCCAGGACTGAAACCTTCATGGACACATATGGCCCTTCTTTAACTGTGATGTAAATTCTAGGGTCTGAGGCTTCCATAAATAGTCTCACCTTTTCCTTCCAGATGCCAAATATTTCTTTTCTGCAAATGGGTAGCTTCATGGATCCCAATTCCTTATGATTCTCAGTGGAACCCATGGTTCTTGATTTTCTTGATTCTGCAATTTTACTTAGACTGAATCTGCCAACAGGATCTACTCAGACAGTTATGTCCCTTTTTGAGAAACCTCCCTCTGATACCACTTGAAAGATATTGTACCTACTCACCTAGAGGGGGGGGGGGTGAATAGGTGACTTAAATCTTTTTGACTTTTTAGGCAGAATTCAGATTATATCACAGAGTTCTAGTTACTTTATCACAGCAAACAAACAACAATCACAGAATTACACAAGCACATAGTAGACACACATATTTATAGTGGTTCCCCAAGGTTTGGGTACATCCACTTTCCCCCTTCGCCTATCTAGTAGTGTACTAGATTCGGCCAAACTCCTCCACTATCTTAGATCCTCAGATCTTACACTCAGAACCTCAACCAGGTTCCTACAGCTCAGGCCCAAGGCCCTACAACTCAGTCTTCTCCAAAGACCTACACTCAGCTTCTTCACAAAGCCTACACTCAGCCACAACAGGCCTACACTCAGCCACAACAGGCCTACACTCAGAGAATAGATCTCCTACACTCAGGCTCACAGGCCCTACACTCAGCCATTATAATTACAGGTTTACAAACTCAGATCACTAAGGATCCTACAAGAAATTTAGATTACAAAGATTATACCTACAACTCAGAGAGAAGAGAGATGAGTTGATAGGTTCTTGATGAGTTCTTGGAAGAACTCTGCTGAGATCAACCTGACTTGGCTTTCTTCAAAGCTTCTTGAATGTAGAACACAATATGGTTGATCTTCTCTGCAGCTGATCTTTGATCTCTGCAACTTAAGATTCAGAACAAAGTCTGAACCCTTCTTCTAGGCCTGGTTCCAACGGCTGTCTTCTTGGATGGAGTTCTCTCTCTCCAACTACTTAGATCTTCACTTGATTCTTCAAGGAATAGCTAGATCTTCTTATGTGTTTCTCTTGTGAATGATCATCTGAACCACTTCTTCTGTAGACAGTATAAGCCTATATATAGGCCTTCTTCATGGTAACCGGCCAGTCCGGTTCATAACTGATTTCTGACAACTCTGACAGGTGCAGTAGACCGGCTGGAATGGCAGCTGTCAAGTCATCCAGTCAGTTCTTGAAATAACTGTAACTGTCTGAAACTGTCGAGACAATCTGTCTTTAAGTGTCGACACTTATAGACTAAGTGTCGACACAAGTTGACTAAGTGTCGACACTAGCCTTCAAGGTGTCAACACAACTCCTTGTGTTGAAGAATTCACTTCTCGACACAGCTTCTTCATCATGTGTCGACACTGATATTCTGTGTCGACACAACTTCTTGTTCTTCAGCACTTAGTTGAATTGTTGTAAGTGTCGACACAACTCCTTTGTGTCGACACATCTTCATGAAAGATATGGTACCTAAACACCTAGAGGGGGGGGGTGAATAGGTGACCTAATCCTTTTCTAACTTTGTTGGCAGCCAAACAGTTATATCACAGATTTCTAACTACTTTTGCACAGCAAACAACAATAACAAAATATACACAGCTAATCCACAGCACAATCACAGCATAACACACAGTGTTTTATAGTGGTTCCCCAAGATATGGGTACATCCACTTTCCCACTTCGCCTATCTAGCAGTGTACTAGATTCGGCCAAACTTCTCCACTGTCTCAGAACCCAAATTGGTTCCTACCTCAGGCCCAAAGCCTTACAACTCAGCTTTATCCCAAAGCCTACACTCAGCCAATCAAGGCCTACACTCAGCCAACCAAGGCCTACACTCAGCCAACCAAGGCCTACACTCAGCCAACAAGGCCTACACTCAGAGATCTCTATCTCCTACACTCAGGCTAACAAGCCCTACCCTCAGCCTTTATAAATACAGGCTTACAATTCACTCAGATCCAATGGATCCTACAAGTTAAAAATGTAATACAAATAATAACTCTACAACTCAGAATTAAAGGAGGGGAGTTGAGAGATTCTTGATGAGTTCTTGGAAGAACTCAGCTGGATTCACCCTGACTTAGCTTTCTTCAAAGCTTCTTGAGCAGAACTGAATAAGACTGAATCCTCTGCAGTTGTTCCTTGACCTCTGCCACTTAAGATCCAGAATTGAATCTGAATCCTTCTTCTCAGCCTAGTTCCAGAGGCTGATTTCTTGGATGGAGCCCTCTCTCTCCAACTTCTTAGATCTGCACTTGAACTGCTAGATCTTCTTGTGTTGATACTCTTTGTACCACTTTTTAATAATTACTTCAACAACTCTAAACCACTTTCAACAATTCTGAACAACTCTGAACAACAGTTTCTGTAAACTGTAGGTGCCTATTTATAGGCTTTCTTCATGGTAACCGGCTGGACAGGTCCATAACTGACTTCTGATATCTCTGACAGGTGCTGTAGACCGGCTGGAACGGCATCTGTCAAATCATCCAATCACTTCTTGAAAATCTCTAACTGTCTGTAAGTGTCGAGACTTTCTGTCTTTAAGTGTCGACACTTATAGTCCAAGTGTCGACACATGTTGTGTAAGTGTCGACACAAGTCTACAAGGTGTCGACACAACTCCTTGTATGTCTCGACACAGATTCTTCTGCATGTGTCGACACTGAAATTGAGTGTCGACACAAGTACTTGTTCTTCTAGCTTTTGCTGAATTCTTCTATGTGTCGACACATCTCCTTTGTGTCGACACATCTTCTTGTGTTGAATCTGTCAAGTGTCGACACTGCTTCTTGGTGTCGACACATAGTCTTCTATGTTGAATCTTGCTGAGTGTCGACACAGCTCCTTGTGTCGACACACCTTCTTGTTGTTGAGACTTCAGCTGAGTGTCGACACATTCCCATAGTGTCGACACTTGTACTTAGAATAATTTGTTGTTCTTTCTGTTCTTTGCTAAGTGTCGACACAGCTCCATGTGTCGACACTTTCTTCCAGTGTTGAGTCTTCAGCTGTGTGTCGACACATTGTTCTGGGTGTCGACACATACTTCAAATGTTGACTCTTCTGTTGAGTGTCGACACATTGTGTTGAGTGTCGACACTTACTTCAAGTGCTGACTCTTCTGCATAGTGTCGACACATTGTGTTGAGTGTCGACACTTGTACTTAGACTCTGCAGACTTTTGCTGAGTGTCGACACAGCTCCAAGTGTCGACACTTTCTGGTGTAGACACAGCTTCACTGGGTGTCGACACACCTCCTTGTGTCGACACTTTCTGTCTGCACTTTTCTTCACTGAGTGTCGACACAGCTCCAAGTGTCGACACTTTCTGTCTGGTGTCGACTCTGCATCCCAGGTGTCGACACAATGACTCCAAGTGTCGACACTGCTTGTCTGGGTGTCGACACAAGCTTTCTTAAGTGTCGACACTTTCCCTCTGGGTGTCGACACATGGACTTAGAAACTTTTTGCTTCAGTCCAGTACTTTCTTAACCTGCACAAGTAACTCAAACATACATCAAATACATTATGATGTATATCATTGAGTTGGGTGAGGCTTCTTCTAATCATGTACATTTGACCAATGTACCCAACAATCTCCCCCTATTTGGAGAAGTCATAACCCTTAGTCAATGATATACACCATTCATAATTAAAATTACAAAATGATGTAAAGCAGATTATAAACAGCAGGGTAAACATAAACATGTAATATTTCACACATGTATACACATTCAACATTGCAGAACAATCAAGAAATAGACACATTTACAGAACAATCATGAAATATATTTATCATATATTGTTCTAACATTGTTCCTTATACATTTTCAGCAGTTTACAAAAATGTTTAACATTCAAAAGATTTCAACAATCTTCAAGTCAATTCCTAATCTATTTCTGATCTGGTTCTTTGATAACAATGCCCTTGCCAGATTGGACTTGAGCTTTGACAGTGGCTTCAGCAGTTGCAGCATCAGCAGGCTTCTTGCCTTTTAAGTCCTTCTTCTTCAGCTCTTCTGCTTTGATTTTCTGCCTCTCAAAATAATGATATGGCTTAGGGAAGTACTTGCTAGGCTCCACTGCAGTAGGAGGTAGCTTTCCCATCTTTGCCTTTCTTCTATATTGAACAATGGCCTCCTGTCTTATTTCATGTTTCCTCCATTCTGCTTCAGAGAACCACTTGTTCCTTTCATGAGCATTGTCCTTGGCAGCTTTCCAGGCAGTTAAAATTATATTTCTAGAGGTAGGGCTCCACTGTTCAAAATCTGGCCTTTGTTCTGCTTGTTCCCTAAACCTCTTCTTTGACAACCTTGCCTCTTCTTCTTTCTCTAATGCCTCTTGCATAGCTGCAGAAATAGGTTGAACAACCTTTTCCAGAACAACATTTGACTTCCCTGCAGTTGGGTTATACATCTGGTGAATATCAGCTTGCACCATGTCAAAATCTGGAGGTGGATAAATCACTTGAGCTACCTCTGGTTGCTCACCTCCAAGATATGCAGTTTGAATCCCTGATTCAGCAACATTATCATCATCACAGAGTGGAGGATAGCCCAGTGTAGCTCTGATGGAGTTAGATATCCATTTGGCATGTTCAGAGCTAGCTTTGACTAATACTCTCTCCCCCTTTATGACTTCTTGGGCAACATGATCTCTTACATCATCCTTCTGGAATCTGATCTGGCTGTCCAAGTACCTGATTCCCTCTTTAAAGAATGGTTTTAGCTTTTGCAGTTGGTCAGAGATAGCTTTCTGAGAGGCTTGAATTGCAGTCTTGACAGCAGTAATCTCAGCTTGAAATACCTTATCAAAGTCAGCCTTAGCAGCAGCAGTAGATGTTGAAGGTTCAGCAGCCTTGTTCTTCATTTCAGTGACAATAGCATTGTGTGAAGCAGTCAAGTTATCATTCATCCTTAACTGATTTTCCAGTACATACCCTTGCTTCAATGCTATATCATCTACCTGGGCTTTGATCTTCTCCTGGTGTGTTGCCAAATACACCACTGCATTCCCACCCTTGTGGAAGCAGTCTGTCATCTCTTTCTTGTTAAGGTTCATTTCAAACCTTATAGATTTTATATCTTGTGCAAGATCAAACTGTAATGATCTGTGCCCTGCATCAACATAAGCCTCTATGGCTTTCCTTTGTTCATCCATTTTTATCTGCAGTGCAATCAGTAAAGCACTATAGTCAACAGTTGGAGCTTGTTGAACTATAGGCTGTGGGGCTATAGATTGCAAGGCTTTCTTATAACTCTGACTTCTCCTCTTGAAGACATAGAGTTTCTTCTTCTTAGCCTTTGCAGCCTCATCTTCTTCAGATTCTGAAGTGCTGGCTATTTCAACCCTTTCCTTAGGGCTTGGAGGTTTGTCAGCTTGCACATCAGGAGCTTTCTCACTTTCTGGCCTTAAAGGCTCTTCCAGAACTGTCATTTGCTCCCCCTCAGCAGTAGCACTCTTATCTTCAGCAGCAGCATCCTTGTCCATATCAAAATCTTCTTGATCTAGATTTAGAAACAAATCTTCCATTGTATATTCAGGTGGAGACTGTGATGAAGGAGCTGGAGAAGTTCTTGGTTCTTCAACTACTTGATCAGGAACCACTTCTAGTACAACAGATGTGTCTTGGATAACAACATCTGGTTCTTGGCTCGGCAGCTGAGTTTGCTGAGGAACATCAGACAAATCAGCATCTTCTATAAGATATTCTAAAGTTTTTAGGTCAGTGAGTACCTCTTGGATGAAGATGGTGGCTTGCTCACTGTCCAGTGTAGATGGTTCCTCTACAACTGGAAGCTCCCCCTGGCTGTGATCCCTATGGATGGGGCTAGCTTGAGGCAGCTCCCCCTGGATCTCAGCTATATCTTGAGCAGCAGGGGTCTTCTCTGCAGCCACTTCCTCTTGATCATCAGGAATGAAAACAACTTGTTCTTCACTCCCTGAACTGCTGGAGGACTCCTGTGTCACAGCAGCTGTCTTCCTTTTCTTCCTTGGAGGAGAATCTTTCTTAGTAACTGGCTTCTCTGGAGTTGGCATTTCCTTGGACAATACTCTGTCCCATCTGGAAAAGATCCTTTGATCCATCTTTCTCATGTGGTTGATCTTACTTCCTGCAGCTGTATTCATTACCTCTGGTATGGAACCAGCTAGGTAGAGACTAAGTATTCTGCCCAGGTTGGGCTTCCTCAGACTCTCCTTGATTTTCTCATACACCACTTGAGACCAATCTGTTTTCAGAGTGAAGATTATTCTTGTCATGATTTCAAACATGTAGGCAGACACTCTGTCATGCCCTCCAGTCTTGCTGAGTAAGACTTTTCCTACTATCTCAGACATGAACTTTCCTTGGTTATTCATGCCTTTCCTGTTGAATACAGATCCTATCTTCATCTTAGGATCAAGACCACACCAGGTAAGAGCTTCCCTGGTCTTGGATACAATTACTTCTTTTTCATCTTGTGTTTTAGGTAGCTGGAGTACCTTCCTCAGACTTTTTGGTGAAATCTTGACCTTAGTCCCATGAACTCTGGATTTGATTCTGAATCCAGATTCATCGACTGCAGCTCCATTAAGGAATTCAAGAACTTCCTTTTTCCAAATCTTTGTTGGTTCTGAAACCAAGTATTCTAGTCCAGAATTGGTGACTAGGGTTACGACCGCCTGAATTTCTGCATCTGCATCGTCGAATGCGCCTCGCACTAACTCATAGCCCTCGTTAACGTTCTCCTCAAGCTTAGGAGCCATTAGGGTTTGGAGAATTAGTCTTTAGAAAAGAGAAGTGTCGACACAATAGTTTTGGTCTCGAAACTTTGAAAGCGTGTCGACAAACAAAGACAGAACCCTATTTATACCTTTCTGATTTTGAAGATGAATAGGCGGGACAGCTAACTTAAAATGTGTCGACACTGGCAATAAGTGTCGACACTGACTTATAATGTCTCGACACATATGTGTCGACACAAGTTTAGTCAACAGATTTTATGTGTCGACACTTGGTTATGTGTCGACACAACATAACTCGACACATTGTCGAGACTTTACTTAGAAAATTCTAAGTAAAACATAAGTGTCGACACCACATAGGATGTGTCAACACCTACTGGACATGTGTCGACACTAACATTCTGAAGTGTCGACACCAACATCCTAGATGTGTCGACACCTTTCTCCTAAAGTGTCGACACCACTATTCTGTGTCGACATAGACTTGTCTATGTGTCGACACCTTTTTACTTAGCCAATTTTCTATTCTGTAAACTTAGTCTAAGTTTATCATTCCTAGTTCAATTTTGAATCTATTGAACTTAGCTTCTTCTAGGGGCTTAGTAAACATGTCAGCTATCTGATTATCAGTTTTAACATATTCAAGTGAAATATCTTCTCTTTCTACATGTTCTCTAAGAAAGTGATATTTAATCTCAATATGTTTTGTTCTACTATGAGATACATAGTTATTAGCTATTGAAATAGCACTTGTAGAATCACAGTAAAGTGGAGTTCTACTTACCTGAAATCCATAGTCCTCTAGCTGATGTTGAATCCACAGAAGTTGAGCACAGCAACTTCCTGCAGCCACATACTCTGACTCAGCTGTAGAGATAACCACACTGGTTTGCTTTTTGCTGCTCCATGAAATTAGTCTTCCCCCTAGGAATTGACAGGTTCTAGTAGTGTTCTTTCTATCCTATTTGCATCCTGCAAAGTCTGCATCTGAATAACCTGTTAGATCAAAATCTCCATTCCTAGGGTACCAGAGGCCTAGATATGGAGTGCCCTTTAGATATCTCAAAATTCTCTTGACTGCAGTCAAGTGAGACTCTTTAGGGCAGGCTTGATACCTTGCACAAACACATGTAGCATACATGATGTCTGGTCTACTAGCAGTCAAGTATAATAGGGAGCCAACTATCCCTCTATACAAGGTTTCATCTACAGGTTTCCCTGCATCATCCTTGCTTAGAGACATACTTGACCCCATAGGAGTCTTCATGGTACTGGATGAATCCATACCATACTTCCTTATGAGTTCTAGGGTGAACTTTGACTGACAAATGGACAAACCACTCTCAGTCTGTTTAACTTGGAGACCCAAGAAAAACTTCAGCTCTCCCATACTACTCATCTCAAACTGACCTTGCATAAGTTTTGCAAACTTTTTGCAAAGGCTGCTTTCAGTAGACCCAAATATAATGTCATCTACATATATTTGGACTAGTATGACTTTGCCTCTAGATTCCCTAAGGAATAGAGTCTTATCTATTTTCCCCCTTGAGAATTTGTTCTCAATGAGGAAACTAGATAGGGTTTCATACCAGGCCCTAGGGGCTTGCTTTAACCCATATAAAGCTTTCCTAAGTCTATAGACATAATGAGGTAGAGTTGGATCAACAAAACCTGAAGGCTGCTCCACATAGACTTCTTCTTTCAAATTACCATTTAGGAATGCTGACTTGACATCCATTTGGTATACCTTGAATCCTTGATAGGTTGCATAGGCCAGGAACATTCTTATGGCTTCCAGTCTGGCTACTGGAGCAAAGGTTTGATCAAAGTCAATACCTTCTTCTTGCCTATATCCTTTTGCAACCAGTCTAGCTTTATTCTTAATGATGACACCTTGTTCATCCATTTTATTCCTGTAGATCCACTTAACTCCTATTACATTGTGGTCTTTAGGTTTAGGAACAAGTTCCCAAACCTTGCACCTCTTGAACTGATTAAGCTCTTCTTGCATTGCTTCAGTCCATTGTGGATCTTGTATTGCTTCTTCAAACTTCTTAGGTTCAACTTGTGACAGAAAGTTGGAATAGATTGCAGCATTCTGATTTCTGCTCCTTGTTTGAACTCCTTGTCTTGGATCTCCAATAATCAGCTCTACTGGATGATCTCTAAGATGCCTGTGAGTTGGAGGCATCCTAACTTCTGGTTGAACCACTTCAGCATCTGCATCTTACTGTACTCCTTGTATTTCTTCAGCAACTGGCACATGTAGTTCTCCCCCTGGACACCAGCTACTCTCCTCTCCTTGCTGTCTTGCAGCAGGCACTTCTTCTATAGTAAGCTTGTCCATTTTCTTTGTCAAACCTGTGGGGCTGCATACATTGCTAGACAACTCATTATTAATAAGTTTAGTCTCATCAAAAACCACATGTATTGATTCTTCTACAACTTGTGTAGTCAAGTTATAGACTCTATAAGCCTTACTATTATTGCTGTACCCAACAAAAATTCCCTCTTGGGACTTGGCAGCAAACTTAGTTATGTAAGACTTCCTATTGTTAAGTATGAAGCATTTGCAACCAAAGATCCTAAAATAGGATAGGTTTGGTTTCCTGCCTTTCACTACTTCATAGGGGGTCTTGTTAAGCCTTTTAGTGATGGTAGCCCTATTTATAACATGGCATGCAGTGTTAACTGCTTCAACCCAGAAATACTCTGGCAGTGATGTATCACTTAATAAGGTTCTACCAGCCTCTATCAAGGTCCTATTTTTCCTTTCAGCAATGCCATTTTGCTGAGGTGTTCTAGGTGAAGAGAATTCTTGAAATATCCCAAAGTCTTCACACAGTTTTGTCATGCTATCAGACTGAAATTCAGTACCATGGTCACTTCTAATTCTGACCACAGTACTATTTAGTTCATTCTGAATTTGCTTGACAAAGCTGTAGAAGACACTAGGTGTTTCAGATTTTTGTCTTAAGAAGAACACCCAGGAAAACCTTGAGTAGTCATCTACAACTACAAGGGTATAGACCTTCCTACCTAAGCTGTGAACTGGCATTGGACCAAAGAGATCCAAATGCAAGAGGTACAAACACCTCACAGCATCTTTGTTATCTATGCTTCTAAAGGTGGATTTAGTCTGCTTGCCCTTTTGACAAGCTGAGCAAATGCCATCTTTAACACACTTAACTTGAGGACCATTCCTCACTAACTCTTTGCTAAAGAGTTTGCTAATTGTCTTGTAGTTAAGATGGGCTAGCCTCTTGTGCCATTTGACACAATGAGAGACTGTCTCATCAGCTACAAGACAAACTGGAGAACCATTGTTCTCAATCATAATGTCTAGGCAGTAGACATTCCTCTTCCTATAACCTGTCAAAATGATCTCTTGATCACTTGACCTCTTGATATGACAACCATTTTTAACAAATGAGATGTCATACCCTACATCACTTAATTGACTTATACTTATTAGGTTGTGTTTCAACCCTTTAACATAAGCCACTTGAGTAATGGTAACTAAGTTTGAAGAAATGTTACCAAATCCTTTGATGATTCCTTTTTCAGAACCACCAAAGGTCACTTTAGGACCATTTTTGATTGGAATGTAGTCCTTCAGTAGTCCCCTAGTTCCAGTCATATGTCTGGAACATCCACTGTCCAAGTACCATGTAGGGGTATGGCCACTTGGACTCACCTGCAAAACAAATTAATGAACCTTAGAACCCAAAGTATTCTTGGGTCCTTGGTGATTGTTAGTTTGCAATTTGACAAACCTACCTACTGGCTTTCCAACAGGTAGTTTGGAACTCACTTTGGCACTCACATTGTGCCAACAGTATATTGCAAAATGGCCAACTTTGCCACAGCACCAACATTCAAATTTATTGTACCTTTGCTTAGGTACTGCCTTGGCTGTCTTGACTACAGTAGGTTTGTTGAATGTTGGGGCTTTGCCCTTGGACTTATACTTGGACTGCTCAGTCCCTGCAGGTTTAACAAAGCCCAGTCCAGCTTTACCTTTATGATGAACAAATTCATCAATTAAGGGTAGCACTGATTTATGTTTTGAAAACCTAGCAACAAGCTCTCTCTCTTTCTGAAGATTGATCTCCAGTCTCTTAATTTGATCATTCTTATAGGTGATAGTTCCCATCTGAATCACAGTAATGTGTTTCAGCCTGGCTACCTCATTCAGTTTTTGATCAAATTGCTTCTCAAAATCTGTTGCAGCAGCTTTAAGATCAGCAATTTCCTTTGCCTGACTTTTGGCTAGGGTCTTGCTTTTCTTGTAGGCTTGCAACAGTACCTTATATTCATCTATAAGCTGATGAATATCTTCCTCAGATTCAGATATATTCTCATCACTTGATGAAGAAGAATCTGATTCTGAACTAGAACAAGAAACTGAATTTAAACTTGAACTTTGTACCTGACTGGGTCCTGGCTGCTCCAGGATTTTGGCACTTTCTGTCAATGTCATTAGCCCTTGGCAATGACTGTCTTCTTGTTCATAAATTGACTCCAAGATCTGCATGAATTCTTCCTCTTCTTCTTCAGCAAACAGCCCTATGTAGGCTTCAGCCTCAGACTCAGTTTCTGAAGAAGAGATCTCTGATAGAGTCTTCTCCTTCTTAGCAACAAAATACTTTTCTTTCTTTCCTTTGAAGTGAGTCTTTTTCCTGTCACCAGATTCCTTTCTCTTCTCTGGACAATCTGCAATAACATGGCCCTGTCTATTGCAGCAATAGCAAACAATCTTTGAACTAGTTGCCTTGCTTGATTTTGTCCTTTTCTTGTCATTCTTTGAAGACCTCTTTTTCTGATAAGAGTCTTCCTTTCCTTGTGATGTAGAAGGCCTTGACCTCCACTGTTTCTTTTTCAAAAACTTCTGAAAGTGTCTAGTGAAAGCAGCAAAGTCTTCATCACTTTCACTGCTCTTAGACTTTGTGCTGACAGACTCATCAGACTCTGATTCAACTACCTCTGGAGGTGGAGTTGAAGACTTGTTCCTGCACTTTCTGGGAACTTCTGTTTTGAAAGCAACAGTTCTTTCCTTATGCTCAGTCCTTGTTGATTTCTCCTCCTCTTTTCTCACTGTTAACTACATTTCATAAGATAATAGCTTGCCAAATAGTGTGGGAGGAGGAATTTCCCCGAACTTAGCCATTTCTCTTATGGCACAGATCTTGGTGTCCCAATCTTTGGTTAGGGACCTTAAGAACTTGTCATTTAGTTCATAGTTACTGAACTCTCTTCCATAAGACATGAGTTCATTAACTATTCTGTAAAATTTCTTATAGCACTCAGTGATGCTATCACCCTTTCCTTGCCTAAAGCTTTCATACTCCTGATTTAGCAAGGACTTCCTATCTTGCCTAACTTCTTCAAAACCTTCCATATAGACAATGAGAGTATCCCACATCTCTTTTGCTGTTTTACAGTGAATTAAGTTCTGAAAAGTTGCATCATCAATGGCACTCACTATTATATTCTGTGCCCTCTTATCCATGGTGGCCAGGACAATTTCATCCTTAGTCATCTCAGAGAAATCCTTTGGAGTTCTCTGGTTTGCATCTAGAACTGAAATCTTCATAGGCACATAAGGCCCTTCCTTTACTGTGATGTAGATTCTAGGGTCTGAGGCCTCCATAAATAGCCTTACCCTTTCTTTCCAGATCTCAAAGATCTCCTTCCTGCATATGGGTAATTTCATGGAACCCAATTCCTTGTGATTCTCATAGGACCCCATGTTTCTTGATTTTCTTGAATCTGTGTTGTCCCTTACACTGAATCTGCCAAACAGGATCTCCTCAGACTGTTAGTCCTTGTTTTGAGGAACCTGGCTCTGATACCACTTGAAAGATATGGTACCTAAACACCTAGAGGGGGGTGAATAGGTGACCTAATCCTTTTCTAACTTTGTTGGCAGCCAAACAGTTATATCACAGATTTCTAACTACTTTTGCACAGCAAACAGCAATAAAAAAATATACATAGCTAATCCACAGCACAATCACAGCACAACACACAGTGTTTTATAGTGGTTCCCCAAGATATGGGTACATCCACTTTCCCCCTTCGCCTATCTAGCAGTGTACTAGATTCGGCCAAACTTCTCCACTGTCTCAGAACCCAAATTGGTTCCTACCTCAGGCCCAAAGCCTTACAACTCAGCTTTATCCCAAAGCCTACACTCAGCCAATCAAGGCCTACACTCAGCCAACCAAGGACTACACTCAGCCAACCAAGGCCTACACTCAGCCAACAAGGCCTACACTCAGAGATCTCTATCTCCTACACTCAGGCTAACAAGCCCTACCCTCAGCCTTTATAAATACAGGCTTACAATTCACTCAGATCCAATGGATCCTACAAGTTAAAAATGTAATACAAATAATAACTCTACAACTCAGAATTAAAGGAGGGGAGTTGAGAGATTCTTGATGAGTTCTTGGAAGAACTCAGCTGGATTCACCCTGACTTAGCTTTCTTCAAAGCTTCTTGAGTAGAACTGAATAAGACTGAATCCTCTGCAGTTGTTCCTTGACCTCTGCCACTTAAGATCCAGAATTGAATCTGAATCCTTCTTCTCAGCGTAGTTCCAGAGGCTGATTTCTTGGATGGAGCCCTCTCTCTCCAACTTCTTAGATCTGCACTTGAACTGCTAGATCTTCTTGTGTTGATACTCTTTGTACCACTTTTTAATAATTACTTCAACAACTCTAAACCACTTTCAACAATTCTGAACAACTCTGAACAACAGTTTTTGTAAACTGTAGGTGCCTATTTATAGGCTTTCTTCATGGTAACCGGCTGGACCGGTACATAACTGACTTCTGATATCTCTGACAGGTGTTGTAGACCGGCTGGAACGGCATCTGTCAAATCATCCAGTCACTTCTTGAAAATCTCTAACTGTCTGTAAGTGTCGAGACTTTCTGTCTTTAAGTGTCGACACTTATAGTCCAAGTGTCGACACATGTTGTGTAAGTGTCGACACAAGTCTACAAGGTGTCGACACAACTCCTTGTATGTCTCGACACAGATTCTTCTGCATGTGTCGACACTGAAATTGAGTGTCGACACAAGTACTTGTTCTTCTAGCTTTTGCTGAATTCTTCTATGTGTCGACACATCTCCTTTGTGTCGACACATCTTCTTGTGTTGAATCTGTCAAGTGTCGACACTGCTTCTTGGTGTCGACACATAGTCTTCTATGTTGAATCTTGCTGAGTGTCGACACAGCTCCTTGTGTCGACACACCTTCTTGTTGTTGAGACTTCAGCTGAGTGTCGACACATTCCATAGTGTCGACACTTGTACTTAGAATAATTTGTTGTTCTTTCTGTTCTTTGCTAAGTGTCGACACAGCTCCATGTGTCGACACTTTCTTCCAATGTTGAGTCTTCAGCTGTGTGTCGACACATTGTTCTGGGTGTCGACACATACTTCAAATGTTGACTCTTCTGTTGAGTGTCGACACATTGTGTTGAGTGTCGACACTTACTTCAAGTGCTGACTCTTCTGCATAGTGTCGACACATTGTGTTGAGTGTCGACACTTGTACTTAGACTCTGCAGACTTTTGCTGAGTGTCGACACAGCTCCAAGTGTCGACACTTTCTGGTGTAGACACAGCTTCACTGGGTGTCGACACACCTCCTTGTGTCGACACTTTCTGTCTGCACTTTTCTTCACTGAGTGTCGACACAGCTCCAAGTGTCGACACTTTCTGTCTGGTGTCGACTCTGCATCCCAAGTGTCGACACAATGACTCCAAGTGTCGACACTGCTTGTCTGGGTGTCGACACAAGCTTTCTTAAGTGTCGACACTTTCCCTCTGGGTGTCGACACATGGACTTAGAAACTTTTTGCTTCAGTCCAGTACTTTCTTAACCTGCACAAGTAACTCAAACATACATCAAATACATTATGATGTATATCATTGAGTTGGGTGAGGCTTCTTCAAATCAGGTACATTTGACCAATGTACCCAACACTTCATGTGTTGAACTTGTTCAGTGTCGACACATCTTCTTGGTGTCGACACATGCCTTCTGTGTTGATACTTGCTGAGTGTCGACACAGCTCCTTGTGTCGACACATTCTTCTTCTGTTGAGACTTTGGCTGAGTGTCGACACATCTTCTTAGTGTCGACACTTGTACTTAGAATATTTTGTAGAACTTTGTTGAGTGTCGACACAGCATCCTAGTGTCGACACTTTCTTCATGTATTGAGTCTTCTGCTATGTGTCGACACATTCTTCATTGTGTCGACACTTCCTTCAAGTGTTGAGTCTTCTGCTGAGTGTCGACACATTCTTTATTATGTCGACACTTATACTTAGACTCTGCTGACTTTTGCTGAGTGTCAACACAGCCTCTAAGTGTCGACACTTTCTGATGTAGACACAGTTCCTCTGGGTGTCGACACAACTGCTAAGTGTCGACACTGCTTCACTGGACTTTTCTTCATTGAGTGTCGACACATCTCCTTGTGTCGACACTTTCTGTCTGGTGTCGAATCTGCATCCCTGGTGTCGACACAAGTACTCCAAGTGTCGACACTGCTTGCCTGGGTGTCGACACAAGTCTTCTTAAGTGTCGACACTTTACTCCTGGGTGTCGACACATGGACTTAGAATCTTTCAGCTGTCCCTGTGAATACTTGACCTGCACAACAAAACTCAAAATACATCAAATACATTTTGATGTATATCATTGAGTAGGGTGAGGCTTCTTCAAATCAGGAACATTTAAACCAATGTACCCAACAATATAGTGGAAACAACCATGTGCAGTCAAGCACCATTCACCACAGATGTCGACTTAACGCCCACATACCCCATGCACTCTGGGCACATTTACGGTGTACCGGACTTCCTGGATCCCACCTCCTGTCCAGAGGTCCTAGACTTAACGGTTCATTCTTGAGCATTTGAGTCTTTTTGGACCTAGGCCTAAGACTATCATTATATCATCTGACGACAGCCAATTACTTTAGGCAATCAAATCAAGGTAGACATAATGTTGGTATAGTTCAGTCACTTCCCATTGCTCAGATCGGTATGCTACTTCTAAATGTCGAAACCTCAATGAGAATAGATAAAATGCTGGTGGACCTCCGCTTTCTCGTTCGGATCAATGACCTTTCTAGCTGGGCACTGTGACTCACAACTTCACTATGGCTCTCATGGTCATAATATTTGTCCTCCAATGCTCAACTCAAATACTAGCCTCATTGCCTTTGTAATGACAGGCTTTACACCAAAATAGGCAGGCGCTCATTGCCACCATAGCTGGGCACTATAGGTGCTCAGCTTTTCATACATGACCACCAGGTCTCCATGAGATAGGCCTCACAAACATAGCTCACTGGGAGCTTTCGCCGACGATACTCACGGTCGCCGGCCGATCCAAAACAGTTTTGCAAATTGTAGAATTTCTTTGTTATTTTCCTAGAGAGCATCTCCAGTACTTCCTTCTACTCCAATTTCACAAGCATAACTCACAGACCATGTAAATTACTCATTTATATGCGGAGTCTTCTCTAGCACTCAAAATAAAACATCACCAATCCAGACCAACTTGTCCGGATGGGATTCACACAATATGCATATTTCGTACTGCAAATTTCTGTATCTATATGCAAATATAATCCGGGATCACCATGATCGACCCATTGGAAACTACCCTTTCTTCACCATTTTGTGAGGGGTTCCATACATGTATGGAAATTGAGGACTTCACTTGTAGAAGGAGAAAATCGTTACCTTAGTAGTCCATTTTGGAGCCATGAACGAACTTTTATGTCTAGTTGGAAAGGAATGCTCCACATTCCTCTTTGCGGATCTAGACTCGGTTCTCGGTTTCGACCAAAGAATCTCCTTCACCAAGCCTTCCAAGCTCAGCTTCAGCCTACTTCCTTATCTTCTTCCAAGAGAGCAAATGGAAATGAAGAGATAGAGAGTGAGAGAGAAGTGAAATGAGACTTCTCTTGATCTCTCCTCTGCTTAAGTGTTAATCCCAGCCACATGCTTATTTTATCAAAAGGAAGCAAAGGCCATGATTTCGATTGAATAGTCCACATTAACGCTATCGCTGGGCAATATCCGCTATCACCTGGGCGATATCATCAATAGACGCTTGAACCCCCATCAACCACCGCTCTTCGACAACCGCCCGACCATCTGACATGTGTCCACACATACATGGTTGTATCGTCTGGCGATATCCACTATCGTCGTTCCGATAGCTCACTCAATGCTTTTATGGCATCGAGTGAGTTGAGTTCACTCAACGTTTTAAGGCATTGATAACATTGAGAGTCGGGGCTATCGCCGCGCGATACCTACTATATCCACGTGATAGTCTCTTACTCAACAGTTTGTCGAAAGGCGTCAAGTGTATTTAGCTCACTCAACGCTTTATGGCATCGAGTGTCATTGCTATCGCCGCTGGCAATACACACTATCGCCCAGCGATAGTGACCAAAAGTTCTGTTATCAATTTGGGGTGTTACAGATGGTAACTAAGTTGAAAGATATGTGGGTTGTGCGGGATTTCCCTGAGGTGTTTCCTGAGAAACTGCTAGGATTACCCCAGCATTGGGAAGTGTACTTCCAAATTAAACTTGTACTGGGTGCCTAACCAATCTATAGGACCCCTTACCAAATGGACCCAAAGGAACTCGCTGAATTTATAGTTCAATTGCAAGAATTAGTAGAGTTTGTGTTTTTTCTCCCTAGTTCACCACCCTGGGGAGCCCCTGTTCTGTTTGTTATGAATAAAGATGGAACATTGCTTTTGTGCATTGAATATTGGGAACTCAAACGACTGACGATGTGAAACACCTATCCCTTACCCAAGATTGATGAGTTATTCGATCAGCTGGTGGGAGCGCATTTGTTCTCCAAAGTAGATCTGCGCTTGGGGTACTATCAGTTGAGGATACGAGAGGAGGACATTCAAAAAATAGCTTTTAGCTCAAGGTATAGTTTGTACGAGTTCATCGTGATGTCGTTTTGGATCACATGTACCCCTTCAGTGTTCATGAGTTTGATGAACATGGTGTTGGAGCCATTTCTAGATATCTTTGTCATCATCTTCATCGACGACATTTTTGTCTGTCAAAGACAGAGGAAGAGCATGTTGAACACTTGAACTTGGTGTTGAAGAAGTTAAAGGAGAAAATCTTGTTTGCTAAGTACAGCAAGTGCGAATTTTGGCTCTGAGAAGCTTCCTTCTTGGGCCATGTCATTAGTGGAGCTGGACAAGTTGTGGACTCGGCCAAGGTTTGTGCTGTGAAGAAATGGTCGCCTTTGAAGTCAGCGGCCGATGTACGGAGTTTCCTTGTACTTGCTGGGTATTATTGCAAGTTCATGAAAGGATTCTCAAAGATAGACCTTCCTCCCACTACTCTAATAAAGATAGGTGTGTCATACGAGTGGACACCCCAGTGTGAAGCTGCATTCTGAGTGCTAAAAGATAGACTTACCACCGCACCCTTCCTAGCCCTTCCATATGGGATGGAAGGATTTCAAGTTTACATAGATGCGTCATATCAAGGGATGGGAGCAGTATTTATGCAGCATGTGCACGTGATTGCTTATGCTTCGAGGCAATTGAAGAAGCATGAAGCCAATTATCCGGTTCATGATTAGGAGTTGGGGGCAGTGGTGTTTGCCTTAAAGGTTTGGAGGCACTATTTATATGGCGTCCACTACGAAATCTTTTTGGATCACAAAAATTTGAAGTATGTTCATACCCAAAAGGAGTTAAATTTGAGACAACGGCGGTGGCTAGAATTTTTGTGTGATTATGAGTTTACATTAAACTACCACCCCGGAAAAGCAAACTCTGTAGCAGATGAGTTGAGCAGAAAGGTACAATAGTCGAGCCCTGAGACTCGATTGATGAGTATGAAATTAGCTCGAATACTCGAGGAGATGGAGATCACGTTGGTGTGTCAGAATCATTCTGAGGAGTATCTATCTGCTATGAGTATAGTATGTGACATTCGAGATCGAATTCGGGCAGAGCAAGAGAAGGATGCTGCTCTGGACCATATGATTAAGTCACTTAAAGATGGAACCAATGAGGAGTATTGATGAGTCCAAATATTATACTGATTTTTGGACTCATCTGGGCCAGTTTTATCGTCTTAGCACTGCACGTGAGAGCTATAACTGCTAATATTTGCTTATTTGCCAATTTCATGATTAAGTGCACTTTAGGCCTGTTTTCTGTGTGCTTTAGATGTTTTTGTATTTCCGTTTGTTTTACTTGTTCTCTCGTCGTGTCTTGAGAATGTGGTGTGCACTTTTGGTGGCCTATCTACCTCTTCTACTAGTGCATTGGTCGTGTGCGTTCTCTGGACAGCTCGGGAGACCCCGACGATACAGGAACACTGCGCACGATCTCTGGACTCACTGCGCACGACCACTGGTCGTGCTCCACTGATCGTGCGCATTACATTCTCCTTTTCCCCAGTTATGTCTTGACGATCGCACGATCACTGGACCTATTGTGCACGACCATTGGTCGTGCGCTGGTGATCGTGCGCTCTGTCTCTTCTTATTCCTAGTTCTGCCCGGGTAATCGCACGAGCACTGGCCATTGTGCGCACGACCACTGGTCGTGTGCCACTACTCGTGCGCTTTTACCTCTTGCTTTCTGCAGTTCTGTCTTAGCCAATCGCACGATCAGTGGATTCAGTGCGCACGACCACTGGTCGTGCGCCACTGATCGTGCGCATATCTGCTGATGTTTCTGTCCAAGTTACAGGTTTAATTAGAAATTGCGCACGATCATCGAACGACAATGTGCACGACCACTGGTCGTGCGCCACTGATCGTGCCCTCTGCATTTTCTGCCTCAGTATTTAAGGGCCTGGTCCACGATTTAGAGCAACGCTGGTCATTTCTGCGATCGGAGAGTGCACAGGAAGAGCCGTTCTACTTCTCCAGCTGCTCCATCCACCTCCACCTTCATCGGGAGTCCGTAGCTGGTGATTCCGAAGCTTTCCAAACCCTCCGGCGAAGCTCCCGGCCATTGATGACCTCAACTCCAAGCTTTCCACCGGACTTGGAGAAGAAGACGACCTAGAGAATGGACTCAAAGGCCTTCGAGGTGACAGCTCGTTGGTACCGGAAGCCTCCTCGGACTGATCCCGGAAGCGGATTGACAAATTGCTATTCCGGCCACGACCTGCAGTGGACCTTCACCCTCTAGTGGTTTACTCGTCTTCCCCTTCCTCCATTGTATGGAATGATTTGATATTGTAATGAACTACATTTTCTACTCTATATCTAAGTGGATGTTTGTAGTTTTCATTTGCTTTTGAGTTGTGTGTTGTATATGCGCCTCGCCCACTCCACATCCACTCCATACCCTTGTTTCACCCGATTGCACTCTGCACAAGAACACTTCCATCCACTAGCTTTCCGTCCACTCGCCCAACAGAAGTTCGGCATCGCGGCCGATACACTCACCTCACCTTGCGAAGCGGTGCCTTCGACCTGCATAGCCTTAATTAGTTTATTAGATCAAGAAACCACAATCTCACAAGCCCCCTTTCTAATCTTTTCTAAGTATAACCCTCATAACGATATTTTCTGAACTGTCGTCGCTCTATGCTAATTGCATTCCTCAAGAGACCGACACTCGGGGATTTATTTACAAATTTTATTACTTGTGCGACCGGTGCGCTTGCCGATTTCCACGCATAAAGTTTTGGCACCGTTGCCGGGGAATGCAACTATAGAGCGACTTAGGATGACTGAAAATATTTTTATAAGAGTTAGTGTTTTTGACTGATGTTTCCTTGTGTAGTTTGCCGCAGTGAATTCATGGTCGAGCCACAAGAGATCTTGTTACCTACGACCCAGAGATCGAACGTAATATCCGAGCGCGAAGACGCGCCGCAGCCATCACTTTAGCCCTAATGGGAGACCAGCTGAATATCGATGCCGACAACCGAGTTGGAGGGATACCTCCTGACAACTGAAATTGTAATAAAAATGAAGTGAACCCTCCCCAGGTCCGCACCTATGAGGGATTACACTACACCTACCATCAGGAGCATATACCCCGGTTTCAGACCTGCTATCACCAACCAACAGTTCGAGATTAAACCAGTTATCCTGAATATCATTCGGAACAACGCTTAGTTCTCAGGAATGGCCACTGAAGACGCCCATCTTTACTTGGCGAAGTTCTCTGAAATTTGTGCCACGTTCCGCTACGCTGGAATCCCGGACGAAACAGTCAAGCTCCGCCTCTTCCCTTTTTCACTAAGGTACAAAGCCAAGACATGGCTTCACTCCCTCCCACCTGGAACAGCCACCACCTGGGAGTCTTTGACCACAAAATTCCTAGCTAAGTTCCACCCAGTAGATCAGATCGTGAGCATGAGGCGAGCAATAGCCAACTTCCTGCAAGTCGATCAAGAAAGTTTAGCCGAAGTTTGGGAGCGTTTCAACGAGCTGCTGAGGAAGTGCCCTAACCATGGATTCCAAACGTGGAACCTCGTCGAAAGTTTGTACTTCTCTATTGAACCCCACCACCGAGCCATGATCGATGCCGCCTCCGGACGATCAATCGTGAACCTTGCTCCAGATGATGCTCTGAGAATCTTACAAGACACCGCCACCCACATCGCTTACTGGACCGCTGGAAGAAACATCCTACGAAGCACAAGCGGTGTATTCGCCGTGGATATCCCCAAGCCCGCCGCCGCCACCCCAGTGATGGCAATCTCATGCCAAGGTTGCGGAAGCACCGACCACCACAGCTTCGAATGCCTAGGAGTCGAGGTACCAGACGAATCTTCTTTTTTGAATGAGTCAGTTAATTTTGTAGCAAATCAAAACAAGGGAGTGCCTTACGGAAACACATACAACCCGGGGATGAGAAACCACCCCAACTTTTCTTGGAATCCAAACGCATCTGGCCAAAGATGGCAACTAGGGCAACATCAAAACAATGCGTATGCCTCCGGAAGCCAACCGCGGCCGCCTCAACCAAATTATTCCCAAGGGCCCCCCTGCCGTTAAAAAAAGATATTTGGAAGAGATGTTCGAGAAATTCGTTGAAATTTCCCAAACCAACATGACAAATCAAGCCGCCTCGACGCGCAAACTGAAGGCACAATTGGGATAATTGGCCCAAGTGGTCTCCGAGCGCACCCAAGGCACCTTACCTAGTAACAGCGAAAAGAACCCCCATGAACAAGGTAAAAGCCTTGGGGAGGAAAATTTTTGGGAAAAAGCAACGAACTCGTCATCAATTGTAAAATAAACAACTTTGAAACCCCAGCATTATGCGACTCCGGGGCGTCCAGCAACATCCTCACCCTGCAAGATATTGCGAAGATGCACCTACAAGTCTACACTGAAAACCGGAAGTCGCTTATCTTAGCGAATGACAATTTGGTTGACACCGAGGGAGTTGTTCGGGAGGTCGAAATCAAGGCCAACGGAAAAAGCATAACCACTGACTTCTAGGTTTTGGGACCAAGGGAAAATAACTCTATTCCTATATTAGGAGTCCCATTCTTGACGGCCAGTGGCGCATCCCTGGACTTTTCCAAAGGATGCGCCACTTGTCCGTACGAAAATTCTGCCCACGATAATGCATCCATACATCCCTCTCCCATCCAAAATAACAATTTTCTGAGTGTTACAAATACTAAGATAGATTCAGGACCCCCAACATTGGAAGAAGCACATCTAAAAGAGAAGACAAAGAAAGGAATCTCCCAGGAGATAGATGAGAATCAAGAGCTGTTTGTCAAAGAAGAGATCGAGTGCGCCAAAGCCACGACTGCCTTTCTACTTCCCGCCAACTCTGTTTTTGAGCATGGCGAACCGAGTTTTATCCGGGAGAAATCCCTAGAAACCTATTTGTATAACACTGCTGATAACTCTATTAAGCGATCTTTTGCATGGGCAGATCTGGTCGCCGTCACGGTGCCGGACAGGACGCCACCAACCACAAAAATAGGAAAACCCACTAACTACATCCATTGGAAGTCTCCCACGGTGGAGAAACTGAAAGAGGCAAAGCGTTTACGCGACGAGCGCTACACTGCCTTCCGATTCGAGGAAGAACGCAATCGGAGTAAGGGGAATCCCCCTTCCCCCAAAGCAAAAAGACAATCTGTCGTCCCCTCGCACCCCACCGGAGAGACTTACACAAATCCGCTTATAGCTGATTGCAATACCATCATTCCACTTACCCTCCTCTTTCCATTTTCTCGCTGCGTATGGAACTCTAGTTCGCTCTATTTTTTTCTTCCTTTTCAAACTACAAATAACTCTTTATTATAACTGCTAATACAGGTATTTGGTCCACTTTAAGGATGGTAAACAAAAGGGCTTTCGGGAGACAACCCATGTTGGACCATTTGGTCCAGTGCTGTGTTTTGAGCTCTTTTTCTATATATATATGTGTCCATCTTTTGTTTTGCGTACGTATTTAAATCGCAGGTGCAGGAATTTTTGAGGCGCGGCAACTTGGCCGCACTTGGATATCTTGTCGCACGACCGGTATGCTCAATTTTGAGCATGGGTACTTCTTCCCCTAGCCCTTTATTTTTATTTACATGTTTTACTTTTTCGTATTGTCATATTCTAGTCTGGGGGTGGAGTTGCTTGTGATCACTACACAACACAGTTTATTGTATACTAGTCTGCATTTATTTATTTCATGATCACTAATTGCACACACTGAATCACCAACATGAGTGCGCACTTAACCATGCGCGCGGCTCAGGGAAAAT
Source organism: Platanthera guangdongensis (assembly GCA_039583875.1). Taxonomy (NCBI): domain Eukaryota; kingdom Viridiplantae; phylum Streptophyta; class Magnoliopsida; order Asparagales; family Orchidaceae; genus Platanthera; species Platanthera guangdongensis. Next base: position 131,117,289 of record CM077152.1, read on the forward strand.
ATATTACTTTTGTGTAAACTCTAAAAAGTGGTGCTGACTTAGGATTTTGGGATATAGTAGTTCGAAACTCATGCAGTGCTCCTAATCGAGTACTCATGATTTGCATAGAAATAGTATAAGATTACTTTTTCTTCATGCTCGTAGACTTAAATTTATTCTGCAAAAGTAAATTTTGTTTGTGCTACTTAAAATTGTAGAATCTGAAGTAATCGAACGGTAGTGTACAGATGAGTGTAGCTGTCACTAGACTCGTATTGCTCAAGTCGGGGGAAAGGATCGTCTTTTTCGGGGACTAAGAACTTGCCCCCAAGTTACTCTCGAAGCATTGGTGCCCGGTTAGTCGAGTGTGAGCGTGAGGTAGGCCATCATTTTAGCTAGTTTGAGCCTTTTTATACCTAGTCCTAGCAGCTGACCCTTGCAAGCCAAATTTGCGCTTACCCTCCTTTTGTTTCAGCTCCACCTATATTCACCAAAGACTAAAAGCCAACCCTTTTATCGCAACCAAAACCTTGAGCTTGATCAATTTCAAAAATTTTGATATGTTGTGATATTTGGGAGTCATCTAATGTGGAGATGAATTCATGAATTGCTAATTTTTAGATTTGGGGATTGCTGAATGAAAAAGAAAAAAAATGAAAAAGAAAAAGATGAATAAAAAAGAAAAAAAATTTAAAATTATTACAAGGAGAATTGCAATCCCCATCTTGTGTGTTACTTTTTGGTCTGGATAGGCCGTGTGCATACACGGTTTTCAAGCCAAGTCCGGGGGGGTGTCACACATGCATTTCTTAGTGGCTGTTTTGGTTTAGCTCTTGTTCGCTCGGTTTGGTTGCATGTAGCCTCCTTGTTTATCATTGATAACCACACCTTAGCCTTAGCCCCATTCAAACCTACAAGTCCTGCTGATTCACATTTGAGTCTACTTAGCATCGTGGAGAGAGTGTGAAAGGGAAAGCTTATGGTTCCCGACATTGATGGATTTCTTTGGAGGTGATCACGAGCCCCGGTCTTGGGCAATGCTCAACTTAGTGGCCTGTCTAGTTCTCCGTACACAAGACCGAACGATTCTCAGAATTCTAATTTTAAGTAGACACAATATTTATTTACCTCTTTCGAATAATTTAAGCTCTGTATTATAATTAAAAAGTTTTTCTGTTCTATTTTCTATGCGCATGATGTATTTGATTTCTCGTCCTACTTTATTTTGAAGTTTCTAAGCCAGCTAGCTGTTTTTACAGTTCCACGGAGTAATGATTTGCGCGGGACGCGCAAATGGGTAAGTCTGGGGGTGTGATGAGTCCAAATATTACACTGCTTTTTGGACTCATTTGGGCCAGTTTTATCGTCTTAGCACTGCACTTGAGAGCTATAACTGCTTATATTTGTTTATTTGCCTATTTCATGATTAAGTGCACTTTAGACCCATTTTTTGTGTGCTTTAGATGTTTTTGTATTTCGATTTGTTTTACTTGTTCTCTCGCCGTGTCTTGAGAATGTGGTGTGCACTTTTGTTGGCATATCTGCCTTTTCTGCTGGTGCATGGGTCGTGTGCATGCTCTGGAACCGCTCGGGAGACCCCGACGATACAGGAACACTGTGCACGATCACTGGACTCACTGCTCACGACTATTGGTCGTGCGCCACTGATCGTGTGTATTACATTCTCCTTTTCCCCAGTTCTGTCTTAATGATCGCACGATCACTGGACCTATTGCGCACGACCATTGGTCGTGCGCTGGTGATCGTGCGCTCTATCCTCTTCTTATTCCTAGTTATGCCCGGGTAATCGCACGAGCACTGGCCTTTGTGCGCACGACCATTGGTCGTGCGCCATTGCTCGTGCACTTTTACCTCTTGCTTTATGCAGTTCTTTCTTAGCCAATCGCACGATCAGTGGATTCAGTGCGCACGACCACTGGTCGTGCACCACTGATCGTGAGCATATCTGCTGATGTTTCTGTCCAAGTTGCAGGTTTAATTGGAAATTAGGCACGATCATCGACCGACAGTGCGCATGACCACTGGTTGTGCGCCACTGATCGTGCAATCTGCTTTTTCTGCCTCTGTATTTAAGGGCCTGCTCCGCGATTTAGGGCTACGCTGGTCATTTCTGCGATCGAAGAGTGCACAGGAAGTGCCGTTCTACTTCTCCAGCTGCTCCATCCACCTCCACCTTCATCGGGAGTCCGTAGCCGATGATTCTGAAGATTTCCAAACCCTTCAGCGAAGCTCCCGGCCATTGATGTCCTCAACTCCAAGCTTTCCACCGGAGTTGGAGAAGAAGACGACATAGAGAACTGACTCAAAGGCCTTTGAGGTGACAGCTCGTTGGTACCGGAAGCCTCCTCGGACTGAGCCCGGAAGCGGATTGACAACTCTCTATTCCGGCCATGACCTGTGGTGGACCTTCACCCTCTAATGGTTTACTCCTCTTCCCCTTCCTCCGCTGTACGGAATGATTTGATATTATAATGAACTACATTTTCTACTCTATATCTAAGTGGATGTTTTTAGTTTTCATTTGCTTTTGAGTTGTGTGTTGTGAATGCGCCTCGCCCACTCCACATCCACTTCATACCCTTGTTTCACCCGATTACACTCCGTACAAGAACACTTCCATCCATTAGCTTTTCGTCCACTCGCCCAATCAAAGTTCGGCATCGCGGCCGATACACTCACCTCACCTTGCGAAGCGGTGCCTTCGACCCGCATAGCCTTAATTAGTTTATTAGATCAAGAAACCACAATCTCACAAGCCCCCTTTTAATCTTTTCTAAGTATAACCCTCATAACGATATTTTCTGAACTGTCGCCGCTCTATGCTAATTGCATTCCTCAAGAGACCGACACTCAGGGATTTATTCCCAAATTTTTTTACTTGTGCGACCGGTGCGCTTGCCAATTTCCACGCATCAAGTATACACTAAAGTACAGCCTCGTGCATTTCTGTGGCTAACTCTACATTCCCAAGGCGGGGAAATCCTGGAAGACATGTTGAGAGAGGCACATTGTTCCAATTATTCGATGCACCCCGGGATTTCCAAGATGTATAATGACTTGTAAAAGACCGTGTTCTGGCCAGGGATGAAGAGTGCGGTCAAGTATTTTGTTAGACACTGTGAGGCTTGTCAGAAGGTGAAGATGGAGTGCAAGAGCCCCAAAGGATTATTACTGTCATTTCCCATCCGTAAGTGGAAGTTATAGGATATCTCCAAGGAATTTATTCACGGGTTGCCTCGCTCGCGCTCTGGGAACGATTCAGTTTGGGTGGTTATAAATCTCTTGACGAAGGTGGCCAGATTAATCCCTATGAAAAAGGAGTCACATGTGGATGTTTTAGTGCGGCTCTTTGTAGAGTAATTTGTATGGTACCATGGCGTGCCTATGACAATAGTCTCCGATCATGATGGCCGCTTTACCTCCAGGGAGTGGAAGGCAGTACAAGCATATCTGGGATCTCACCTTACCGTCAGCACAGTTGTTCACCCTCAGACGTATGGTCAGTCTAAAAGGACCATCATGACAATGGAAGATCTTTTGAGACTGCGTGAATTGGATAGAGGGGAACAGTGAGAAAGGCACTTACCACTGGTAGAATTTTCATAAAACAATAGCCATCAAGCTAGCATCGGGATGGTTCCCCATGAAGCACTTTATGGTAGAAGGTGTAGAAATCCATTGTAATGGGTGTAAGATGAAGATCCAAAAGATTTGGTGATAGACTACATTGACGACACCGATGCACTTGTTAGATTTATAGGATACCGCTTGCATGAGGATCAAAGTCGGCAGGCAAAGTAGTATAATGTGAAGCATCAAATGGTAGAATTTCAAGTGGGTGACAAGGTATTCTTGTAGATCAGACCAATGCATGGAGTTTTGAGAGTGAGTGGTATGAAGAAGCTCAACCCGAAATATGTGGAGCCCTACGCTATATTGGAGAGATTTGGCCCTTTAGCCAATCGGCTGGAGCTACCACCAAAACTAGAAAAATTGCACGATGTCTTCCATATGTCATCACTCTGGAAGGCACTACTACAGTATGACCAATATGTCCTCACTGCAACTGGAGCTTTGGCTACTAAAAGATCTGTCCGACTAGAGCTAGTGCGGATAGTGGACACCGAGACAAGGAGCTTGCGGAGGAAAAGTGTACCATTGGTAAAGGTCCAATTGTCTAATCACAGAAAATAAGAATACACTTGGGAGTCGGTGGACTTGATGTAAAAGCACTACCCGGAGTTGTTTTCCAAAGGTAAATTTAAAAGCTTATTTTATTTTCCATGCTTTACTCACCCACTCCCTTAGCCTGATTTTGGGGATGAAATCTTTTATTTTGTTTAAAGGATTTATAACATCCCATTTCGCGCTAGGCCCCTCAGACGCTCTTTGAGTAAATAGGAGTGACTCAAACTCGGGAAGCGTCGAGTGAGCCGACAGGTTTCGACGAATGTTAGCTTAGTTATATTTCAGATGTTGAGGCATTGAGTGGACTCAACACCACTCAACGTATTTTACTTAGAATATTTTCTAGAAGTTGAGTAATTGAGTGAAGTCAACGCGACGTTGAGTGGTCTCAACTCGACTCAATGCTTTTAACTTCGATCTATTCCCACAGATGTTGGTGTTGAGTGAAGTCAATACGACATTGAGTGGTATCAACGACACTCAATGCTTTTAACTTAGATATATTTTGGCTGATGTTGGAGTTGAGTGAAGTTAACGCATTGTTGATTGGTATAAACACTACTCGACGCTTTTAACTTAGATCTATTTTGGCTGATGTTGGGATTGAGTGAAGTCATCGCGGCATTTAGTGGTAGCAATACCACTCAACGCTTTTATATTAGATCTATTTCGGCTGAAGTTGGCGTTGAGTGAAGTCAACGCGGTGTAGACTGGTCTCAACGCCACTCAACGCTTTTAACTTAGATTCATTCTGAGTGATGTTGGAGTTGAGTGAAATCAATATGGCAATGAGTGGTCTCAACGCCACTTGACACTTTTTACTTAGATTTATTATGAGGCATGTAGGCATCAAGTGCATTGTGTGCACTCGACTCCACTCGACGCCACTCGATGATATGTTGAGTGAAGGAGGCACACTAGATAATTTTGACTTAGTGGATATTTTGGCTCAATTTTCTTGCTGCCGCATGCACGGTCTGAATCAGACTTTCAAGTTTGGCACCAAACAACTTAAATTGGACACATCATTTCAAAAGGACATATATATTGTAATAATAGGCGGTCCAATGTTAGGGCGATATGTGACAGGGTAACCTAACCCTAATTCTCATTATAAAGGAGGTTTACGAAAAACCTAGCCACGACTTTGACATTTTTGGCCGAGCTGTTACCTTTGCCGAACCCGACAGAGAAGGAGATCGCCAGAGTCGGATTTTGTGTAGGAAAGTCATCCCTTTCTCTTCCCCATAGAGAACAACAACAACAACGAGGAGAAAGATGCCACCAAGGAGAGTAACGGGATCCATGGCTTGAACCGCCGGAAATGAGGTGTGCTTCCCACCTCCTCCCTTGTGATAGATCAGTAGTTATTTTCTTGGAGAGATGTCGACTCAAAAGAGTTTGAATTTTGAGATGAAGATCTCCTAGGTAGAGACAATGCTTGGGCTTGTGTCCTAGAGATTTGATGTTTTCAACCTCTCCTCCCTTCTTTGTGAAGATTGTGGACGTGGTTTCGTGAAGAGAAATAGTTTATTGTGGGTGAATAATTGAGGAGGAAGTTCTCCATATTGTTTTTATGAAATGTCTAAAGGAAAAAAGATGAAACGATGACGTTCATCTTACTTTAAGATGCGTGCATAAATCTATTTTCTATGGGCAGCAAACTTCAATGGAGTTTTAGGGTATGTTACGCCTAGATCTGGGCTTTTGACTAAACACAAACGACCTTGGAAAGAACTTTCTAACTGATGGATTCACGTTTTCATACGGTTCCTATAGACTCTGGAATGTCCAGTCAAAGTTGTTGTACATTCATGTCTTATATACATGTTTCTCTCGGGTAAGTGTTGAGCCTAGTTTGGATTTTAGCCGAGAAGTCCTAGTAAATTAAAGTTCAGGTTTTGCATTAAGTTTGCTGGACTTAATTTATTTGTGATTTAGATAAATAAATGACTGTAGACATTTAGTTGGTAGATATTAATGTTGAGGTTTTGCATCAAGTTTGCTGGACTTAATATATTTGTTATTGTGATAAATAAATGATTATTGCCATTTAGTTGGTAGATATTAATGTTGAAGTTGCATGAAGTTTGCTGGACTTAACTTGTCAGTGGTTGTGATAAATAAATGATTATTGGCATTTAGTTGTTAGATCCTTAAGTAAAACAAATGGTTTGGTGAGACGTGTTTGTGCAAACGAGTTTGTGGAGTTTAATAATCAAATGGATGGAAAAGTTTGTGAACCATATATGTGCACATGAAGTTTCATGATAGTATGTGAAATCTTGTGGAAGCATAGTTGTTGGTGAATGCTTAATTTTAGAAAGGATTGGACAAGGCTAATGAATGGTTATGTGAGATGTTGATTAATGGTAATGTGTATCGTAGTATACTGCTTAGAGTTGAGTCTCCCTATGGGTAGTAGTGTGGAATTAGTATGTTGTGTAAGGTGGCTTGCCACATATATAAATGATGAACCCTTGTGTGGTACGGAAATGTGGAAGGATTGGAAGAGCGTGTGTGTTTTCCGCCCTAGAATGATGTGTTAAAAAGGGACTCAGTGTGGAGCCCTTAAAATATGAAATTACATGGGGTGTGAGTTGACTGATAGACTTTGGACTGTTGGGCTTGGTCCTCGGTGATCATTCCTGGGGCTCCATCCATGCCAAGTGGACAGTTGGGCTTGGTACTTTGGTGATACGCTCCCAAAGGCTCCTCCCGTGCCACGATGATAGGCCAGCATAGGGATATGTTCTTCGTGCACAACTAGATGAGGCCCCTCTGAGCCGTAGTACGTATGTGAGCACCACTATTGATTCTTAGCATTAAGGCATACAGAGGACTAGGCTTAGTAGTGTGGATGCTCACCTAGTAGTGGAAAAGCCCATTTCACTGTCACCGTCTGGCCACGACGGATGACGCCTGAGAGGTTAGCTACCTTCTCAAAAAGTGGGAACATCAAGTTTGTGTTGACATAGCAATTGCATTTGTGTGCATGTGTAAGTCATCGCATTGCCTTCATAACATTACATTGCATTACATACACAAGATACACATCATATAAGTTTATATGAGCACTCTTATATGATGAGTTACTTTACTGTTAAGTCGGTACTTAACTTATATGTCAGTATGGGCATTCATATTAGTTAAGTTACTTCATGTTGTATATTCATACTTGTACACGACTGTTGATAGCAGAACTACAAGTATATATTGTTATATTTACTTTGTTATACTCTGATATAGTTTAGCACTTCGCCACTTGTTTTGTATTACCACTATTATATATATTGTACCCCCTTCGTTTCTCTGCTTCGGTGGCTAAGCATCGATGGGGAAGCGGATGTGATAGCCACTTAGTCTTTATGACTAATGATTGCTACATCTTCCTTTTAGTAGGAAATCCCAAAAATAGAGCAGCAACATGTTATGCAGGAGGGCAGCAAGGCCGGGGTGATAGGGACTGAAGTGACGATACCATCGGTGCCACCGGTGACTGATGTGAGTTTTGAGAGACTCATTTTATAGTCCTTTTGGCATGTTGTGCTCTGATACAATAGAAGCCTTGGTTGCTTCTTTTTATTTGTTATACTAGTTGGACATTATATATTTATGTGAATTTTGACTTCTGCTTATATTCTTATGTTGGGTTGGCAATGATGATATTGGTTTTAGCCAGCAGGATAGGCATTTTGTGGTACAGATTGACCCGTGTGTTGGCGCTACCGCAAGATGGTTATTCTAGTCATAGTACTCCACTCAGCCGTGTCTTGTGTTCCGGGATGGGGGTCTTACACATATATGCAATGATATGTACTGGACCTGATGCCTCTTATACTTTGAGCATGACTAGAATGTATCAGTTTGATCCCGATAATAGTCACTGGATAGCCATCAACAATATCGAAAAGTACTTAAGAAGGACAAAGGATACATTCTTGGTATTTGGCGGTGAGGAAGAGCTCATGGTAAATGGTTACACGGATGCTACCTTCCAAGCTGAAAGTGACAACTCAAAGTCTCAGTCGGGTTTTGTAATTTTCCTAAATGGAGGAGCTGTTAGCTGGAAGAGTTCCAAGTAGGACAAAATTACTGATTCTATAACTGAGGACGAGTATAATGCTGCTGCAAATACGACAAAGAAGGGTGTATGGATTTGGAAGTTCATCGGTGAGCTAGATGTAGTTCTTAGCATTGATGGTCTTGTAGTTCTCTATTATGATAACAAGTTAACAACAGTGCAATTGCACTTACTTTGGAACCTATATCTCATCATCGCTCCAAACAAAACTTTGGCTATTCCATCTTATTCATGCGGGTGTCGATTGAGGAGATGTGAATATTTGTATAGTGCCGACTGACTAAAATATTGTGGATCCACTAACAAAGACTCTCGCATAGAGAAAGCATTATGGTCGTGTTAGATCAATGGGTATTAGATACCTGAATGATCAACTCTAGTAGGAGTCTTGTGGGTTATATGTTTGTTTGTTGTAATAATTCATTTGATGAATATAGTACTATACATTTCCATTTTATATTTATGGAAAGATCTTGTATTGTCCAAATTTATTTCTATTATGATAGATTAATTTAACATAATAAATGCCCTTAGAATGTTTGCTTGCATAGGAGTCAAGAAGTGACTTGAATGTGAGAGCTTATGTTATTCAAAGCATCATTCTTAAATGGTCCCTGGTCGGCGTATCATCTTATAAGTTAATGGCGATGATGATACATTAATACAAGCATATGCATTGACTGATGACTGGATCATACATGTTATGATATTGAGATATCAAGTCATCATATGGGTACTTGTTAGTGAACAAGTGGTACTGAACAGACCCACCATGAGAATACTTTGTGGATTATTATATGAACGTGTCACAAGTACGACTCAAGTGGCAATGGTGTTTATGGTCCTTTGACCAGAAGTCATAGCATTCATCAAGTGAGAAGAGCATGTTTTGATGCTATCAAAAGTCCAGTCTTGTGAAAGTTGGATGATAAAGGTGGTTATTGGGTACGTTATGAATCATTTGGGTATTTACGTGTGGGCAAAAATGGGATTTATCTTCCTATATTACAGGAGTTGCATCTATGGGCCAGTTGATAAAATACGACTGAGATATGCATGGACATGCTTTGTTGACTAAATATGTGATATTGGACTAACTAATTTATAGAAGTCCTTTCTAGATCAGGAAACTAGGATTGAATAATTATGAGGGTGACATGGTGAAGGATGGTAAAAGCTTTACCACCTGAGGGGATAAATTAATTTAACTCTAGAGGGGGGTGAATAGAGTATTTTAAAACTTAATTGGTTTTTATAACGGAATGAAAATATTGATAAATATATCTTCAGAGAGTGCAGGAAAGAAAAACTAACTAACACAATACATAGCGCACAACAATAAGAAAACAAAAAGCAATCCAGGCGACACAAGAAATTTATAGTGGTTACCCTATACTTGTGTACATCCACTCTTCTACCACCCTGGTAGGAATCCACTACAGGTTTTTGATCAGGTGCCCTGCCACCAACAGGTTTTTTCTCAGGTGCCCTGTCACCACAAGATCTATTTGAAGGGAGATATCAGAACCCTTTAGGATTTTGATTAGGTGCCCAAAAACCAAGATAAGTCTTTTGATAAGGAGACATAAGAACTAAGTGGTTAACTTTTGAAGGGAGTTAAAACCATGTGTACAGTGGGAATAATAAAATTGATGTTGTCTTCACTTTCTCAAAATCAACTGAGAAGACTAGTGGATTTGATCTGGTCAAAGCTCCCCCTGAGATGATTATTGTTCAGGAATTTTGCTAGAAGCTTTGCAGGGTGTAGGCCTTCAATATTTTGAAGATCTTCAGATGCTTTTGGACTGATATCGAAAAGTTACCCCTTGAAATGCTCTGAAGCTGATGATGAAGAGCTCTGTGAGATAATCTGTAAGACTTGTATCAGCTATTGTGTCTCTGTGTAATCTCTATGTCTATTCTCTTCCTAATTCTTCTTCTTATTCTATGAATATTCTTCTGAAAAACAGTACTTTTTATCTTTCTGCATAAATTCAATATCTGAATTTGAATTCTTCTCCATGATTAATTACTGAAATCTTGGAACTTGGACAAAAGGCTAGAAGATAATAAATTGATTCCTTAACTGTCCTAGTTATTAATCTGAATATTAACTCTGTGTAATCCAGTAATTAATGCTGCCAATGAATGGCTATATTCATAAGAATATATGCAATTAATTACTCAGAGCAATATAGGCAATAATATATTATATAAGCCTTGGTCAATCCAGAAATTAACTGCAGAGAGGTGAAATAAAGAACTGACAAAAATCATCGAGCTCAGAACAGATTTCGTCGACCTGAACTCCAAGTTCATCGAGCTGAGAAATCGTCTTCGTCGAGCTGAGATCAGAGAAAGTTGATCTGGAGAAATAAACTGTCAAAGCTGGGCTCCAAGTTCATCGACCAGAGATAGAAGTTCGTCGAGCTGAGAACTTGAGAGAAGAGAGAAGATTGTCGACCTGAGCTCTAAGTTCATCGAGCTCAACTCAGAGTAGGGACTCTGAGTTTGTCGATCTGCGATCGACGATCGTCGAGATGAGTTCGAAGAACTTCGAACTGATTCTCTGAACTCATAATGACTGCCATTCTTCTAAGTCTGGAACTCTGATTTCTTTTGAGGGTTGGATCAAAGATTAACTAACATAGTTAGACTAACCTATACCTTAGATCTAACAAAATGACCCTAGGCTATACACGAAGGGTCAATAACCAAATAGTGAGCCTAGCGCAAATCCAAACTAGGGATCCAACAATCTCCCCCTATTTCAGTGAGATCACTATGTATAATGCATTAAAAACAATAAAATACAATCACAAAGCATAACAACAAATATCTGGCAGAAGGAAAAGTCAAGCAGATATATATACATCAAGTGCTTTGTGACAGATTAATCAAAACAAATAGTTCAGAGGGAAAATCAGAAAACTAATTAGACTTCTTAGAGTTGTCTTTCTCTGATGGCTACCTGGAAATGATTTCCCTGTTGGGATTTGCTGCTTCTCTTTTAGACATAGTCATGTCAGCTGCACCAATGATGTTGCCAGAAGTTGCTCTTGGAACAACTGTCTCTAGATGTAAGCTCATATAAGCATCAACATTGAAAAAGTATTTATATAACGCCCCGAAACTCAAAAGAGCGACGGGAGGCATTTTGAGCCAAGTTTGGAATTTGGCAGGGGTCACACGGCCTGGGACATGGGCGTGTCCCAGGGGCGTGTCGTGCTCGGGTTCGATTATGGACGTGTGGTCGACGAGTTTCAGTCGACGATCGTCGTGCAACGAACACGGCCTGAGACACGGGCGTGTCCCAGGCCATGTCCTACTTGGGTAGTTGGCCGAGTTGTGTTGGGGGAGAAACACGGCATGGAGCCCAGGCATGTTCGGGTTTGACACGGGTATGTCAAATGGGACACGAGCTTGTCCAATACTCGTGTTCTTCACGGGTTGGTGTTGCTCCTGTGTCGATGGAGGAACACAGCCCGCTACATGGCCGTGTATTGGACGACACGGGTGTGTCAAGTAGGACACGGGCATGTCGAGAGCCCGTATACTTTTTGGGATGTGATGGTTTCGGTGTCAAATGCAGCACACAGCTTGGACACGGGCGTGTCACAAGCCATGTTCGGTCCAGGTTTTGGATTTCAAGCCCGAATCGTGGCTGTCTGTTTCCTTATTTTGGGATCCAACGGTTCAGGGTTGTTCCTGCTGTGTTATACACGGGAATAGGGTTAAAAACCCTCATTCCCTTTTGGTTATTCTCTTTCTAAAGTTCAAGAGAGAGGGGAGAGCAAGGAAGAAGAATGGAGATAGAACTGGCTGCCGGCGGAGCTTCGGAGCCCCAATTCACGAGCCAACTTCGGATCTACGGAGGCGAGGACAATGCGGTTCTTTTCATCTGCATAGATTTCCATGGCACCAAAAAGGAATGCTAGGGTAATGATTCTCATCTTAGGACATGTGAAGTCCTCTTTTCCTTTGCATAGGAAGCCCACTCTCGCGAGTTTGCGGTGAGAGTGAGGCGTTCCTTCGGGTAGACATGAATAGTCCCCGTTGTTTAGCATGTAGAGTCCGTAATCGAGAAACCAACATAGGCATGATGTGTGAATCCTACCCGGACAAGTTGGCCTGGATCGGTGATGTTACATTGCATGAATGGCCGGGGAAGACTCCGCGCCGATGGTTGTTTTTCGAGTTTTCTACGCGGTAGATTGCAATAGGGAACCTTAAGGACTAACTCCAAGGTGCACTTGAAAAACTGGGCAGATGCGTGATTCTGCCATCTTGGTGGCCTGGGAGCCAACTTGCACATAACCGGGTTATGTGAAGTGTGTGATCGAATTGGGACTCGGGGAAGTTTGACCCGTGCCCATGTCTTAAGGTGACAGGGTGGTGTGAGCAACAGGTTAGGCGGAACTGTACCCTCTCTATGTCATCCGGTTAAAGCGAAATAAAGGTACTTGGTACTTGCCGTTGGCATAGATAGAGGGTCTTAGGCTTTGGCCAGAAAGACCATAATGCTCACGCGATATTTCCGCCAAGGGGGTGGTGATGAGTCAGCGTACTTTGACCGTGTTCATCGAGAATGTGCCCTGAGAGTACGGGGTGTGTGGCCATGCGTGCCTACGCCTGTGATGAAGTGTTTTTACACTATACTGCTTGGTTATGCTAATTAAGTGCAGGAAGGAGCATCGCCGCCCAGAGATTATGGGAGGGATCGTTATAATTTGGTCAGCATAGCTGACCGTTGCTTTTATTTACCACCATCACGGTGGATTGTGCTTTTAGGTGCTGCGGAGCCAAGTGGTAAATAGCGGGCAAAAAGCCCTTGTTGCTGAGCCGGCCCTCGAAGGCCTAATTCGAATGTTTACTTTTATTTCTCATGTGTGACCGGCCTGCGTGCCGAGGTTTGGAAGACACATTTTTATTTGAGTAAACTATTGTAAGGTTATAAGGACATATACTTGTGTATTGTACGTTCATTCCATCTGGGTCTGTTTAGTGGACATTCATGCTTTTGGTTGGGTTCTTACTTTGCATCTTTTAAATTGCTTCCGCTAGAATGTACTCTATGTAGGACGTTGGTTGTTGGAAGGATGGTTCATTTGCGTAACCTTCCGGTCTGTCTGTGGTATATGGCGTCGGGTCCCGGCCGGACCTACTACTATATGCTATGCGACGGATAGGGGGTGTTACAATTTGGTATCAGACTAATGGTTTCGGTCAACTTAAATGAATTTGTTGATGAATTCTTTTAAGGGGTGGTGAGCACATGTGTGTGCGTCATCATTATAATATAAAAGAACCCATGAATGTCCTCTTAGGAATGAAAATACACACGTTTGAGGAACCTGCGTATTCCTATAATTTCTTTTTGTAATTTTGTTTGGTGACTTAATGGTGTTTTGTACAACTATAGGTGACAAGAAGTGGTGCAGGGCCATCAGAACGCCCGGTTTCTGAGGCTAGTAGCGCACCACATGATGCTCCTGCAACACCTCCATAGGCAAAAACCATACGATTGGTGGCTGAAGCGGTGTTTGCATTGATCAACGCGCAGCCTACAAGGCAAATATAGCAGCTAGCTCCTACGATGGAGCAGGTAGTGCTTCAAACGGATGAACCGAGAAGGGTGGAGCAGGTGGTGATGGAGCCTTTGGTGCCTAGGAGAGCAACCGAAAGGTGGCTCAAACATGTTATGGGCTTCAATCCTCCGGTGTTCTCGGGGACGGGAACCCCATCCCAAGCTGAAGACTGGCTCTCCCGAGTGAAGAGTGTCTTGATAGCGACGGAAACAGAGGAGTGGCAGATGACCACTATAGCTAAATTCCTGTTGGACGGAGATGCTAGGCTGTGGTGGGAAGGTTTGGAGCTACATCACTTGAGGGGAAGGAACCTTACGGACGTCTCGATGGAGGAGTTTTCAAGACTATTCTTGGCAAGGTACCTTCCCTCGGCTCAGAGGATAGCATTGGAGAATGAGTTCCAGAAGCTGACACAAGGAGAGAGTAGTGTGGATGAGTATCTTCATGAATTTACTCAGTTAGGTCGGTACGCTAGCTCTACATTCGCGGACGAGGAGCATAAGACAAATCGATTCTATGAAGGTTTGAGAGATGACTTAAGGCTACTGCTCTCGGGGCCTATGACGTAGGGCTTCTTGACCCCGGCCAATACGGCTCGGTCGTTGGAAAAAGATTTGAAGAATGTGCAAGTGAAGAAAAACTCTGGTGATAAGAAGACTGAGTTCAAGGTGCCGGCTAACGCAAATCCTGCTTACCGTAGGTGGTCTAAGAAGGGTAGGACTTCGGGTCCAGCCCCTTCTTCCGTTGCTTTTGGGGCGACTACGGGTCGGACCCCGGGAACATGCTTTACTTGTGGAAAGCCGTGGCACTTTTCCCGGGACTGCTGGAGCGGACGTCCAAAGTCTAAGAGGAAACCGGGAGCAACATATGAGGAAAAGGGGAAGGTGGTGGAGTCAACTGCATCCCATTATGCTCAACCTAGAGTTTATAATCTTGGCCAGCAGGAGGCCATCAAGCAAGCGGATGTGGTGACAGGTACGGTTTAAATTTATAGCAAGTTAATTTTTAAATACTTGTTATGCGTGTGTTACCTTACCACTGCTTGTATAGGCTTTGTTTTGATTTGTGAGAATCTGGCGAGAGCACTCTTTGATACGCGAGCTTCACACTCCTTTTTGTCCGAAGGATTCATATCGTGCATCGGAGTACCTTCTTCGATGGAAAAGGACAAACTGGATGTGTTGTTCCCAAATGGGTGTTCGATGCGCGCAGATATAGTCTGTGGAGTAAAGATTCGTATTGGGAGTCAAGAGTTCGATTTGCAAGTTTCGTTACTACCGTTGGTAGAGTTCAACGTGATATTTGGCATGGACTGTCTCTCGGAGTAGAAAGCTTATATTGATTGTAGTCACAAGGAGGTCAAGTTGGGAATAGGTCGTGAGACAACTTTTACGAGCTTGAATGGGTCGAGCAAGACTTTGATGTCTGCTCTTCAGGTGGTGAAGGCGGTTCGTGCTGGAGCAGAGCTGTTCTTCACGCTAGTGGAGGTTGCAAAGCCTAAGCCTACATTGGACAGTATTTTAGTGGTATCTGAGTACCCCGATATGTTTCCTGGCGATCTTCCTGGAGCCCCACCTCAACGGGAGATTGATTTCACCATCGAGCTAGTGCCAGGTGCGAAACCTGTGTCACGCTCTCCGTATCGGCCAGGTTTTAGGAAATGGCGGAGCTGAAGGTTCAACTTCAAGAGTTGTTGGAGCAGGGGTATGCGCGTCCAAGTTCGTCGCCTTGGAGCGCATCGGTCCTTTTTGTTAAGAAGAAGGACGGAAGCTTGAGACTTTGTATTGATTACCGAGAACTGAACAAGCTAACAGAGAAGAACAAGTATCTGATCCCGAGGATTGATGATCTCTTCGATCAGTTAGTCGGGTCATCAGTGTTCTCAAAATTGGATCTCAAGTCCGGTTATTATTAGTTGAGTATAAGGGAGATGATATCCCCAAGACAACTTTTAGTATGAGATACGTGCATTACGAGTGTACGGTCATGTCGTTTGGGCTGACGAATGCGCCGTTAGTGTTCATGGATCTGATGAACAGGACTTTCAAGGAGTACCTAGATCACTTTATGATCGTCTTCATCGATGACATATTGGTTTAATCACAGAGTGAAGAGGATCACTTTAAGCATCTACATTTGGTGTTGGAGACGCTGAGGAAGAATCAATTGTACGACAAGTTCTCCAAATGCGAGTTTTGGTTGTCCTCAGCAGCGTTCCTTGGTCACATAGTTAGTGGAGAGGGAATTGCGGTGGATCCGGCGAAGAGTGTTGTAATACGAGAGTGGCCTGTGTTGTCTTCGGTAGAAGAAGTCCAGAGTTTTCTGGGGCTTGCCGGCTATTACAGGCGCTTCATGGAGAAATTCTTGCGGATAGCATTACCCATCACGACTCTGACGAGGAAAAAGCAGAAGTTTGTCTGGACGTCGGACTGCGCCCGAGCTTTTGAGGAGCTGAAGAGTCGGTTGACCACGGCGCCTGTGCTGAGTTCGCCGAGTGGGACCAAAGGTTTTGAGATCTATAGCGATGCTTCGGGCAGCAGATTGGGTTGTGTCCTACTGCATCATGGAAGTGTGATAACGTATCGCTCGCGACAGCTGAAAGTGCATGAGAGGAATTATCTGGTCCATGACTTGGAGTTAGTGGCCGTGATTTTTGCCTTGAAGCTGTGGAGGCACTACTTGTACGGGGTGAAGGTCGATATCTATACCGATCAAAAGAGCCTGAAATACTTGTTGGATCAGAAAGATATAAACATGCGTCAGCGCAGATGGATGAAGTTCCTGGGGGACTACACGTTTAAAATTCATTATGTGCCTGGGAAAGGCAATGCAGTTGTGGATGCGTTGAGTCGCAGGGCCCCAGCTCAAGCCAATTGGCTATCGGTCCATGACGAGCAGTTGGTTCGGGAGTTGGAGGTGTTGGAGATCTCTTGCTTAGACAAGCAGACTGTAACACCTCCCCTGTCATGACCGTATAATATGGGTCCGGCCGGGACCCCACATCATACATACGCCACAGCTTCAGTATTATAAGATGATATAACTACCCGATCTCAAAACTCATAACCACAACACAGCGGAAAAAGCAAACCGACTAGAAGTTATCCACACCAAATAAGAGTATGGAAGCAGCCTTAAGGCCTTACAATAAAAGTTAGTCCAAAACTCAAATAATAACACCAGTCATAAATGTGCATAAGCACTCCTATACTACCTCAGCATGCAAGCCGGAAAACATGAGCATCAACCATACAATATCACAACAGTAGAGCTACAACAAAAAGGTAACACTTCATGAGGCTTAGGCCCTTTTGGCCGGCGAGCTAGCTCCTTCTTGCGATCCTTGCCCTGTAAAAATTTGATTGTAACGTGGGTCAGCAAAGGCTGACCTCAAACTGTGTAACCAACACATCTCCTCCCGGCTGCCCCTAACGGACCCCGGGGAACCCCTCCAACCTGCAAGTCAGCACTTCGTATGCAATATATAAATAAACAAGTAAGGCACTAAGAACAGGCTTGGATGTCTCAAACAACATACACATTCTCTATTGTTGAGCATATAATGAAAGGGCATACTTATGCAGCATGTATGCAAAAACTCGGGCTTCACCCAAGGAACCCTATCGTGTATGCATCTAGCACATCATCACATCATATGGGTACTCATCAATTCACCATTGGCATAAAGCCGCAAACAAAGGGGTTACCAACATTCCCCCAACGGCACACAAGCCGCCACATGGAACTCTTGCAAAGGCCCCACCCGCTCAAGGTCTTAGACCAGGGCTTGCCTGCAAGCTCTTGCTTCTCACGTCAGGATTCCAACAAACACAAACTGACCGATTCTAAGAAGCCTTGCTGGACCCCACCCGCTCATGGCCTCATTGTCCGGGCTTTCCCCATGCTTGGCATTCTCATCAGTCTCACAGAAGTGGACTAGTCTTGCCGAGACACTCTCCACAAATGACGTGCACGTCATGGGATAGCCAGCCGACCACAGAGACACAACAACGCCTTAGCACATCACAATCCAAGACAATTCCACCCTAGTCCCTCATTCGTACTGCAGCGTTCCCGCGCACCAAGGAAACCATCTACCACCAATGCAGAGCTATCCTTGTCCACCAAGGAAACCATCTACAGCCATTGAGGAGCTAACCTTGTCTGTTTCCGACTACACGTACTCACTCGAGAAAAAGGGGAAAACATCACAAACATCACAAACGGCATCTTGCCGCAACAGATCTCTACGAATCCTTAAAGCTTGTATGCAACATCACCGAGTCGGACTAACGGTCGCGACTATGGCTTCACCGACCATGCCTAATCCACTAACGGAGCGGATCTCTAATGCAAAAACATGCCGGGGATGGACTCAATCTACCCGGAGGTTCCTCTTGAACCTTGGCGACCTAAATCCCTCTTATTTGAGAGTTTGGTGCCCAAAAACTAGAAAATAAAAGATGCTAAAACATGCATCCTAAAACCAAGAGGAGAAGTGTCGTTACCTTTCAACCCCTCTTCCTAGCCATGGAAACTTAGCCGGATGAAAACCTTCGCAACGATCTTACCTCCACGGATCTGGACTCGACTCGCGATTTGGAGCACCGGATCCTCTCCAACAGCCGGATCTTTCCTTCACCTTCTTCCTTGCTCTCCCCTCTCTCTAGACCTTAGAAAGAGATTTCTTGGAGAAGAATGAGGGTTTCTAACTCTATTCTCGGACTTAACTCAGCAAGGGATGCCCTGGACCATCAGATTCCAAAAGAAGGGAAAGAACGGCCACGATCCGAACTGAAAAAACAAAACACCTCGGCCGAACACGGCTCATGACACGCCCGTGTCCAAGGTCGTGTTCCCCAATCGACACCGAAACCATCGCACCCAAAATAGGATACGGGTCCTTTACACGCCCGTGTCACTTTTGACATGGCCATGTCCAACCTGAACACGCATGGGCTCCAGGCCGTGTCCAACCCCTCAAAAGTCCCGTCTCACAACCCGAGAAGGACACGGCCTGGGACACGCCCGTGTCCTAGGCTATGTTCACTGCCTGTGTCGACACCTCCCTCGTGTCGACACCACCGTGTCGACACTTCTGTGTCGACACCTCCTCTGTGTCGAAACCATTGTATCGACACCACCATGTCGACACCTCTGCGTCGACACTTGAGAGAACACGCCTACGACACGGGCGTGTCGGAGGCCGTGTCCCCCACTAGTCGACCAACTGAGCGAAAAATCGTCGACTTCCCAGGCTCTCGACGAATCCGGTTCGACATGGCCATGGACACGCCCGTGTCCTTGGCCGTGTGACCCTCACCAAGCCCCAAAATGGCTCTCGACGCTGCTCGTCCTTCTTTCAAATTTTGGGGTGTTACAATTCTCTCCCCCCTTAAAAGAATTTCGTCCCGAAATTAGCAAAAAGCAAGAAGAGGTACACAAAATTTAAATGATACCTGAAAGGAAAAAACTCTGGATATTCCTCCAGCGTGGTTTGTTCTCGCTCCCAAGAGAGCTCCTCACGGCCGCAATTGTCCCATCAGACTTTTACGAGTTTGACCTCTTTGCTCCGCAAGTGCCGAATTTCTGAGTCCTCTATAGCAATTGGACGGACTCGCATCCTCAAGTCTTCCTCTATCGGCACTGATGCCAATTCGATCACCACACTAGCCTCAACCAAGGCTTTCCTCTAGACGGAAACATGGAAGACGTCATGCAATCCACTCAACTCTGTGGACAACGCCAACCGGTACGTTGCTTCTCCCACCCGTTCAACAACTTCAAAAGGTCCCAAAAATCTTGGACTCAATTTCTTGAGTCAGCGAACCCGTGAAACGCCTTTGAATGGCTTGATCTTCAAATAGACACAATCGCCTACCGCGAACTCCAACTTCCTGTGGCGCGCATTAAAATATTTTGCTTGCCGATCTTGAGACACCTTCATGCGCTCTTGAATGGTCCGTACTAACTCACAAGCATCCGTCACCACTTCTCTTCCCAATAGTTTGGTGTCTCTCGCCTCTGCCCATGACATCGGTGTTCGACACCGCCTTCCATATAGAGCTACATATGGCGCCATCTTTATACTTGCATGGTAACTGTTGTTATATGCGAACTCCATCATGAAGAGGTGATCTTCCCATTTCTTGCCGAAGTCAAGACATCCTCAGCATATCCTCCATAGTACGGTTCGTTCTTTCAGTTTGCCCGTCAGTTTGAGGATGGAAAGCCGTACTGAACTTTAGCTTCGTGCCCAGACTCTTCTGAACCAACCTCCAGTCCTTGGACATGAAACGTCCGTCACGATCGCTGACTATACTTTTAGGGATCCCATGTAGCCGCACAATGTTACGAACATACAACTCCACCAGCTTCTCCACGCTGTCCTCCTTCCAGTTTGGGATGAAGTGAGCCACTTTGGTTATGCGATCCACAATCACCCAAATCGCATCGTTACCCTGCTGTGATCTAGGTAACCCATGCACAAAATCCATGGAGATGTCATCGAATTTCCACTCGGGGATTGGAAGAGGCTTCAGGTACCCACCCGGCTTCTGACACTCGGCCTTCACCAAGGCACAAGTTTGACATCGATTCACGTACAAAGCTACGTCCCGCTTCAGTCCAGGCCACCAAAAAGATCTCTTCATACCCAAGTACATCTTTGTACTGCCCGGATGAATGGAGTACTTTCTAAAGTGAGCCTCAAACATCAACTCCTCACGGAGCTTGCCAAACTGCGGTACACAAATCCTTCCGTCCTTCCTCAAAATCCCGTCAATCATCTCCCAGGCGCTGCTCTCGCCTTTTTGAGCTTCCACCACGAATGGCTGAAACTCCACATCCAAACGGGTCGCTTCCCATATACGATCGGACAAGTCATTCTGCACTTCAATCCAGTTTAATCGAGCCACGCTAGCCTCGCCTCTTGCTACGCACTCCAAGCCGAGGGACTCCCATTCCCGTACCAACCGCTCATCATGAGCGTCAATCCAATTCCCTTGCCCAGAGTATTTTCTACTCAATGCATCGGCTACCACGTTGGCCTTGTCTGGCGTATACTGGATCGCCACTTCATAGTCTCAAAGGAACTCAACCCACCTGCGCTGACGCATATTCAAGTCCTTCTGATCTAAGAGAAACTTCAGGCTTTTATGATCCGTGAAGATCTCTACCTTCGCACCATAGACATAATGTCGCCAAAGTTTCAACGCGAAAACTACCGCCGCCAACTCCAAGTCATGGACGGGGTAATTCCTCTCATGGGGCTTCAGCTGCCTAGACCCAAAGGCTATTACACTACCATGTTGCACCAACACGCAACCCAAACCGCATCCCGATGCGTCACTGATGATCTGAAATCCTTCGGTCCCTTTCGGTAGACTTAGGATTGGAGCCGTCATCAGTCATTCCTTCAGTGCCTTGAATGCCTGACTGCACTCTTGAGTCCACACAAACTTCTGGTATTTACGAGTGAGTGAGGTGAGGGGTAGAGCTATCCGCGAAAAGTTTTCCATGAATCTCCTATAATACCTGGCTAGTCCAAGAAAACTTCGGACTTCCGACACGGTTCTCAAAATTGGCCAATCTCTGATGGCTTCCACCTTTGTTGGATCTACCGCCACCCCATCCCCACTAATCACGTGGCCCAAGAATGCCACCTTCTCCAACCAGAACTCACACTTCGAGAACTTTGCATACAACTGGTTCTCACTCAACACTTGAAAGACCATTCTAAAGTGAGTCTCATGCTCCACTTCCGATTTGGAATACAACAAGATGTCATCAATAAAGACAACTACAAAAGAGTCCAAGTATTTTCGAAATACTCGATTCATCAAATCCATGAATACAGGTGGTGCGTTCGTCAGCCCGAACGGCATCACTGAGAACTCGAAGTGTCCATACCTCGTGCCAAACGCTGTCTTGGGTATGTCCCCATCCCGAATCCGCAACTGATAGTATCCTGACTTCATGTCCAACTTTGAATACACAACCGACCCCACCAACTGGTCGAACAGGTCGTCTATCCGAGGAATCGGATATTTATTCTTGACGGTCAATTTATTCAGCTCTCGGTAGTCTATGCATAGCCGCATACTACCGTCTTTCTTCTTTACAAACAACACCGACATGCTCCATGGTGAAGAACTGGGTCTGATATACCCTTGCTCCAATAGTTCCTGCAACTGTACCTTGAGTTCAGTCAACTCCTTTGGTGTCATCCTAAATAGAGGACGCGACACCGGTCTAGCCTCCGGTACTAACTCAATCGAGAAATCTATCTCCCGTCGAGGAGGCTCTCCAGGAAGTTCATCCGGGAATACATCCTCAAACTCTGCCACCACAGGCACTTCCCCAAGCGATAACCTAGAAAGGCGAACCTCCAATAACGCTACAAGCGCTACTCCACCCTAGCTAACTGCCTGCGCCAACTACAAGGCCGAAATCAGAGAACAGGCCACTCCATTAAGGCCATCAAATTTGACCTCCGCCTGCCCTTCGCTTCTTAGGGTCACCACCTTGGATAGGCAATCAATACTGGCACGTTACTCCGCTAGCCAGTCCATTCCCAAAATAACATCAAACTCGACCAACGGTAAGACCGCTGCTATCAACATGAAGTCAACTCCGCTTAGCTCCCAACCAATGTGCCCTTTCTTTTCGGTGATCATGGATGACCCATTGGGCATGCGCACCTTCAGCTCCGCGTCCGCCGAAAATGACTCAACTCCAATCCTCCGGATAAAGCTTTCCGCAAGAAAGGAGTGCGACGCTCCCGTATCAAACAGTAATCTAGCGGGGTATCCGGAAACCAACACAAAGCTTACAACATAGACATCAACCATAACGGTCTAAACGTATGAGCACAAGGTTAAACTTAAACTTCCTCATACCTGTCACCATGTCGGGTTGGCGGATCGTTTCCTGCTGTCCAAGGTTGTAAGCCCTTGGTTGCACCAGTTGGAACCGAGAAGCGCTCGACTCCGCCATCTTCCCTTTCTCTGCGGCACTGGGGCCGGAGCGCACAGTCTGCTCCTGCCATGACTCCTGCTCCCCACCCCCTTGGTTACAAAAACGAGCTATGTGCCCCACCTTGCCACAGTTGAAGCACGTCAATGGCCCCTTAGAGTGAGACCCTCCGGACGTCCACTTGCTTTTCTCACCAGACTTGTACCGGTGAGGCTTCTTTCTCCATCTATTACCTTCCGACTTTCCTTGGGATGGATAAGGCTTCCCTTCTCCTTGCTTGGGTGTAAAACCCTTGCGGCGTTGGCTTCGTTCTAGATCACTCTCCAATGTCCTGGCGGCCTCAACGAGCTCGTTAAAACCAGCTCTCTTCATGGCAATGAGGGGTTGCCTTAGATTCTCCCTCAGCCGCTGGTAAAAGAGGTTATCCCTCTCCACATCATCTGTCATCGTTGTACCCGCGTAACGACCCAAACGGGTAAACTCCTGCACATACTCGTCCACCGTCTTGTCTCGCTGCATCAAGTGCAGAAATTGCCTCTGAAGGGCCAGCCTCGTAGAAATGGGAATGTACCTCTTTAGAAATGCATCCCCAAATTCTTCCATCGACGGGGTGCGCCCAGGAAATTGGCGGTCGCTATGGCTCACCCACCATAACTTTGCGTCTCCCTCCAACATGAAGGCCGCAAATTCAGATTTCTTCTCTTCTGGCATCTCTGCTGCCCTCAAAAGCTCTTGAATCTGTGCCCACCAGTCCTCCGCATCAGTCGGGGTACCGACACCCTTGAATGTCGTGGGATGGAAGCTCAGAAAGTACTTCATCTGTCGGTCTCCATGCCCAACAACCACCCTTTCTGCCAAAGGCTCTACTCGCCTGGCCTCTCCACCCAGCACCGCCGTCGCCGTATCCGGTATAGCAGGGGTTGCTACCTGAGCTGTTGCTGTAGCTTGGGCTGCCACCATTTCTTCTGCAAGCATGCGACAGAAGTCGGCCGGGTTTACACCCATGCCCAAAGGACCCTGAGCTGTGGTGCTGCTCGCCGAGAGATCTTCTCTTGGTCTCGACATACCAGCCTTATTGCTTGCACTCTTAATAAAAGCAAACAAGCAAGGGATCAGTCTCAAATCGCAAGACTCAAACATAAGGACACTCATGGTCCCGCATTACTCCTATGTGGATAACTTCTATACGCACTGACCTCAAATCAAACCTCCCTCTGATACCAAATTGTAACACCTCCCCTATAATGACCGTATAATATGGGTTCGGCCGGGACCCCACATCATACAAACGCCATAGCTTCAGTATTATAAGATGATATAACTACCCGATCTCAAAACTCATACCCACAGCACAGCAGAAAAAGCAAACCGACAAGAAGTTATCCACACCAAATAGGAGTATTGAAGCGGCCTTAAGTCCTTACAATAAAAGTGAGTCCAAAACTCAAATAATAACACCAGTCATAAATTTGCATAAGCACTCCTAGACTATCTCGACATGCAAGCCGGAAAACATGAGCATCAACCATACAATATCATAACAGTAGAGCTACAACAAAAGGGTAACACTTCATGAGGCTTAGTCCCTTCTGGCCGGCGAGCTAGCTCCTGCTTGAGATCCTTGCCCTGTAAAAATTTGATTGTAACGTGGGTCAGCAAAGGCTGACCTCAAACTATGTAACCAACACATCTCCTCTCGGTCGCCCCTAACGGACCCCGGGGAACCCCTCAAACCTGCAAGTTAGCACTTTGTATGCAATATATAAATAAACAAGTAAGGCACTACGAACAGGCTTGGATGTCTCAAACAACATACACGTTCTCTATTGTTGAGCATATAATGAAAGGGCCTACTTATGCAGCATGTATGCAAAAACCCAGGCTTCACCCAAGGCACCCTATCGTATATGCATCTAGCACATCATCACATCATATGGGTACTCATCAATTCCCCATTGGCATAAAGCCGCAAACAAAGGGGTTACCAACATTCCCCCAACGACACACAAGCCGCCACACGGAACTCTTGCAAAGGCCCCACCCGCTTAAGGTCATAGACCCGGGCTTGCCTGCAAGCTCTGACTTCTCACGTCAGGATTCCAACAAACACAAACTGATCGACTCTAAAAAGCTTTGCTGGACCCCACCCGCTCATGGCCTCATTGCCCGGGCTTGCCTCATGCTTGGCATTCTCGTTAGTCTCACATAAGGGGACTAGTCTCGCCGGGACACTCTCCACACATGACGTGCACATCATGGGATAGACAGCCGACCACAGAGACATAGCCACGCCTTGGCACATCACAATCCAAGACAATTCCACCCTACTCCCTCATTTGTACTGCAGCGTTCCCGCGCACCAAGGAAACTATCTACCACCAATGCGGAGCTAACCTTGTCCACCAAGGAAACCATCTACCACTATTGAGGAGCTAACCTTGTCCGGTTCCGACTACACGTACTCACTCGAGAAAAAGGGGAAAACATCACAAACATCACAAACGGCATCTTGCCGCAACAGATCTCTACGAATCCTTAAAGCTTGTATGCAACATCACCGAGTCGGACTAACGGTCGCGACTATGGCTTCACCGACCATGCCTAATCCACTAACGGAGCGGATCTCTAATGCAAAAACATGTCGGGGACGGACTCAATCTACCCGGAGATTCCTCTTGAACCTTGGCGACCTAAATCCCTCTCATTTGAGAGTTTGGTGCCCAAAAACTAGAAAATAAAAGATGCTAAAACATGCATCCTAAAACCAAGAGGAGAAGTGTCGTTACCTTCCGACCCCTCTTCCTAGCCATGAAAACTTAGCCGGATGAAAACCTTCGCAACGATCTTACCTCCACGGATCTGGACTCGACTCGCGATTTGGAGCACCGGATCCTCTCCAACAGCCGGATCTTTCCTTCACCTTCTTCCTTGCTCTCCCCTCTCTCTAGACCTTAGAAAGAGATTTCTTGGAGAAGAATGAGGGTTTCTAACCCTATTCTCGGACTTAACTCAGCAAGGGATGCCCTGGACCATCAGATTCCAAAAGAAGGGAAAGAACGACCACGATCCGAACTGAAAAAAAAAACACCTGGGCCGAACACGGCTCGTGACACGCCCGTGTCCAAGGTCGTGTTCCCCAATCGACGCCGAAATCGTCGCACCCAAAATAGGACACGGGTCCTTGACACGCCCGTGTCACTTTGGACACGTCCATGTCCAACCTGAACACGCCTGGGCTCCAAGCCATATCCAACCCCTCACAAGTCTCGTCTCACAACCCGAGAAGGACACGACCTGGGACACCCCCATGTCCTAGGACGTGTTCCCTGCCTGTATCGACACCTCCATCGTGTCGACACCACCATGTCCACACTTCTGTGTCTACACCTCCTTTGTGTCGACAACATTGTATCGACACCACCATGTCAACACCTCTGTGTCAACACTTGAGATAACACGCCCGCGACACGGGCTCTGACACGGGCGTGTCGGAGGGCGTGTCCCCCACTAGTCAACGAACTGAGCGAAAAATCGTCGACTTCCGAGGCTCTCGACGAACCCGGTTCGACACAGCCATGGACACGCCCGTGTCCTTGGCCGGGTGACCCTCACCAAGCCCCAAAATGGCTCTCGACGCTACTCGTCCTTCTTTCAAATTTTGGGGCATTACACAGACAAGTGCCGAAGCGCTATTGAACTGGACAGAAGTTCACTGAGACCTGGTTGATCAGATTCGGCAGGCTCTGGATATGGATGGCCGCATGAAGCAAATCATGGTTGAGGCTTTGGATGGGTCAAATTCCCAATTTGAGGTCGTGGATGGATTGCTATGGAAGGACGGTCGTCTGTGCGTCTCAAATGTGGACAAATTACGGGTGGAATTGATGTACGAGGCTCATCATACTAAGTACTCGATTCACCCGGGGAGCACGAAGATGTACCGCGATATGAAGAAATTGTTCTGGTGGCCAGGTCTTAAGAAGGAATTTTCACTCTATGTCTAGAAGTGTCAAACATGCGCCTTGGTGATGGCGGAATGTCAAAAGCCTAGAGGTTTCTTGAAGTCCTTGCCTATTCCGGAGTGGAAGTTCGACGACATAACTATGGACTTTGTGCATGGTTTGCCAAGGTCGCAGAAGGTAAACGACGCCATCTGGGTGGTCGTAGATCGTTTGACAAAAGTGTCGCACTTTATTCCACATAGGAAGGATGATTCCGTGGAGAAATTGGCAAAGTTATATGTTGATAATATTGTACGGCTTCACGGTGTGCCCCGCAGTATCATGAGTGACCTTGATGGGCAATTTACGTCCAATGATTGGAGGTTGGTGCAGCAGATGTTGGGAACAAAGCTGAGTTTTAGCACAACCTTTCATCCGCAGACGGATGGTCAGACCGAGAGGGTAAATAGGACGATGGAAGACATGATTCGCATGTGCGTTCTGTATTTCGGGAAGCAGTGGGAAGATCACTTATACTTTGTGGAATTCGCTTACAACAATAACTACCAGGCGAGCATACAAATGGTGCCCTTCGAGGCCCTTTATGGTAGAAGATGTCGCACGTCGTTGTCTTCGTTGGAAACGGGTGAGTCAAAGTTGTACAAGCGCCAAGAGGTGGAAGATGCAACATCATTGGTTTGAATGATTCGAGAGAGATTGCTGATCGCTCAGGATCGCCAAGCTAAGTACTCTAAGGCCAAGCATAGGAACGTGGAGTTCGCTGTCGGCAACTGGGTGTACTTGAAGATTAAGTCGTTCAAGGGTGTCTCGCAGGTACGACGCTTGAAGAAGCTAAGCCCGAGGTACCTTGGACCGTTTGAGGTTCTGGAGCGGATTGGCGAAGCAGCTTATCGATTAAGAATATCAGTGGAGCTAAGTGTTCTACACGATGTATTCCACATATTGGTGCTACGGAAGGCGGTGCAAGAGCCTTCGCAAGTGATTGCGGTCGATCAAGTGTCAGTCGATAATGCGTTGACGACGAATGTCAAACCTATTCGCATTGAGGACTCGGTAGTCAAGCGGTTGCATAACAAAGAGATCAGGATGGTCAAGGTCCGTTGGGACAATTGCGGTCGGGAGGAGCTCTCGTGGGAGCAAGAGCATACCATGCTTGAGGAGTACGCGTAGTAATTCCACTCAGGTAGCGCTTAAGTTTTGTCTTTATCTTTCCTTTATATAATTTCGGGACTAAATTCTTTTAAGAGAGAGAGAGTTGTGACGCCCCAAAACTCAAAAGAGCGACGGGAGGTGTTTTGAGCCAAGTTTGGAATTTGGTAGGGGTCACACGGCCTGGGACACGGGCGTGTCCAAGGGGTGTGTCGTGCTCGGGTTCGACGATGGCCATTTGGTCGACAAATTTCAGTCGACGATCGTCGAGCAGCTAACATGGCCTGAGACACGGGCGTGTCCCAGGTCGTGTCCTACTTGGGTAGTTGGCCGAGTTTTGCTGGGGGAGAAACACGGCCTAGAGCACACACGTATTCGGGTTTGACACAAGCGTGTCAAATGGGACATGGGCGTGGCCAATACCCATGTTCTTCACGAGTTGGTGTTGGTCCTTTGTCGATGGAGGAACGCGACCCGCTACACGACCGTGTATTGTATGACACGGGCTTGTCAAGTCGGACACGGGCATGTCAAGAGCCCGTGTACTTTTCGGGATACGACAGTTTCGGCGTTGAATGGGGCACACGACCTTGGACACAGGCATGTCACAAGCCGTGTTCGGCCCAGGTTTTGAAATTCAAGCCCGAATCTTGGCCGTCCGTTTCCTTATTTCGTGATCCAACGGTTCATGGCTGTTCCTGCTGTGTTATACCTGGGAATAGGGTTGAAAACCCTCATTCTCTTTAGGTTATTCTCTTTCTAAAGTTCTAGAGAGTGGGGAGAGCACGGAAGAAGAAAGGAGATAGATCCGTGGTGGGTTGAATGACTATCAACTTGAAAAGGCAAGTGCACTTATCGAATTGTAGTACCAAGGTTGTATTTAAAACTCGGGGTTGTCAATTACTATTACTCACGCTTCTACTCTTATCCCACCGTACGATTGTTGGGTTTTTTGAGGAATTTTAAATTAAACTAAAGATAATATAAAAACGATAACTTCGGATAAAAAAGATAGCATTAGATCAACGATTCACCATGAAAATAGATAAGAAGGATTAAAATAAACGTTCTAAAATTGCAAACCAAACTCGACCGTGACGGATCCAAAAATAAGAAATAATCTCGCTAAAGCATTAAATCTCCTAACTTCTAGACGTTTTGACTGAAATCTCTTTGCAAATCAAAAGTCCTAAAGTTGCATTATCGAAGTGACCCGCACTATTGGATTTGACTCCAATCCGGAGGATTTACGTCATCTTATCTCTAGGATTACGTGCAACTCCTTCCTTCTTTGTGTGATCTTTCAAATCAACGAGTCTCTCGACTACTATGAAATGAGATCAAATTGCCTACTACCGTATACCGGAAATACGGAGTCGACACGAGAAAAATCAAAGAAGGATAAAGAATAATTTTAACAAAAATAGAACTAAGAAGTAAAGAAGAATCTCATCTCAATTCATGGATCCTCATGATCGAACGCTAAAGAAAATTAGCTACACATATTTAAGAATGAAATCATAATAAGAGAAAGGAAATTCATTTCTATTGCTTGAAAAAAAGGAAGTACAAAAATAATAATAAAAGAGACAATATTATACTAACAAGAATTGGATTACACCAACAAGAAAATGATTACACTAAAAAAAGACTTAACAACAACAAGTAAGAAAAGAACTCTCTCTTGAACTAGCACTCTCACTTGCTCTCTCTTGAGAGGCTAAATGAATGCATTTTCATTCTGGAAAATAAAAAGGAACAAAATATATATAAGAGGGGGGATGGATGGGTTTAAATGTGAATGAGAGAATGGGAAAGAGGGGTGAATGAGAAATAAAGAAGAGAGAGAGGAGGAGTGGACGGCCAACACATTAATGGGGAGGTGCATGCATGGAATGGAGGCCATGCAAAGGTGGCTGGATGCATGTTCTCGGGTTGCATCATGCAGTGGGCTACTTCATGTGGGCTGACCGGCTACACTTGGAGAGAGGCTTGGGCTACACTTGGAGAGGGCCGGGCTGCACCATGTTGCATAAATGAAGTGGCTCGGGCTGCTGCATCATTGAAGTGGGCTGCTTCATTGAAGTGGGCTGCTGCACGAATTCGTCGCTACTTGTTGACTTGGACCCAGAAATCGAGCGCTCCTTTCAGAGAACTTGCGTTCAGGGATTCCACTTCTCAAACAGCGGTTGAGGATTCCGACGGTGATTGTATCTTCAACTCCGAAATGGGAGAACATAACCCAGCGTTTGCACAACAAAGGACGATGTTTGATTATGCTCGGCCCAACCTGGAGGGTACAAAAATAAGTATTGTTCGACCTATAATTGCGAACAATAACTTTGAACATAAGCCTAGCATCATAAAAATGGTGTAGCAATATGTACAGTTCGACGGATTACAAGATGAAGATCTGAACTTGCATATTGTTAGTTTTCTCGAGATCTATGACACCTTCAAAATCAATGGTGTCTCAGACGATGCAATTAGGATAAGACTCTTCCCCTTCTCCTTAAGGACAAAAGCCAAATAGTGGTTGAGTTCTCTTCCAAGAGGATCAATCACCACTTGGAATATTATAATAGATAAATTTCTCGCTAGATATCCCCCCTGCTAAAACTGCGAAACTACGAAATGATATTATTTATTTTTCTCAAATTGCTTCTGAGACCCACTATGACACTTGGAAGAGGTTCAAAGAACCTTTGAGACGCTGCCCTCATCATGCCCTTCCTGTATGGTTACAGGTACAGACATTCTATAATGGGTTAAATCAAGAAACCAACAGATGATAGATGCCACTTCCGGTGGGTCTTTGGACCGTAAAACTCCGGAGGCCGCTCTTGAGCTTATTGAGGACATGGTGATGAACACCTATCAGTGGAACTCGTCTAGGACTTGCCCAAATTAACCTTCAGGTATCTACAGAGTGGATTCTATATCCCAACTAGCGCTTCAAGTGGAGATGCTGAACAAGAAAATAGCGGAGATGTTTGTTGCCTCCGCCCCTCAGGTATATGGAAATGCAAATGCCACCGCCGAGCAGGTGGATTATCTGGGGAACATACCCAGGCCTGCTCAAAACAATTTTTCTAATCTTTCTAATTTTTCTAATTTTTTTGCTCCTCCTGGTTTTAAAAATGCTTCTAACTCGTATCACCCTGGATGGCGTAACCATCCAAATTTTTCGTGGAGTAACACCGCAAATGCCACACGTCCACCACACGATTTCACTCCACCACCACCACCACAAAATCAAAACCAAAATTTTCAAAAACCTCCATCTTTGGAGGAAATGTTTTCTATATATATAAGCGCAAACGAGGCGACCATTAGAAATCTAACAGGGTCAATGAAAAATTTAGAAAACATGGTCGGGCAACTCGCTAAGGTTATCTCTGAGAGGACACATGGGACTCTTCCCTCAAATACTGAACCCAACCAAAGGGAGCACGCGAAAGCGATTTCCCTTCAGAGCGGTAAAGTAATCGACGAGCCCGCCACCAGGGAAGATCCAGAGGTGATTGCCTCTCCTGCTGCTGAACAAACCATCGTTACAGATACGAATTTTGAAAAAGAAAAAGAAAAATATGTGTTTGAAAAAGAAAACAATAATTTTCAAAATGATGCTCCGATGAGATCACCTGCTTGAGAATAGTCTCTGCATTCGCATTTGTCTCCTTCCAAGCTCTCATCTCTTCAGCATTTCTAGAAGTAGCCTCTTATCTTTCTGCTCCGCATACTACCTCCCAAAGGTCCTCGCCAAGAAGAAAATTCTCCATACAAGACTTCCACCTATCAATGTTCGTCTCTGTAAGGAGATCAATTTCAAGACAACTTGCATCTTCCACTGTCATGGTTTTACCACTGGTTCCCTCTTCACAAGAGCAAACAACCACTTCAGTTGATCACTGCTTATCCACTCCAATCCAGCTCTGATACCATGTTGAATTTTCCGGGACCTTGGAGTGAGCAGGGATTTTCTCAACTTAAGTCAGTCACAACCAAAAACACATGCAGCAACAAGAGTCTTTATTGATTATCAATAATCTTCTTTACAAGGCGAGACATACATGGCGAGACATGCTTCACCAAAACCATCACAGGGAAAGCAAAGATAATTACAAAGACAAGACAATACAAGCCGCGCAGACTGAAACACCAAGCCACCGGTCTACTGCTGTTGAGTCCGCACAATCCTCCAGGTCGCCAGACCGCAACCTAAGCCGCATGGACTGCCCATTATTCCAATGCTAAGCTCTAGCCGCCGATCTGCAAGCTGCCTAACCTCGAGGTCACCTAGCCGCCAGACCACACAAGATGCTATGTCGAATAGAACAGTCTGCCTGAAGCAGGCGACTTATTGAACCCCGAACCAAGTTGCCAAAGAGAAGACCGTCTGTTCGCTGCCCACGACCTGCTGTTTACCGCCTGTTGCTAAACCGCAGAGTCTGCACTCTTGATGAGTTGTAAATATACCTATTGTTATGTACATTAAATTAGTCGTATTAGTTTCTTTTAGTTTTTTTAGTTAATTTTCTATAATAAATTGTTCCTTTTTTGTAAATATTATTCTAACTTAAGCTTATTTTTGTTTCCTGAAAATCTCAGGAAAAATGTCAAATTTTGCCTAAGACACGTCCGTGTACTTTGGGTCATGCCCGTGACCAGGGCGTGGTACGTCAATTTCCCGTGAAATCAATAATTTTCTGAAGAAAAAGCGTGACACGCCCGGGCACACGCCCGTGTCACTTGACACGCCCCGTGCCCGAGCCCTGTGTCACCGTGCTCGATGTTTTGCACTCGACGTCCGTCGACCCGACAAGGACACACCCGTGTCCCATGACCCGACACGCCTGTGTCATTCCCGATCGACGATCAAGGCTTCCAGCTCGACGAAACCGCGTTCAACGTTCGTCGACCCGACCAGGACACACCCGTGTCAAGATGCAACACGTGCGTGTACTCCTCCACCTGGCCGAAAAGACCCGTGCGGCAACTTTTCTATGCGACCCGTGCCCAGTTCTACCTCCCCGACATGCCCACCATCATACCCGTGACCAGGGGCGTGACCACCACATTTTAGGCCCTGAAGTCAACTAAGTTGTCACCTTGCTGGATCGAATCTGGAATAATATTGACACGCCCCATGACATGCCCATGTCAGAGGGCGTGTACGTTGATTTTTTTCCTATAAATACCCCTTTGTTGTAAGAGCTCATGTTCCACTTTTTGGATCCATTTTGTATAAGGTAAATGCTGCTTAGGAGGATTTCATGACTATGTAATGGGATTTTTCTCCCTCTCTCTGTTTTATTTTAGCTTTGTAATCTCCTTTTTATTCGTAATAAATCTATAGTTTTTCTCCAGTTATATGGTTTTGGAATGCTTCTATGTGCTCCCTCCCTTATGCAATATTATTTAACTTTGTTTTAGCTTTATTTTTTGTCTTTTTACTACTTGTGTGTGTGTGTATGAGTTTAGTTTTATGCTTAATAGTTTTCATAATTTTCATAGTTTAGTATTTAGGGCTTTCTATTTCATTTTTATGAGGTTATAAAGGTATCTGAAAAGTGGTTTTCATCTTCCTTTAACTTAGTTTTTTTTAGGTTTTAAAACTTTTTGTTCTTTTTCTGTTTTATTTCCACTTTTTAAGCTCCTTTATAAAACCATAATAATGAAAATCTCATCATTTTAATTTTTCAACTCCTCTTATTTTGCTTTCTTTTCAAAATCTTTTTGCTCCGTTAATTTTTCGTCTTCTTTTTATGCATTTCTACCGCAGTCTAGCGGTGGAAATGTAATCGTTTTAATTTTTTGAGAACTTGCATTTTGCGTTTATTTGCAACCTTTTTTGCTCGTTTAATTTGTATTTCATCTTTTTATGCATTTCTACCGCATTTTAGCTGTACAAATGTAGTTATTTTATTTTTAGATAACTTAGTTTTTCTTAATTTTTGTACGTGTGCGTGCGTGTATGAGTTAGTTTTTATATCTTTATTTCAATTCATGTAGAGTGAGATGGTGTGCGCATTAATTTCCGCCTACTCGTTAAGAGTTAAATGATATTGTTTTAATTTCCCGCCTACTCGTTTGAGTAGGACTTGTACGTGTGCGTGTGTTTTAATTTTTTGCAGTGTGCATGTGTTTTACTTTATGTAGAGTGAGTGAGTTTGTTGTATTTATTTCCGCCTACTCGCTATGAGTTAAATGGCAGGGCTTTATTTTCCGCCTACTCGCTAGGAGTTAAATGGTAGGTCTTTATTTTCTCCTACTCATTTGAGTAGGACTTGTGTGCTTGCATTTTAATTTTAAGTAGAGTGTGTGCGTGAGTTTTCATTTTAGTAGAGTGCGTTTGTGGCTGCATTTATTTTCTCCTACTCGTTTCAGTAGGACTTGTCTTATTTTGTCTCGCCCAATCATTTGAGTCGGGACTTGCCTTTTACTGCTTACATTTCAGTCCTACTCGGTTGAGTAAGACTTGCAATTTACTGCTTTCCTTTACAGCTTTCCTTTACTGCTTTATTTTTCTGCTTTGTTTTCTCGCTTTCACCGCAAGCCGTCCCCATTCCGATGAGTGGCTAACCGTTCTTAGCCCTCAGTATCGAAGACCATTGGGACAGATAAAATAATTTTAAATAATTTAAGTTCCTGTTTTTCTTATTAATTAAAATTACTTAAGGTTTGCCTAGGGTTTATGAAGTGTAGAACCACATAATCGATGTGTGGTCTCTATTTCCATAGTTCATATGCTAGCTAGCCGAGAGACCATGCGTATGGACCGATCGCCCCTTGTTTAAGGGAGTTCCGCACTAACCCTCGAGAGAGGAGGCGCGCAAACTCTACCGGATTGGGTTCCCCACCCAATAGCGGGGTTCTTAGCGTAATGCGGGCATTAAGAGGAATCCTTTGTCGGGCGAGAGCCCGGTCGAATAGTCTTAATGTTCAGGTGGGCGATATCCATATAGCTAGGTGAGCTCATTTTAGTGGAATCTCCACGGCCAAGTCTCCGCCTTAATTAATTTGAAATTTAGGATCTCTTTTTATTAAAAGTTTATTTTAGTTCAAATTTTATTCGATACAGTTGTGTTAAGTTTTTCATCGGCTCCAACTTTTAATGCTTTTATTTTCTGCATTTTTTATTATATATAAAAATATAAACCGATAAGTTAAATATCGGTAAAATAATAGTCCCCTCCAGGGAAGAGTAGAAATATCGACCCGACCCCGAGAAAAATACGACCTCGATATTCCACAACGGAATATCCTGTACTACTCACGATAGGTGCACTTGTCTCCTTTCGTTAAAACTTGATTTCACCTGTTTTATATCCAAATAATAAATCTGTGCGCCCCGTTTTTCTTAATAAAACCACATCCGCTCTTTCGCAAATAAAACCGCCCGGGGCGCCGCGGGATCTTAATAATTTTTGGAGTTTTAACCCGCATCAAGTTTTTGGCGCCGTTGCCGGGGAACTTTCGAGTCGTTATTTCGAACTATGGAATAATATTAATTTTACCTATTATATATATACAAATAAACTGGCCAACAAAAATTAAAATTAATAATAAGTATTATTAATAAAAACTTAAATTTTTTTTTAAAATAAATCTACTTAAAAAAACAAAAACTAACAAAAATTATGTTATTATTATCTATAAAAATATATAAATAAAATGACGTCGTTTTTTACTAACAAAAAAAAACCAAAAAAAACTAACAAACAAACCGAAAAAAACTTAAAAACTCAAAAATCTAAAAAACTTAAAAACTAAAAATTTCAAAAATCTAAAAAACTTAAAAACTTAATATCCAAAAATCTAAAAATATAAAAACAAAAAGACTCGAAAACCTAAAACACTAAAAAACCACAAAAACCCAAAAAATTGACCCTCCTAAAAAACCCACACAACTTTACCGTATATATGTTTTGTTTTAACTTATTTCATTTCAAAACCTAAAAACAATTTTTACCAAAAACAAATACTAAACATTGGACATAAATAAAATTTTCTATTATTAAAATATTATATATTTATTTTGTCGCTTCGGCGCACTTCACACTCTTGTGCGCATTAGGGGAACACATTTCTGTCGCACTCATATAGCTAAGACGTTAGCTAATAAAGTCACACAAGCACTTGCCCCCTACCGCCCGCAACCTTTTGGCCGAATTTATCATTTTTGTTTTTTCTGTTATAGTTTTGATATATTTTTTCTTAATAATGCAGGGTATCAACCTGGGCCTCCCCGAATGCGTTTTCAGGGAAGCTTTCTTAACTTCTGTTATTATTTTTTAACATAACTGCTTACTCTTTATTTCTTATTCCTCATACTTAGGGCAACATTGGGGACAATGTTGGACTTAAGTATGGGGGTTTGTTTCCTGCTTTTTGTTCTTTTATTTTCTGCTCTTTTATTTTCTGCACCCAATCAAAAATACCAAAAAAATTGCAAAAATTAAAAAAAAGACTTCAAAAAATTGCAAAAATTAAAAAACTTCAAAAACAATTTTCATGTTTTTATAATCAAAACCTCAAAAAAAATTTATAACACAAAAATCCCAAAAAATTTTACTTTGTAATTATTTTTTGTAAATATTCTCTTTCCTCTTCTTTTTCCGTCTTTTCTTTATATATAACACCTCTTTCTTTCCCTCATTCTTATAAATAACTTTAAAAAAAATAAATCAAAAATAAAAAAAATTGAAAATCCAAAAAAAGAGAATAACTCTAAAAATCCAAAAAAAAGACAATACTCGAAACACAAAAAAAAGATAAAAACCCTAAAATCAAAAAAACAATCCTTTATTATAAAACAAATAAAATCGAATATACCATGTCTTAACCCTTTTTGCTTTCCAAAAATCTAGTTTCGAGTTTATTTATAAGCGAATTTTACTTATTCTTTGTTTACTATTCGTTTATTAATTAAAGTTCGATAGATTTAAGTGTCTGGGGTTAAGTTTTAAAGAATTTTTTTATGTCTTTTCCTTATAATAGAGAACCTGTTTTTCACCACGACTTCTAATTTTTATAAATAGAAGCTCATTTTTTATGGTAGAAAATAACAATCATGGATTTCACTAATTTCTACTTCATGCTTTTAGAAACATAGGAACGTTCATTTTAAAAAGGTTGCTCTCAAAACGTTTTTATTAAAATCTAGTTTTCTTTGAAAAAATATAAACTCACCTCCTTTTTTTCATATCTTACTTGACATGATTACCCCTATTTTATCCCTTAAAAAATCCTATGTCAATGGGAATAAGATTTCGTTCTGTAAACATAGGCACCATTTTTTTAAAAGATTATATGTTACGGAGTAAGAAGATAAAATTCATTACTCTTATACATATACATTGGGTTATTTATTATTTATGAAGATAGAAAGAAAAAAATGTTATATGTTAGGAAAATAAGATTTCATTTTTCCTACATATTCAAAAGAAAAAAATATATGTAGAGGTTCGAGAAAAAATTATCTCGCTTCTAAACCGAAGCCCTCTTCATAACCCACCAAACCACTTATCCTATTTCAATGATTCTAAAATTAATTTAAATTTTTTTGAGAGCATAATTTTTAAATTGCATTATTTCTTTTAAACTTCTTTTAAGCTAAAGTTTTATATAATTTCAATCTATCCTTGTTAAACTACCAATAAATAAATTTTTGTTCTCTATTTTATTTGATCTAGAAGCCTTTTTGAAACTCTTCCTCTATTTATATCATTTTCATAATTTATGATTTAACTCTAGTACCCCGGATATTTATTTTGATCTTTCTTTTAATTAATTCAAGCGGTAGCAAAACTTAGGATTTCTTTAATTCCTTATAAGTTTATCTCCAACTTTTGCTCTGAAATAGCAAAAACTTAAGTATGGGGGTATTTGATGAGTTGTAACATATACCTATTTTTATGTATATTAAATTAGTCATATTAGTTTTTTTTTATTTTTAGTTAATTTTCTTTATTAAATTGTTCCTTTTTGTAAATATTATTCTAACTTAAGCTTATTTTTGTTTCTTGAAAATTTCAGGAAAAATGTCAAATTTTGCCTAAGACACGCCCGTGTACTTTCGGTCACGCTTGTGACCAGGGCGTGATATGTCAATTTCCCGTGAAATCAACAATTTTCTGAAGAAAAAGTGTGACATACCCGGGCACACACCCATGTCACTTGACACGCCCCGTGTTCGAGCCCCATGCCACCGCGCTCGTTGTTTTGCGCTCGACGTTCGTCGACCCGACAAGGACACGCCCGTGTCCCATGACCCGACATGCCCGTGTCATTCTCGATCGACAATCAAGGCTTCCAGCTCGATGAAACCTCGTTCAATGTTTGTCGACCCCGACCAGGACACGTCCGTGTCAAGATGCCACATGAGCGTGTACACCTCCTCCTGGCCGACAAGACCCACATGGCGACTTTTCAACGCGACCCGCGTCCAGTTCTACCTCCCCGACACGCCCACCGTCACTCCCGTGACCAGAGGCGTGACCGCCGTGTTTTCGGCCCCAAATTCAACTAAGCTGCACATTGTCGGATCGAATATGGAATAGTGTTGAGACGCCCCATGACACGCCCGTGTCAGAGGGCGTGTACTTTGATTTTTTTCCTATAAATACCCCTTTGCTATAAGAGGTCATGTTCCACTTTTTGGATTCATTTTGTATAGGGAAAATGCTGCTTAGGAGGATTTCAAGGCTATGTAATGGGATTCTCTCTCTCTCTCTCTCTCTCTCTCTCTCTCTCTCTTTTATTTTAGCTTTTTAATCTCCTTTTTATTCGTAATAAATCTATAGTTATTCTCCTGTTATATGGATTTGGAATGCTTCTATGTGCTCCCTCCCTTATGCAATCTTATTTAACTTTATTTTAGCTTTATTTTCTTGTCGTTTTAATACGTGTGCGCGTGTGTATGAGTTTAGTTTTATGCTTAATAGTTTTCATAATTTTCATAGTTAAGTTTTTAGTGCTTTCTATTTCATTTTTATGAGGTTATAAAGGTATCTGAAAAGTGGTTTCCATCTTCCTTTAACTTAGTTTTTTTAGGTTTTAAAACTTTTTGTTCTTTTTCTGTTTTATTTCCACTTTTAAGCTCCTTTATAAAACCATAAGAACGAAAATCTCATCGTTTTAATTTTTCAACTCTTATTATTTTGCTTTCTTTTCAAAATCTTTTTGCTCCGTTAATTTTTTCGCCTTCTTTTTATGCATTTCTACCGCATTCTAACAGTAGAAATGTAATCGTTTTAATTTTTCGAGCACTTGCATTTTGCATTTATTTGCAACTTTTCTGCTCGTTTAATTTTTATTTCAGCTTTTTATGCATTTCTACCGCATTTTAGCGGTAGAAATCTAGAAATTTTATTTTTAGATAACTTAGTTTTTCTTAATTTTTGTACGTGTGCGTGCGTGTATAAGTTAGTTGTTATAGCTTCATTTCAATTCATGTAGAGTGAGAAGGTGTGCGCATTTATTTCCGCCTACTCGTTAAGAGATAAATGACATTGTTTTAATTTCCCGCCTACTCGTTTGAGTAGGACTTGTACGTGTGCGTGTGTTTTAATTTTCTGCAGTGTGCGTGTGTTTTACTTTCTGTAGAGTGTGTGAGTTTGTTGTATTTATTTCTGTCTACTCGCTATGAGTTAAATGACAGGTTTTTATTTTCCGCCTACTCGCTAGGAGGTAAATGGCAGATCTTTATTTTCTCCTACTCATTTGAGTAGGACTTGTGTGTGTGCATTTTAATTTTATGTAGAGTGTGTGCATGAGTTTTCATTTCAGTAGAGTGCGTGTGTGGCTGCATTTATTTTCTCCTGCTCATTTGAGTAGGACTTGTTTTATTTTTTCTCGCCCACTCATTTGAGTCGGGACTTGTCTTTTGCTGCTTTCATTTCAGTCCTACTCGGTTGAGTAGGACTTGTAATTTACTGCTTTGCTTTACAGCTTTCCTTTACTGCTTCATTTTTCTACTTTATTTTCTCGCTTTCACCACAAGCCGTCCCCATTCCGATGAGTGGCTAACCGTTCATAGCCCTTAGTATCGAAGAGCATTGGGATAGATAAAATAGCTTTAAATAATTAAAGGTCCTATTTTTCTTATTAATTAAAATTACCTAAGTTTTGCCTAGGGGTTTACGAAGTGTAGAACCACATAATCAATATGTGGCCTCTATTTCCGTAGTCCATATGCTAGCTAGCCGAGAGGCCGTGCCTATGGACCAATTCCCCCTTGGTAAAGGGAGTTCCGCACTAACGCTCGAGAGAGGAGGCGCGCAAACTCTACCAGATTGGGTTCCCCACCCAATAGCGGGGTTCTTAGTGTAATGCGGGCATTAAGAGGAATCCTTCGTCGGACGAGAGCCCAGTCGAATAGTCTTAATGTTCAGGTGAGCGATATCCCTATAGCTAGGTGAGCTCATTTTAGTGGAACCTCCACGGCCAAGTCTCCACCTTAATTAATTTGAAATTTAGGATCACTCTTTATTAAAAGTTTATTTTAGTTCAAATTTTATTCGATGCGGTTGCGCTAAGCTTTTCATCGGCTCCACCTTTTAATGCTTTCATTTTCTGCATTTTTTATCATATATAAAAATATAACCCGACAAGTTAAATATCGGTAAAATAATAGTCCCGTCCATGGAAGAGTTAAAATAATCAACCCGACCCCGAGAACAATACGACCTCGATATTCAACACCGGAATATCCTGTACTACTCACGATAGATGCACTTGCCTCCTTTCATTAATACTCGATTTCACCTGTTTTATATCCAAATAATAAATTCGCGTGCCCCATTTTCTTAATAAAACCACATCCTCTCTTTCGCAAATAAAACCGCCCGGGGCATCGCGGGCTCTTAATAATTTTTGGAGTTTTAACCCGCATCAACTCTCCCTGTCTGCAATCAGAGTCAAGTCCTGGCTTTCCAGTGCTATCCGCACAACCTGCACAGCACAACCCGGTCAATTCTATCAAACCGCACGGACACCAAAAGTCAGTCCACAGCAACTGAACGCAGGCTCACTTACTGTTCATTTGCTTACTTAGGTTCTAGGTTCCTTATGTGACATGGGTCCTATTTATAGGCACGATGAGGAGTGTGGTCACCGCCCTCGCCGATAGGAACACTGCTACATCCCGCAGTAAGAATAAGTGTATCTGCAAGCCCGTGGATACACACCAGTCTGTCGCTGCTTGTGTAGGATAGCAAATCCTCCATAGCATGTCGCCAAAGGGCAAGCCAATGCCAATGGTTCACCAAGGCCTGACAGTAACACCAGTCCGCCTTGTCGCCAAAGGACAAGCCAAGACCACCAGAGCTGGACTCTACAACAACTATCCGCCTATCCACGGACAAAGCTCCAGTCCGCTTATCCCGAGTCCACAATCTCGCCGCCAAGGCAACTGCCGGACTCAGCAGACACAGCTCTAGTCTGCATATACTGCGGAAACCTCCATCCCGCATATCCCGCAGACTGCTCTAGTCCGCATATCCTGAGTTCACGACCATGCCAGCAAGGCAGCTGTCGGACTCAGCAGACCAAGCTCCAGTCCGCACGCAGTTGCGGACGCAATCTCCAGTCTGCTTATCCCCAAACTCGCAATGAAGGCACACGACACTTCTGTCGAGCTGGGCGGACTGAGAAGCAGTCCGCGCTCCACTACGCAATCTCCCCAGACTGAGCCAAACATGGACTTGGTTCAGAACCAACCAAGTCCACACCACTTGCCACAAGGGCCAGTCCGCACTTACTGGCGGACACTGGATCAAGTCCGCCAACCTCGGCAAAATCTAGCATCAGTCCGTACAGACTGGCGATCTCCGCAGCTTTCACTTGCCGCTTTACCAGAGCAAGACCAAGACTTCTGCCAAGCCAGTCTGCCAAACTCCAGTTCTTCAATCCGCTTCTTTCTGGACTCCGCGGATAGAGTCGCTATCCTCCCGGTTACCTTCTGGGATCCAGGTGCTTGTAGAGCATAAGCCGGCCTGGCTAACCGCCGCTGTTGTCTGCAAAGTCCGCGCGAACAGACCGCCCAGGCCGCCACATAATAAGCCGTCTGCACCAGCCCCGCCGACCTGGCTGTCCACTAACCCTGGCTGCGTAGTCCGCGCGGATAGGTTGTCCAAGTCCTCCATTCACCCACTTCCACTTCACAATTTTCAACAGTACTAAAAGCCATAAACTTTTCAAGGGACAAGTCTATTAATCTGAAGAAGACTAACTTTTCAGACGTGTACAAATTCCTAGTAGATATTATAGGAA
Organism: Platanthera guangdongensis; assembly: GCA_039583875.1. Classification (NCBI taxonomy): domain Eukaryota; kingdom Viridiplantae; phylum Streptophyta; class Magnoliopsida; order Asparagales; family Orchidaceae; genus Platanthera; species Platanthera guangdongensis. Next base: position 131,159,513 of record CM077152.1, read on the forward strand.
TATTTCTTATGCATAATATTTCTGAACATGATGTCATCCCCAAAGGTCAATTATAATTAATGGGATTGTTGATGCTAGGGAAGAAAATCTACAGGGGCCAGCGTATTGTCAAGTTGATATCCCACAGAGTTGCACAGAAGGAGAGTGCATACTTTACTTTCATGAGGCAAATACTACTTCAAAATTTCTCAAGTTTTTGCACATCAATAGGAGTGTGAATTCCTCTAGGGAAAAATATCTCTAACATTATTTTTAAAATTGAACTGGCATATAATTATGCCTAGGTCTCAAAAAGAATCAACCGCACCTTCATCTCTAGAAGCCAATCTGTATGCAACAGATAATCAAGTAAAAACTAAGCTGCCAACCTCAACACATCGCTCTCTGCCAGACATACCATCATCCTCAATTCAGCCATAGTCAGCAACCTTCCATGAACTTCTACTAGATTCGACACACCTCCCAGATCTACCTTCATCTCCTACAGGAAACAATCCTCCAACAATGCCAAAACCTCATATATTATCTCATGATTCAATCATACTCTAGGATATATAGTTAGATACCACTTCACTCACTACTCTATTAACTGAGCACGCCACAATGTGGCATGCATCATTTTGGCTTATGTAGACCCAAAGCGATGGGATTACTACATCACTGAATGGTATGCAAGAAAAGTTGTCTTCCTCAACTATCACTTAATCTTTCTTAACCTCACTGGATCATGAGGTTCAGAAAGGGCAGATGCCCGAGGAAGTCCAATATAGTCTGGTTTCCATCTCTTTTAATTGAAATAGGACTACTGGCCATGAAGATGGCTTGAAGGAGATATATGCTAAAGTGTGTCAGAATTTGGTCACAAACTAGGTGGAATTTGAAAGAGATATTATTAAACAAAATCATATAGCCACTCAGGTGGAGCCATCCTAACAAGACGGGGTTAAACAAACTTAAGTACTTATAATTGCAAGAGCGACAATCCAAATTGTTACAAAAAATCAGGGGGATGTTTGTAACGCCCCAAAATTTGTAGAGGTACGACCAGCATTTCTGGCCCGGTTGGGTCTTAGCTGAAAAGGAAATTTGATTTCTGGCATGGGGCACACGGCCTGGGACACGGGCGTGTCCCAGGGCGTGTCAGGCTCCAGTCGACGATTTGGTCGAGAGGTCGACGATTTTGGAGTCGACGACCATCGAGCAGAGAACACGGCCTGAGACACGGGCGTGTCTCAGGGCGTGTCGAGCCCTTGTCGACGATCGGCCCAGGGAGTCGGTGAATTTCACTCGACAATGTGTCGAGACAAGTCACACGGCCTAGGACACGGGCGTGTCCAAGGCCGTGTCAGTCAGTTGACGAACTTCGCTCGACGAAGTGTCGAGACAGTGAACACGGCCTGGAGCCCAGGCGTGTAGAGTTAGACACGGGCAAGGACACGGGCGTGTCCAGTACCCTTGTGAGTCTCGGGTTGTTTTCGGGGCTGTGTCGATGGAGGCACACGGCCAACCACACGACCGTGTCAGCTGGAATACGGGTGTGTCGCGTCGAACACGGGCGTGTCGGATGCCCGTGTGTTGTTCCAGGCACGTCGATATTGACGGCGAATGGGGGACACGGCCCTGGACATGGGTGTGTCGCAGGCCGTGTTCGGCCCAGATTTAGCATTTTAGGCCCGAATCAAGGCCGTTCATTTCTTTAATTTGGGATCCAAAGGCTGGGGGTTGTTCCTGATGGGATATACACTGGATTGGACCCTTAGAAACCCTCATTTCTTTTGAGTGGTTCTCTTTCTAAATTTCTAGATAGAGAGGAGAGAAAGGAAGAAGGTGAAGTAGAGATCCGACTATTGGAGAGGTTTCGGTGCTCCAAATCGCGAGCTGAGTCCAGATCTGTAGAGGCTAGATCGTTGCGAAGGTTTTCATCCGGCTATTTTTCCATGGCTACGAAGAGGAGTCAGAAGGTAACGACACTTCTCCTCTCGGTTTTAGGATGCATGTTTTAGCATCTTTTCTTTTCTAGTTTTTGGGCATCAAACACTCACATGAGAGGGGTTTGCGTCGCCAAGGTTCAAGAGGAACCTCCGGGTCGATTGAGTCCGACCCCGACATGTTTTTGCATTAGAGATCCGCTACGTTAGTTGATTAGGCATGGTGTGTGACGCCGTAGTCGCGACCGTTAGTCCGACTCGGTGATGTTGTATACGAGCTTTAAGGATTCGTAGAGATCCGTTGCGGCAAGATGTCATTTGTGATGTGGTGATGTTTTCCCCTTTTTCTCGAGTGAGTACGTGTAGTCAGAACCGGGCAAGGTTAGCTCCTCAATGGCGGTAGATGGTTTCCTTGGTGGACAAGGTTAGCTCTCCATGAGTGGTAGATGGTTTCCTTGGTGCGCGGGAACGCTGCAGTATAAATGAGGGACTAGGGTGGAATTGTCTTGGTTTGTGATGTGACAAGGAGTGGCTGTGTCTCTGTGGTCTGCTGGCTATCCTGTGACGTACACGTCATGTGTGGAGAGTGTCCTAGAGAGACTAGTCCCCTTCCGTGAGACTGACGAGAATGCCAAGCAAGGGGCAAGCCCGGGCAATGAGGCCATGAGCGGGTGGGGTCCAACATGGCTTCTTAGAAACGGTCAGTTTGTGTTTGTTGTAATCCTGACATGAGATGTCGGAGCTTGCAGGCAAGCCCGGGTCTAAGACCTTGAGCGGGTAGGGCCTTGGCAAGACTTCCATGTGGCGGCTTGTGTGTCGTTGGGGGGAATTGTGTTTCCCTTTTTGTTTGCGGCTTTATGCCAATGGGGAAATGATGAGTACCCAATTGATGTGATGTTGTGCTAGATGCATACGCCATAGGGTGCCTTGGGTGAAACCCGGGTGTTGCATTCATGTTGCATAGTAGGCCCTAATATTATATGCTCAACAGTAGAGAACATGTATGATGTTTGAGACATCCAAGCCTGTTACTTTAGTTGATTTTCTTGCTTATGAATATTGCATACGAAGTGCTAACTTGCAGGTTGGAGGAGTACCCCGGGGTCCGTTAGGGGCGGCCGGGAGGAGATGTGTTTGTTACACAGTTGGAGGTCAGCCTTTGCTGACCCACGTTAATAATAATTTTTACAGGGCAAGGATCGCAAGCAGGAGCTAGCTCGCCTGCCAGAAAGACCTAAGCCTCATGAAGTGTTACTTTTTGCTATAGCTTTACGTTTATGGCATTGTATGTTTTATGCTCATTTTGACCGGCTTGCATGCCGAGGTAGACTAGGGGTGCTTATGCACTTTCAGGACTGATGTATTATTTGAGTTTGGATTTACTCTTGTTGTAAGGCCTTAAGGCCATTTTGTTACTCTTGTAGGCGTGGATAACTTCTAGTCACTTTGGTTATTTCCGCTGTGTTGTGTTTTGAGTTTTGAGTTTGGGTAGCTATATCATTTTATAATACTGAAGCTGTGGCATCTATATGTTGTGGGGTCCCGGCCGGACCCATATTATACGGTCATTACAGGGGAGGTGTTATAATTTGGTATCAGAGCCAGGTTAGATTCAAGGTCAGTGCGTAGAGAAGTTATCCACATAAGAGTAACGCGGGACCATGAGTGTATTTATGTTTAAGTCTTGAGATTAGAGACTGATCTCTTGTTTCTTGTTTTCTTGAAGAGTGCAAGCAACGAGGCGGGTACATCTAGAGCAAGAGAAGAACTCTCGGTGAGCAGTGCCACTGATCCAGGTCTTTTGGGCACGGGTGTAAACCCGGCCGACTTCTGTCGCATGCTTGCAGAAGCGATGGTGGCAGCCCAAGCTGCAGAGGCAACTCATGTAGCAACCCCTGCTACACCGGACACGGCGACGGTCGTGCCAGGCGGAGAAGCCAGGCGAGTGGAGCCTTTGGCGGAAAGGGCGGTTGTCGGACATGGAGACACTACAAGAAAAATGCTCTTTAGTGACGATTTTTTTGTGACAAAATTTTTTTGGTCACTAATGATATGCTTATTGTGACAAATTTTATATTTCGTCACTAAATAAGAATGAGCAGTTAATTTGTGACCATATGTAAAATTTAGTCACTAAAAGTAGTTGAATTAGTGACCAAATAAAATTTGGTCACACAAACCTACTTATTAGTGACCAAATGATACCTTAGTCACTAAAAACTTTAATTAGTGACCAAAATTAATTAGTCACTAAAAATTAAAAAAATCAGCTCCTTCAATTTCCTCCAAAATGAAAACACTTTATAAATTTTCATCTAAACTATATAGTGATTTAATTAAGTAATTAATACTATCCATCAAATTAGGTTAGAGCAAGCCTTTTCCGGGCATCCACGCCTTCTTTATTTCGATTTTGACGGCCTGCAGCCCCGCCTCGATTTCTTCGTTCGACGGCCCGAAACCGCACCTTCTATCTTGTTATTCGACTTCCCGCAGCCCCGCCTCCCCTCGTTCTTCGACAAACAACCCCTCCTGCGCAAGAAGCTCCAGCCCAGGGGCGGACGTCCGTAAGGGCGAGAGTGGGCAGGCTCCTACACTGCGATTTTTTTTCTAAACTAGGGTTTGCCTCAGGATTGTGGGAGTGAGCGTGTAACGCCCCTAGCCGATCCAACGTGATAGCGTCACGGCTCCGCTCTAGGCGACGCTACCGGGCTGCAGTCCATGCACCCCAACCCCTCTCCCTCCACAGGCGGGTTGTTGGTGGTCACATCCTCCCTTTGATGAGGTAAACTCGATAGTCAAGCTCGCACTACGGGGACTTCCCAGGAGGTCACCCATCCCAGTACTACTCTAGCCCGAGCACGCTTAACTATGGAGTTCTTTCAACACTCATCATCAATTGAGCTGCAGCTCAGTTGGTGATGAGTTTTGAAAGAACTCCATTGTTAAGCGTGCTCGGGCTGGAGTAGTACTGGGATGGGTGACCTCCTGGGAAGTCCCCGTAGTGCGAGCTTGACTATCGAGTTTACCTCATCAAAGGGAGGATGTGACCACCAACAACCCGCCTGTGGAGGGAGAGGGGTTGGGGTGCTTGGGCTGCAGCCCGGTAGCGTCGCCTAGAGCGGAGCCGTGATGCTGTCACGTTGGATCGGCTAGGGGCGTTACAATAAAAGTGCACTTTCTATTGTAACGTCCCCTTTGCCGTACTTGAATCAACACCACTAGGCCTTTGGCGGACCGTTATCGGGCTGCAGCCCAAGCACCCCAACCCCTCTCCATGGACTGCCTCAATCGGCACCTCTGCCCACTGGCGGGTCGTTGGTGGCCACAGCCTCCCTTTGATGAGGTAAACTCGATAGTCAAGCCCGCACTACGGGGACTTCCCAGGAGGTCACCCATCCCAGTACCCGAGCACGCTTAACTATGGAGTTCTTTCAACTCTCATCACCAATTGGTGATGAGAGTTGAAAGAACTCCATAGTTGATGGTGCCATGGATCCCCGTCTGAAAGCGTTCGTGGATTGGGACGGTCGTTGCCGCAAGCTCACGGATGGTATTTCTACCTCGACGCCAACACCGCCGCCAAAGCGTTCGTGTATTGGGACGATTGTGGCCGCAAGCTCACGGATGGGATTTCTACCTCGACGCCAACGCCGCCGCCACTATTAAATAAAATATATAATTATGAATAAAATAATATAATTATATATTTTATTAAATTGTTATTTTATCAATTGTTATTTTAAACAATCTTATTTCAAGCATTTTAATTTTGTATTGCATGATGGGTGATTATAACCATCTTGTATTTTTTATTTTTCATGCAAACTCTATGCTTTATTTAATTCATGATGAGTGCATATAACCATCATGAGGGTGTTAATTTTCTAAGGTGGAGATTGAGTGGTGTAGCATATATATAGGCATGGATTGTTTTCATATGATTAAGTTGAATGAGAATTTGAAATCCTACCTCCAAAAGAAATCTCCCCCCTCTCTCTCCTATTCTAATTTTGGCTCCCTCTCAATCCTAGCCTTCTTTCCCCTCTTGGCCGCCAACCTCCTCTCCCTCCCAAGCCGCCCAACTTCTCCCCCTTCCCCCTTCAAGGAAGAATCCGGTCACCCCTCTCTCTTGGTGGTTAGAGCAAGGTGCTTGTGGTAATCTCTCGTGGATCTCGGCCAAGGCGTGACGCGACGAAGGAGGAAGAGTTTCCTCTCCATCCGGCATAACTCCGGCGGAACCGTGGAAGAGCGATTCAAGCAAGATAACCGGAATCATCTATTCCGGTTTGGGTAACGAAAATCTCTACCGTTGTGTGTTTTCTCCTCTGGATAGATCTTGTGGCATATGCGTCTTGCGTGGTTTGTGAAGCGTTTGAAATTTCATGGTTAAATTTTCATTGATATTGTTGGTGTTTTCCTTTTTTTCCGTTTAAGTTCGTGAGGCGTGGCGGCCCTCGTTTTATTTTGTTGGGAGAGAACCATCTTGTCCGAATCTTTTGTTTTTCGGTGGATTCTCTTTTGGTACAACAACGCTCGACCGAACCGTGTGGGTTCCTTTCGCTTGAGAGGACCTTGGCCTATCGCCTTGGTATTATCTTAAGGGGCCTTGCGAACCCCCCTGTAATTCTTTAGTTAGTAATAATATTAATTGTGTCGTTGCTGCGTTAAATATTTGAGTGTGACGTGAGAGTTATCGGAGAACGTCGTGTTAGTTCCGTCGGCCGCCCATAACGCTCGAAAGAGTGAGCCTACATCAATTTGGTATCAGAGGGAGGTTCCCGTCAATTTCCTAATTGGCACTCCTCCCCTCGGATCAATTTGATCCCGCCTACCTGCGCACTAATAGCACCACACCCGTTAGTAAGCATAGTTATGGCACCAGACCCGTATCTGTTTATAGGAGTGACCCTACACCTCAGGATAGATCCTATCCCCAGAGAGGTAGTAATACCCAAAGTGTGCATAGTCCTACCTATAGGGAACATAAGTCATTTAGACCCCAAATTTGAACTCGAAAGAGGTTACTATTAAGGTGCTTGCTTCTTTAGCCTCAACATCTAAGCCCACTAGTATAGTGACTGATACCTCTGAGGATTCTTATGTGGATATAGAATCTCTGGATGATGAAGCTAATCAGTCAGGTGAGAGTCTTCCTTCACTTACGATAGTGCCTGACTCTCCTGTTGAACCTGAGGATGTGAAAAGGACTGAGCCTGTCACTGAGGACGAGGCAATTTTTGCTGACGCTTTTAGTGACGTTGAGGAGATTGGTTACCCTAGTGACCTGGACGAGGATTTCTCCCCCGAGGAATCATCTTCACCCCCCTTCGACGATATTTTAGTCAGGGAGTCGCCTGATGACCCTGAGTCAGAAGACGTTCCGACTGAGTCGGTAGAGTCATCCAATGTTGAAAGCTTACCTGTTACTAAATTAGGTGATGACTTGCTAGGACCCGGTATTATTATGGTTGACCAAGAATTAGTAGATGTTTCAACGGTATTGGAAGAGTCACCTTGGGATGGTTGTTCAATTTGGGATAATCTTATTGTGATACATCCGGGAGTTAGTTCATTTACGGTATCAACGCCGCTTAAAAGTCAAGTTAATTTTGATACTCCCGGGATTCGATTTGTCCATCCCTTTATTTTGATTGTGACGATGCACCCACTTCATGGGAAGAGTTGGTTAACGAAAGATGTGTCATTTTGGAAAATTTATACTGTGGGGAAAAATTATCTTTGGATGACGGTAGCCCTGAGGGCCAGAAAGACATTTCTTTGATGATAGCTTCTTTACCTGGGGCCCAAAACTGTTTAGAAATTTTGTCGGATACGATTTTGCCTTCCTATGATACGATCACTAATTCTGAAATAAATGAAGTATCGAATGAGTTGGAAGACTTGTCGCTGAGTTTTCAGTGAAGACGAATCCACTGTTTAATTTTTCCTATGATTTTAATGGCCTGCAACCGGAGGCTTGTTCTTGGACGAGTAATCCGTGTTTTGACGTTGAGTGTGACTTAACTTCCCCTACGGAATCACCCATGTCGACTCTCCCTCCGGTTCATTTAACTCGAGTAGATGATTTGTTAGGACACGAGCTAGTCATTTCTAGCCCTTTATATTTGGAGAAGTTTATTATTACCGCCTCCCCATTAGGCTTACTTAGATGGATGTGGGTAAACATAGTTGGTGACGAGTGTTTTCTGCTGGCTATTCATTACGAAATTTTTAAATCAAAATTTAATTCCAAATTTAAAACGAAAACGTTATGTTCCACTGAAATAATTTTGAAGTTAAAGAACCCGTGCCACCTGATATAGTTCCGTTATTTTCTACTATTAATTCTAGTCATGTTGCATATGAGTTCACCCCACATGGTTTTAAGTTAATTAGGCGCATTCTTACCTTTTAATCCATCAAAATGCGTCATTTAATTTACTTGCGAGTTTGTGTCAGAAAGTCTCCTACTGTTATGTGGATGATTTGGGTTTGGCTTGTCTCACCCCTGAACGGATGCCCCCGGGCACATTAAAAATATTAACGAATCGGCAAGTCCATCCTTTGCGAACCTTAAGGGAGTTTGGTAACATCACTTTTCTATTAGAATTTTCCATTGATTGGGGCATAGCTTCTATTTTCATCGTTTCATATTTTACGCTTCATGCTTCTATGCCACTTGAAATGTCTACCTCTCCGTATATATATTCCACTTTGAATTCTATCGGGTTGGTGGTGCAAGTTTCCCAGGATCGTTCTCTTTCTCGGTCTCCATCGGAGGTATGTTGGTTGATGTTGTGGAAACTGTTTTTCCTTCGTTGGCTAATGCGTTTTTGAGGTCCCCCCAAGACCACTTTTTTTTTCCTTGCAGGTTCTTCTTCCCCGTCGACGATCTTCCATGCGAGTACTCACATGCCTACTCATCAGTGATGGGTATTTTGAGAGGGGGAGGATTGATGGTGCCATGGATCCCCGTCTGAAAGCGTTCGTGGATTGGGACGGTCGTTGCCGCAAGCTCACGGATGGTATTTCTACCTCGACGCCAACACGCCCCCCGCCAAAGCGTTCGTGTATTGGGACGATTGTGGCCGCAAGCTCACGGATGGGATTTCTACCTCGACGCCAACGCCGCCGCCACTATTAAATAAAATATATAATTATGAATAAAATAATATAATTATATATTTTATTAAATTGTTATTTTATCAATTGTTATTTTAAACAATCTTATTTCAAGCATTTTAATTTTGTATTGCATGATGGTGATTATAACCATCTTGTATTTTTTATTTTTCATGCAAACTCTATGCTTTATTTAATTCATGATGAGTGCATATAACCATCATGAGGGTGTTAATTTTCTAAGGTGGAGATTGAGTGGTGTAGCCTATATATAGGCATGGATTGTTTTCATATGATTAAGTTGAATGAGAATTTGAAATCCTACCTCCAAAAGGAATCTCCCCCCTCTCTCTCCTATTCTAATTTTGGCTCCCTCTCAATCCTAGCCTTCTTTCCCCTCTTGGCCGCCAACCTCCTCTCCCTCCCAAGCCGCCCAACTTCTCCCCCTTCCCCTTCAAGGAAGAATCCGGCCACCCCTCTCTCTTGGTGGTTAGAGCAAGGTGCTTGTGGTAATCTCTCGTGGATCTCGGCCAAGGCGTGACGCGACGAAGGAGGAAGAGTTTCCTCTCCATCCGGCATAACTCCGGCGGAACCGTGGAAGAGCGATTCAAGCAAGATAACCAGAATCATCTATTCCGGTTTGGTAACGAAAATCTCTACCGTTGTGTGTTTTCTCCTCTGGATAGATCTTGTGGCATATGCGTCTTGCGTGGTTTGTGAAGCGTTTGAAATTTCATGGTTAAATTTCATTGATATTGTTGGTGTTTTCCTTTTTTTCCGTTTAAGTTCGTGAGGCGTGGCGGCCCTCGTTTTATTTTGTTGGGAGAGAACCATCCTTGTCCGAATCTTTTGTTTTCGGTGGATTCTCTTTTGGTACAACAACGCTCGACCGAACCGTATGGGTTCCTTTCGCTTGAGAGGACCTTGGCCTATCGCCTTGGTATTATCTTAAGGGGCCTTGCGAACCCCCTGTAATTCTTTAGTTAGTAATAATATTATTGTGTCGTTGCTGCGTTAAATATTTGAGTGTGACGTGAGAGTTATCGGAGAACGTCGTGTTAGTTCCGTCGGCCGCCCATAACGCTCGAAAGAACTCCATAGTTAAGCGTGCTCGGGTACTGGGATGGGTGACCTCCTGGGAAGTCCCGGTAGTGCGGGCTTGACTATCGAGTTTACCTCATCAAAGGGAGGCTGTGGCCACCAACAACCCGCCTGTGGAGGGAGAGGGGTTGGGGTGCTTGGGCTGCAGCCCGGTAGCGTCGCCTAGAGCGGAGCCGTGACGTTGTCACGTTGGATCGGCTAGGGGCATTACAGTCCAGACCCTGGCACACTACTGGTAGTCAACCTATCACATTCAAGCCTGCAGGCCATGCACCCCAACACCTCTTCGTGCATGTTTATCAGCAGCGTCGGGTTGTTGCCATTGGGTCTCGAACCCAGGACCTTGATAAGAGAGCTTTCCTCCACTCCCTCATGACCAACTGAGCTGCAGCTCAATTGGTGATGAGGGAGTGGAGGAAAGCTCTCTTATCAAGGTCCTGGGTTCGAGACCCAGTGACAACAACCCGCCGCTGCTGATAAACAAGCACAGAGAGGGGTTGTGGTGCAAGTCCTACAGGCTTGAATGTGATAGGCTGACTACCAGTAGTGGGCCCTAGTCTGGACTCTGGTAGGCCGGCGGTTCCAGCTGGGTCCCATGATGATGGGCCTGGACCGTTATATGTTTTCTCATTCGTGCACTGCATTTCAACCGATAATCGGTTATATTTGCTTCGATCGTCAATGACCATGCTGTGCACCGCTTTGGCCTGAGGGTGTGCAATTGTGCATTCTATTGTCGAGGCTAAGCACATGGTGCTCCCCATGGCTCTTTCCAGCTATTTTTTGTTGTGTATTGGTGCTGGGAGCTTGTGCTCCAGTTTTGGTTTTTGCTGTGCAGATTGTGCATTTTCCCCAAGGCAGGAATTCTGATTTGTGAAAAATGCGCGGTCGTGCGTTTTCTTAACGCACACTTTTTGCCCGATAGTGCGTTTTGTTGAGCAGGAGAAGAGTCGAGTGGAGCTCGACGAATATCTACGAGTTGAGCTCGATGATCTTCACGTACGGTTAACGCACGGTTTCTTCGAAACCGTGCTCGAAGAAAACGCACGGTTTTCCTGTGGCTGCGTTGATTTATTGTGCTCTGTGGTTAATCATGTAATTTGCTCACGCATGGGCAGAAGTGCCCATGTGCGATTAAAATGCACAGTTCCACCTGCTTGCTGGAAATTTCTGCTTTTTGTGGTTTCCCGTGCATTTTCCTTCACGCACGGGCATTTGCACCCATGCGTGAGTAAAACGTACGGGTTAACGCTTCTTCCTCGCAGGCTAATTTTTGCACGTTAATAACGCACGGTTAACGCACGGTCGTGCACCAAACCGTGCGTGACCATTTTTCTGACCTGCTTATATTTAAGCACAGGTTTTCTTCCAAAAAAGAGGTTCCGCTTTTCTGCCATTCCTACTGTCGTGTTAGGGTAAAACTTCGCCCTTTGTCCTCCGCCTGTCATCTTCCACTAAGGAGATAAGCTCCGGCCATGATCGCGAAGCTTACCTCTTGCCGATGCTTGCTCTCGGCCTGCTCCTTCACATCATAGATCTATTGCAAGTTTTGACGTGATATCCATCTTACAAAGGGAAGCTTGCAACCTTCTTCTGGATCATGACACGAAGAAGACGGGTCCATTGGAGGGTAGTGACAGCCTTGTCTACCCCAGACGTAGTTGAGGACCGAGCATGGACGCGGATTGACAGCCCGACGATTCCTTCCACAACTCCTCGACGAGCCTTCAGATTCAGTCGATTTCTTGCCTTGTTCTTGCTTTATTGATGTATATGCGTGGATAAATCTTTATATGTAGTTGATGAGGCACTTTAGTTGTAAGCGTTATTAGTTTCATGTCTATGTGACTCTTTATCGTTTTACTACTTTAGTTGCATGTACAGCACCTATATTTCTGCACGCCGCCATAGTTGGTTCTACCGCTCGAGCAATTGCTAGAGGCGCGCGTTGCGACGAGGTGTTTATGACCCTCAATCCGTCGTTCTATTCACTTATTACGCCTGTATTTTCCTCCATTCCGTCGAGCGAAGCAGCGAATAGCGGCCTACATAGGAGTAGATTTAGTTAGCTTTTATTTTCTTGCTTCTAAAACCAAGCCCCTTAGTAACCTCGATTTAAGGACTTCAATCTCAAGTCCTCCTTGAATGACAACTCCACCTTGCAGTGTTCCTTGAGAGATTCGATACTTGTGAAAGCCTCCCCATTTTATATTACTTATGCGAGCGGTACACTTGCCTTAAGCGCATCAGCTACCCTACAACCAGTATCCCTTTCTTGGGATGCTGGGTTTCCATGTAACGCCTCCATCTGCCCCATGGGATATAACTGTGGGTCCGGCCGGGGCCCCACGCCATATTTCACATACAAACGACGGAGTCACATGGGGATATCAAACTCTCATTCTACTCGTATCCTAACACAGAGCATTCTAGCGTAACATTTTTGGTTGTAAGAACTCAACATACTGAATGTTCACTAACATATATAAACTCCACATTTATATATAAACCAAGACCGTATACAACACACACACGCTCATGGCCTTAAGTCCTTATAAGTTGCTCTTTATAAAATGTACAGCGTCATACATCGGCACGCAGGCCGACCACACATGAAATCTAAGCATTCTTCGCATAACCTTCGAGGGCCTTTAAGCAGTAAGTCTTCAATCCACTCAAATCAATTCAATTCATCAGCAACTGCAATTAGACATCCACCCCAAGAGCGGTAAACAAAGCAACGGTCAGAATTAGCTGACCAATTATAACAACCCTACCCCTTACCTGAGGCAGTGGTTCCTTCCCAGTATGCATTGCAAACACCACATATATCTCTATAGCAATCGGTGCTCTCATGCACCACATCATCACAAACGCTGGCCTCCGCCAGACGCTCCGTGCACTCAGGGCACATTTTGGTGTACCGGATATACCAGTCGCCCTCCACCGATCAGAGGTGTTTAACTTATTGAGTATGGGCCCTAGTCGACCAACACACATGCTAGGGACATCCTCGCCCATCCCACTTAGAGGTACTCACCTCACGACAACCATTGAGCATTTCCACATCAGATCGACCCACCATTGTGCTACAACAAGCCGGGTCTGTCTCGCGTCCCCTAGACCTTGCCACCAATCGATCTTCCACCACACAGGTACATGTCTGCCTTTTCCCCTTGCTCAATTCATCAATAGCGCAGATCTTGACGCGGGCCGGATTTCCCTTTCTTGCTCCACACACAGCTCTCGCAAATACGCTTTCCAATCCATTCCATTCCCATTCACCACAGCTTATACAAGGGCTCATACCAAGCTTTCAAAGTCGTCACAATTCACAAGCATTCAAATAATATACGAAGTCTTCTCCGGTTCATAATATAACCATCACCAATCCAGACTAACCATCTGGATGGGCTTCACACAACATGCGTATGCCGTACTACACAATTCTGGCTCTAGATGCAGACACAACTTGGAATCGCTTACGCTTTCCATCCCTTGATGGAGGATTCCAAGCATATGCATAAAGAAACGACTTCGTTGTCCAAGAAGGAGATCGTTACCCTCGACGATCGCTTTGGCGCCATAAACTAGCCGGATGGAAATCACCGCCATGGCTTTGCCTCCACGAATCCAAACTAGGATCTTGATTCCACACTCCGCAGCTCCTCCAGCAGCTGGCTTCCTCCTCTCTTTCCTTCTTCCCTTGCTCTCCCTCTCTCTCTCTTTGAGATGATGAAGAAGAATAATGGCTTATTAGAATGAGCTTATCCCCTCATTCTCGGCCTTATATCAGCAAGGAAGGGCCTTGACCCTTGGATCAAGGATAAGGGAAAAGAATGGCCTTGATTTGCCCAGAAAAAGGCTGAACACGGCCTGACACGCCCTGTGACATGCCCGTGTCACAGGCTGTGTCCCTTAAGTGGCACACAACCAACTCAATCCAGAACAATACACGGCCAGGTGACATGCCCGTGTCACATCGTACAAGCCCGTGTCAATGGCCGACACGCCCGTGACTAGAAGCTGTGTACCTCACACAGCACACATCAACTTGACCCGAGCGGGACATGGCCAGTGACACGCCCGTGTCACATGCCGTGTACCCCAGGACACACCCATATCCACCTACACACACATCCCTGGCTAATCCCGAGAATAACATGGACAGCGACACGCCCATGTCGCCAGCCGTGTGCCCTTACACGGCGGCAGACACGCCCTGCCGTGTACTTCGTCGAGTGGAGTTCGACGACTCCGAGGAGGACACACCCCGTGACACGCCCGTGTTGCCAGGCGTGTTCCCGCTTCTCAAGTGCATTTCATCGAGCACTCGAGAGCTACTCAACCCGAGCATGACATGCCCTGGGACACGCCCGTATCCCAGGCCGTGTCACCCAATATGAACCCAAAGTGGGCTTTGGGGGTGTTACAACCCTCCCCTCCTTCAAACAATTACGTCCCGAAATTTAGCGCAACTACAGACATTCACATAACCACTCTTCATTGCACCATAAGCAACCGATCACCCCAATAAAATGAGCCAGGTTATAGCTCAGAGGCCACAGCTTGTCTCGCCCCACAACATCGCACAAAACAATTCACAACATGCCATTCATACACACATACACTCTCTCATACTCATCACGTTTATACATCCATCACATGTACACCCATGTATGCATCTATCCAAACATCATATCCAAATATCAGGTACATACACCGTGATCAACTAAGTACCTACGTAACATAAGGTGTACACAAACATCTCATTATTCAGCATTACTTACATCACCAAAATGATACGGGTCACGATTCTATGCTTACTACCGCTCACCCGCATTCCTTTGCATATATCGTTTGATAGCCTCTTGGAGTTCCAAACTGATCACTTGAGGCTGTATTTCACCGATTGAGCTTTGCAGATCTTGCACTTCAAGATTATGCAATCGAGGTTGCATCCGGGATGCAGATGACTCGGCCACTGCTTTACCCTTTTCTTAATAAAACGCACATATCTTTTTCTCACCCCTTGGAGGGCCACTCAAACAATTACGGGCGATATGTCCCTACTTCCCGCAGTTAAAACATGTGCATGTATCCATACGTCCTTGCCCATATGTTGCTCCCGAAGAAATAGTCGACGAAGTTGATTCGGCAGGACTGAACCTTTTCTTCTCTTGTCTCCTATACTCCTATTGTTCCAGCTGTGGAACTTTGAATTCTGGTTGCACCACAGCCACGTTCTTCTTCTCTTGTACCCGCTTCAAATCCTTTTCCAGTGCACGGGCTGTATCTACCAACGCTTGGAAGCCCTGGTTCACCGAACTCGGGAGTGTCAACCTCAACTCCTCCCGCAGTCCCTCATAGAAACGATTTGTCTTTTGTGCTTCCTCAGCGAAGGTAGATCCCGCATATCTCCCCAGTCGGGTAAACTCATGCAGGTATGTATCAATATCAGTCTCCCCTTGCACCAAGCATTGGAATTCGTTTGCAATCGCAATCCAGTGCGACATTGGCAAATACTTGGCCAGAAACAATCGTGAGAATTCTTCGATTGATATTTTGCCCAACCCTCATCCTGTGGAAGTGGTGCACTTCCACGTCATCCCACCACAGTCTCGCATCTCCTTCCAGCAGAAAAGTGGACAAGGTAACATTTTGCTCCTCCGCAGTCCGGATTGCGGTCAGGATCCTCTTCACTCTTGCAAGCCAATCTTCCTCCTGTGTTGGGGAACCCATTCCGCCAAACGTAGGTGGATGAAACTCCATGAACCGGTTCAATTGCTCGTAAGCGGCTTGCTTACCCACCACAGCTTCAGCGCACTCTTGCCTTGCACCAGGCTGTACTAGCACCCCTGCAGGCCTTACCTGCCCAGTAGGCTGTACCTGTAACACTGCGAGCACTGTCTCAGTCACCACATGTATGGTCTCTGCTGAGGTAGGTGTAGGCGCTTCAACTGGTTTCGCACTCTCGTCGGACTGCTGGGGCTCAGACTACCCTGTACAACTCCTCGTCACCTATCAATATACAAAACAACATTAATCCTCCAATTCATAATGACAATGATACATTGAATTCATGGTGACGCTCTTCACGTACATGTATAACTTTCCTAGTGGACATTCTTGAGTTCAATTATGTTCTCTCTCCCACAAATCTCAAACCTGGCTCTGATACCATTTTGTAACGCCTCCATCTGTCCCATGGGATATAACAGTGGGTCCGGCCGAGGCCCCACACCATATTTCATAGACAAATGGTGGAGTCACGTGGGGATATCAAACTCTCAATCTACTCGTATCATAACACAGAGCATTCTAGCACAACATTTTTGGTTGTAAGAACTCAATATACTGAATGTCCACTAACATATATAAACTACACATTTATATATAAACCAGGAATGTATACAACACAAACACGCTCACGGCCTTAAGTCCTTACAAGTTGCTCTTTATAAAATGTACAGCTTCATACATCGGCACGCAGGCCGGCCACACATGAAATCCAAGCATTCTTTGCACGGCCTTCGAGGGCCTTTAAGCAGCAAGTCTTCAATCCGCTCAATTCAATTCATTAGCACCTACAATTAGACATCCACCCCAAGAGCGGTAAACAAAGCAACAGTCAGCATTAGCTAACCAATTATAACGACCCTACCCCTTACCCGAGAAAGTGGTTCCTTCCCTGTATGCATTGCAAACAACACGTATATCACTATCACAATCGGTACTCTCATGCACCATATCATCACAAACGCTGGCCTCCGCCAGATGCTCCGCGCACTCAGGGTACATTATTGGTGTACCAGATATACCAGTCACCCACCACCGATTAGAGGTGTTTAACTTGTTGAGTATGGGCCCTAGTCGACCAACACGCATGCTGGGGACATCCTCGCCCATCCCACTCAGAGGTACTCACCTCACGGCAATCATTGAGCATTTCCACATCAGATCGAACCACCATTGTGGTGCAGCAAGCCGGGTATGTCTCGTATCCCCCAGGCCTTGCCACCAATCGATCTTCCACCACACAGGTACAGGTCCACCTTTTCTCGTTGCACAATTCGTCAATAGCACAGATCTTGACGCGGGTCGGCTTTCCCTTTCCTACTCCACACACAGCTCTCGTAGAGCCGCTTTCCAATCTATTCCATTCCCATTCACCACAACCCATACATGGGCTCATACCAAGCTTTCTAAGTCGTCACAATTCACAAGCATTCACACAATACACGGAGTCTTCTCTGGTTCATAATATAACCATCACCAATCCAGACTAACTATCGGGATGGGCTTCACACAGCATGCCTATGTCGTACTACACACTTCCGGCTCTAGATGCAGACTCAACTTGGAATCGCTTACACTTTCCACCCCTTGATGGAGGATTCCATGCATATGCATAAAGAAAGGACTTCATTGTCCAAGAAGGAGATCGTTACCCTCGACGATCGCTTTGGAGCCATGAACTAGCCTGATGGAAATCACCACCACGGCTTTGCCTCCACGAATCCAAAATTGGATCTTGATTACATACTCCGCAGCTCCTCCAAGAGCTAGCTTCCTCCTCCCTTTCCTTCCTCCCTTGCTCTCCCCCTCTCTCTCTCTCTCTTTGAGATGAAGAAGAAGAAGAATGGCTTATGAGAATGAGCTTATCCCCTCATTCTCGACCTTATATCAGCAGGGAAGGGCATGGACCCTTGAATCCAGAATAAGGGAAAAGAATAGCCTTGATTTGCCTAGAAAAAAGCTAAACACGGCATGACACGCCCTGTGACACGCCCGTGTCACAGGCCGTTTCCCTTAAGCAGCACACAACCGACTCAATCCAGAACACTATACGGCCAGGTGACAAGCCCGTGTAACATCCTACATGCCCGTGTCAATGGCCTACATGCCCGTGTATAGAAGCCGTGTACCTCACACAACACAACATTAAGTTGACCCGAGCGGGACACGGCCAGTGACACGCCCGTGTCACGGGTCGTGTACCCCAGGACACACCCGTGCCCACCTGCACACACATCCCTGGCTGATCCCGAGAACAACACGACCAGCAACATGCCCGTGTCACCGACCGTATGCCCTTACACGGCTGCAGACACACCCTGCCGTGTACTTCGTCGAGTGGAGTTCGACGACTCCGAGGAGGACACACCCCCTGACAGGCCCGTGTCACCAGGTGTGTTCCCTATTCTCAAGTGCATTTCGTCGTGCACTCGAGAGCTGCTCAACCCGAGCATGACACGCCCTGGGACACGCCCGTGTCCCAGGCCATGTCACCCAATCTGAACCCAAAGTGGGCTTTGGGGGTGTTACATATCACATAGGTATAACTGGTTCTAATACCTTTTATGGGTATTTCAGTGACATAATCATTATTCTATGTGTATTCTTTCCATCGATTTCTTTCCGAATGGCGAATACCAATGGAGTGGCGGCAAATGTGCCATTTGCGAGATCCTCTGAAAGAATTCTCCTATATTAGCGAGAACCCTTCCAATAATCCTCATGATAATATGGATTGAGTGAAAATACTCAAACATTCAAGGTGAGCATGGCATCATGCATGTAGTTTATTATTGCACTAGTCACTTTTCTTCATGCGTTAGTGGCCTCGTACGATGTTGATTTTGGTTAAGTGAATACATTGGTAGGATTTATGAGGGCACGTGGTCTTGCAATTCCTTCACGCTTGATTAGACAAACTATTTGCCCACATATCAACTAGAAGTCTAGTGAACACATCTATAATATCTAGTTGATGCACCTATGAGATCCAGTCGATGTAGACAAATTATAAGGTCATGCACTATCCTTTGTGCATAGCTTGGCCAACCATGCATATTCAACCATTAGAAATGGGACAATATATATCTCTCTATCGATAGCCATGTATTTCCTTAACGTACAGTTGGCAGGGGTGGATCCAGGGGTAGATCCATGTGGGCAGGTTGGGTCCCGGGTCTCACAACCCGCATTTTATCTACATTTAAACAATATATCAGAGTAATAGAAAACACACGGCGTGATGCCATGCCGTATAGGAGATAACTGTAGACGATCAAGCAAGAACCTACTCCTGATACTTGGCATAAAATCTCAGGTTTATGTTGAAGAAAACATATTTTTTAGTTAAGTTTGATGGTCGTATCCCTCGGCTTGGTGGATCAACTAGTCCACAGATGAAAATAAAAATATACGCTGCGGAAATTAATTTATTTACATTGATTGATATCCTACACGAGCATGAGCATCCACGCAGGACAACTCATGATATGCATACCTCTAGATTTAATATAAGTAGGAAAAGAGCTTTTACATTCATTAAAATAAAATGAAATTTGAGTTAAAAGAATCCATGAGTATGATATAAGGATAATGATACTTTTATAGTTTGAAAATAACTAACATGCAATCATAACATAAAACCTTCCTAGAGAGTAAGTAAAACCAACAAATCAACTAGAAAGTGACCCAGTAGCTAGAAAGTAACTTAGCATCCAACAAAATCTCCAGTGGGCGTCAGCAACCTGACACGAACCCACCAAAAAGCATGTATTTCTAAACTAAAAACCAAACAACAAAACTACCTCACAACTGTGAGTAATGCACAACTGCAATAGCTGCAGAACACCAGCAACTACCAACCCTAGCCGCTCGATCGGCTACTACTCCAAGCCTAATACATTCAAAAGAAAAGAATACCTCAGCAAGAAAGTACAAGTGGCGATAAAAGATCAATCGTAGCAAGAGACAAAAGGGTTACCAACCCATACAGGAAAAGCTGTCCAAACACGGCAAATAAGTCATAACATAATAAGTAAGAAAGAGTTCTCAAAGGTATAAGTATGAGAAATTGCACCAAGTGCGAAATGAAGCCTTGCTTCGATACGATCTGCAAGCGTAAGCATAAATATATATGTTTATATAATAAGAAAGGAAGAGACTAAACAGCTCTAAACACGTGAATCATTAATACTTGGCAAAATTGGTACTTAGTCGGTGGCCACATTGTCCAACACGAACCGTCATTCCAAATATCTTAAAAATGCACTGGGGCAGTGGCCACGTTGTCCAACACAACACAACACTCCAAACATCTCAAAAAATGCATTGTGGTGGTGGTCGCATTGTCCAACACAACCCAACAGTCCAAACAAAAAACACCAACCACCATGTGTATTGATTCACGAACCGACATCATGTTGGTGATCCTTTATCCACTGCCAACTTACCGACAAACATACGTCCCGAACACCAACAAAACTGAAGTCTAACCCCAAGATTCCTCAACGACAGAGAGGAAGAAAAAATCCCGAAAAATTTACCCTAAGGTCGATACTCGATGAATTTAACTCATTCGGCGAGAAAAATTTGAAGTCCACAATCATTCGTCGAGTATACCCGACGAATCAGCTTACCTTCCTCGATACTTGATGAATTGGCACACAATCTTCTAAGTACATAAGGAATTCATCGATAATACTCAACGAATCTCTCTTACCTTAAGGTGAAAATCGACGAAAAAGACTCATACTCGACGAATTTACTTCACTCAATGCCAAGCTGAATTCACTCAAAGCACTCGATGCCAATACAGCTATAATCAAAGCACTCAACGCCAAAGAAGCTCTACTTAAAGCACTCAACTCCATAACAGCTATACTCAAAATGCTCGACGCCAAAGTAGCTACACTCAATGCACTCGACGCCAAAGGCGTTACTCGGCGAAAAGACTTATTTTTTTATAAATACTCGACGCTTTCGATGCCAAAGGCTAAACACTCGATGTAATATCCCGATTATTGCTAGACCCCATGCACGTGTTTTGAGTTAGGAAATTTCACTCATGCTCGGGGTGGACTGGTAACAGGCATCGAGTGATACTCGACTAATACGACAAATTTCACTTAGAAGAATTCTGGAATCAAAAAGCGTTGAGTGCGCTGAGTGATCTCGACTCCACTCGACGAGGCATTGAGTGCATCGACTGGTAGGTAGGCGTCGAGTACGTTGAGTGATACTCGATGCATAAGAAGAAATGGACTTAGAAATATTCTGGTATCAGTAGGTGTCGAGTGCGTTCAGTAGTCTTGACACCATTCGACGAGGCGTTGAGTGATACTCAACGCATCAGAAGAAATGGACTTAGAATTATTTTGTTTTCAAGAAGCATCAAGTGTGTTGAGTGGTCTCAATGCCACTCAACAAAGCGTTGAGTGATACTCGACGATCCCGACGCTTTTACTTAGAAAAATACTGTACTCAAAAAGGCGTTGAGTGATCACAATGCTTTTAACACAACGTTGAGTGATACTCGACGATATCAATGCTTTGACATAGAAATTATGGGACTCAACAAGGCATTGAGTGATCACGATGCTTTCAACACAGTGTTGAGTGATAGTCGACGATCTCGATTCTTTGACTTAGGAAATTACGGGACCCAATAAGGAATTGAGTGATTACGATGCATTTCGACGATTCGTCGAGTATGTATAAGTTTACACGATGATTTTGACTTAGAGCATTTTTTGGCCAAGGTGGAATTCATTCTCTTGTATATACGGGCTGAATCGGGTTTGGGAAATCTAAATGACTCCTGTGGACAGCTCTCGTCAAAAAGACTTGTTTCAAGTAAATATGGGCGGTCCAATATTTGGGTGACGCGTGGCAAAGCAATCTAACCCTAATTTTTCTTATAAAAGGAAACATATGAGAAAACCCTAGCAGTCACGTCATTCTTCTTGTCGAGCAGTAACTTGTCAAACCCGACAGAGACGAAGAAGGTCGACGGTGTCGGATTTTCTGGAGGTCGAACTCCCCTTCGTAAAGAATGATGTCGCCGAGAACGATAATAAGATCCATGGCCGGAAACGAGGTGAGCTTCCTACCCTCTCCCTTGGTGCTAGATATTTAGTTATAATGTAGGAGAGATGTCGACTCAAAGAAGTTAGACTTGAACGAGATGAAGATCTCCTAGGAAGAGACCATGCTAGGACCTTGAAAGAAACAATGCCTAATCACCTAGAGGGGGGGTGAATAGGTGACCTATATCTTTTTAAACTTTAAAGGCAGAAATACAGTACAGTAATTGCAATTCTACAAGTATCACAGCACAGCAACCATACAAGCATACAATCACAGAGAGCACACAGGATTTATAGTGGTTCCCCAAGGTCTAGGTACATCCACTTTCCCCCTTCGCCTATCTAGTAGTGTACTAGATTCGGCCTAACTTCTTCACTTCTCCTCAGATCCTCAGATCTTACAACTCAGAACCCCAAACAGGTTCCTACAACTCAGAGTGATCCCACTCCTACAACTCAGGCACCAAGCCCTACCACTCAGCCTTCAACAAGACCTACACTCAGGCACAACAACCCTACTTCAGCCTTCAATAAGGCCTACACTCAGAGAAATGATTCTCCTACACTCAGGCTCACAAGCCCTACCTCAGCCTTTATAGATTTAGGCTTACAACTCAGATCTATACAAGATCCTACAGAAATTAGAAAATACAAAGTATATAACCACAACTCTGATAGAGAGAGATGAGTTGACTTGTTTCTTGATGAGTTCTTGGAAGAACTTGGCTGAGATCAACCTCCCTTGGCTTTCTTCAAAGCATCTTGAATTAGAACACAGTAGGGTTGTATCTCTATGCAGATGATCTTCAATCAACTGCTGACTTGAGATTCTGATTTCAATCTGAATCTTCCTTATCAGCCTGGTTCAACAGCTGGTCTTATTAGAAGGAGCTCTCTCTCTCCAACTTCTTAGATCTTCTCTTGAAGGTCTACTTCTTGTTGTGTTATTTTTCACTTCATTGATCGATTCATTTTTCTGTTGAAGGAATAAGCCTTTATATAAGCTTTCTTCACGGTGACCGGCTGATCCGGTTTCTAACAACCTTCTGACAGCTCTGACAGTAGCAGTTGACCGGTTGAAATGGCAGCTGTCAAGTCATCCAGTCACTTCTTGAAATCTTTGTCACTATCTGAAAGTGTCGAGACAGATAGTCTTTATGTGTCGACACAAATAGACTAAGTGTCGACACAAGTAGACTAAGTGTCGACACTAGCCTTTATGGTGTCGACACAACTCCTTGTGTTCTTGTAACAGCTTCTCGACACTACTTCTTCAGAATGTGTCGACACTGATCCTCTGTGTCAACACAAGTCCTTCTTCTTCAATACTTAGTTGATTTCTGCTAAGTGTCGACACAACTCCTTTGTGTCGACACATCTTCTTGTGTGGAAACTTGCTAAGTGTCGACACATCTTCTTTGTGTCGACACATGCCTTCTGTGTTGAAACTTTTGCTGAGTGTCGACACATCTCCTTTGTGTCGACTCATTCTTCATGTGTTGAGACTTTGCTGAGTGTCGACACATCTCCTTTGTGTCGACACAGCCTCCTAGTGTCGACACTTTTGCTGTCGACAAAGTTTCTCTGGGTGTCGACACTGCTTCTAAGTGTCGACACTGATTATGTAGACAATTCTTCATTGTGTGTCGACACTACCTGTATGTGTCGACACTTTCCTTCTGGTGTCAACTCTGCCTTCCTGGTGTCGACACAATTACTCCAAGTGTCGACACAGCTCCTCTAGGTGTCGACACAAGCCTCCTTAAGTGTCGACACTTTTATTCTGGGTGTCAACACATGCACTTAGAAACTTTATTTGCTATCCTTGCAATTACTTAACCTGCACAAATAAACTCAAAGCACATCAAATACACCTTGATGTATATCATTGAGAAGGGTGAGGCTTCTTCAAATCAGGTACATATATTCCAATGTACCCAACAATCTCCCCCTATTTGGAGAAGTCATAACCCTTAGTCAATGATATACACCATACATAACAAATTCTTAGCATGATGTAAAACAGTAATATATGACAGGGTAAATACTTAAACATGTATGAACAGAACATGTATAGACAATTATCTCAGAACAATTAATGTATATAGATTGAACATATAACATTGTTATTACAAATTCCAACATTTTCATTAATCAAAAGTTTACATAGAGTTTAATACAAATGATTTCAAATTGTAAACTTAAGAAAATGTTATCCTATTGCTGCTCTGGTTCCTTGATTTCAATCCCCTTTCTAGATTGAATCTTTGCTTGAACTGGAGCTTCATTGTCATCAGCAGCAGCAGGCTTCTTCCCTTTGAGATCTTTCTTTTTCAGCTCTTCAGCCTTTATCTTCTGCCTTTCAAAATAGTGATAAGGCTTAGGGAAATACTTGCTAGGCTCTTGTGCATTAGGAGGTAGCTTTCCCAGTTTAGCCTTTCTTCTATATTGTATTATGGCCTCTTTCCTATTCTCATGTTTTCTCCACTCTTGGTCAGAATACCACTTGCCTCTATCCAGGACATTGTCCTTAGCAGCCTTCCAAGCAGTCAAGATGATATTCCTGGATGTGGGGCTCCATTGTTCAAAATCTGGCCTTAATTCAGCTTGCTCTCTGAATATTTTCTTAGATAATTGGGCTTCTTGTTCTTTTAACAAAGCCTCTTGCTCTTTTAAGATTGCCTCTAGCACAGGCTGGACAACTTTCTCAAGAATGATATTATGATTACCCTCAGGAGGACTATACATAGACTGTACCTCCTGATGTATCATGTCAAAATCTACAGGAGGATATATCACTTGAGCCACTTCAGCTTGCTCTCCTCCAAAGTATGCAGGAGTTATTCCAGACTCTGCCACATTGTCATCATCACATAAAGGTGGATATCCAAGAGTGGCTCTAATGGAGTTTGAAATCCATTTGGAATGATCAGAGCCTGCCTTGACTAATACCCTCTCCTCCTTTATGACTTCTCTCTCTATGTGATCCCTCAGATCATCTTTCTGAAACCTGATCTGGGCATTAAGATAGTTACCTCCATCTTTGTAAAAAGGTTTCAACCTTTGGAGCTTGTCAGTAATTGCCTTCTGAGAATCTTCAATGGCAGTTTTCACAGCAGTGGGATTCTCCTGTAATTTCTTATCAAATTCTTCTTTGGCAGTTGCACTTACTGTAGGCTGAGTAGTAGTTATATTTTTCATTTCAGTGACAATGACATTATGTGAAGCAGTGAGATTATCATTCATCCTTATCTGGTTTTCCAGGACATAGCCTTGCTTCACTGCCATATCATCCACTTGTGTTTTGATCTTCTCTTGATGTGTAGCCAAATAGACCACTGCATTGCCTCCTTTATGGAAACAGTCAATCATTTCCTTCTTGTTGAGATTCATTTCAATTCTTATAGATTTGATGTCTTGAGCCAGATCAAATAGAAGTGACTTATGGCCTTCATCCATATAGGTTTGTAAAGCCTTCCTTTGCTTATCTAGCTTGATTTGCAATGCTACCATCAGAGAACTATAATCTGTAGTGATGGCAGGCTGTGGAGCAATTGTCTGTAGGGATATCTTATAATTCTGGCTTCTTCTCTTGAAGACCTAGAACTTCCTTTTCTTGGCCCTAGCTGCCTCTTCATCCTCTGAAGCAGAAGTGCTGACTATGTCTACTCTTTCCTTAGGACTAGGATGTGAATCCTTCTCAGTCCTTGGTAGCCATTCAGCATCTCTTGGCTCCTCAGTCTCCTTGCTTGCAATTTCCTCAACAATCTCCATATGCTCCCCCTCAATATTGACCTCCTCCCCCTCAACAACATCTATTTCTCTCTCAAGGTCTGTCTGTACAAGATCAGGGAATAGCTCTTCCAGTGTAAACTCCTGTTGAGGATGGACTGGTGAATCTCTGATCTCAGGAGCAATTGATTCCCCTTTATCAGTAATTGATGTGTCCTCCATGACCACATCCTGGGGTTGTCTATGTATCTGGGTTTGCTGATTAACATCAGGTAATGAATCAGTCAAAACTTCATCCTCAATATGGAAATTTAATTGATTTACTTCAGTAATTACCTCAAGAATGATTTGAGTAGCCCTTTCACTCTCTACTGGAGTTGGCTCTTCCACATGTAGAGGCTCCCCCTGGAGTGGATCCAGGTGAATTGGGCTAGCTGGTGGTAGCTCCCCCTGCCTCTGTGCATCTTCTAGTCTTGCTGGAGACTGTTCAGCATTTCTACCCTGTTCATCATCAGAACTAAACACCACTTGCTCTTCAGAGATGCTAGAGGATTCTTGAGCCACAATGGTTGTCTTCTTCTTCTTCTGAGGTGTGTCCTTTATTGGAGATGGCAGTTCTTTTGTTATCACCCTATCCCACCTTGAGAAAATTCTCAAATCCATTCTCCTCATGTGGTTTATCCTTGAACCTGCAGCTTGGTTCATCACTTCAGGTAGACTGCCAGCTAAGTATAGACTCAGAATTCTTCCCAGATTGGGTTTCTTCAAGCTCTCTTTTATCTTATCAAACATAACTACTGACCAATTAGTATTAAGTTTGAAGATTATCCTAGTCATCAAACTGAACATATAAGCTGAAATTCTGTCATGTCCTCCAGGCTTGCTTAGTATTACTTTTCCTACTATTTCAGATAGAAACTTTCCCTGAATGTTCATCCCTTTTCTGTTGAAAACTGATCCAATTTTCAGGTTTGAATCCAGTCCACACAATCTCAATGCCTCTCTGGTCTTAGAAGCAGATACATCTTCTTCCTCTTTTGTTCTTGGTAGTTGAAGTACCTTTCTTAGATTTTTTTGTGTGACCTTGACTTTTGTTCCATGAACTCTGGACTTAATCTTGAGTCCAGAGTCGTCAAGTGAAGCTGCACTCAAAACTTCAAGGACCTCCTTCTTTCAGATCTTGATTGGTTCTGATACAAGGTATTCCAATCCAGTCTCGGCAATTAGGGTTACCACACCTTTGATTTCGGGTTCCGTGTCATCAAAGGCGTGTCACACGAGCTCATATCCTTCATTAATGTTCTCTTCTAGCTTGGGCGCCATTAGGGTTTGAAGAAATTTTGAATTTAGAGAAGAGAGATGTCGACACACAAGTTTGGTCTCGAGACTAAGGTGAGCGTGTCGACAATCAATGGGGAAAACCTATTTATACCTTTCTAGAATCGAAGGTGAAAAGGTGCGCCAAAATACTTAAATTGTGTCGACACTGTTGAAAAGTGTCGACACTTACTTATAATGTCTCGACACAAATATAGTCGACACTTATATATGTGTCGACACCACTCAGCTCGACACTTAGTCGAGACTCTACCAGACTAATTCTATGTAAATCCTAAGTGTCGACACCACCCTCGATGTGTCAACACCTACATTGCATGTGTCGACACTAATTCTCTGAAGTGTCGACACAGGCTTCCTAGATGTGTCGACACCATTTCTCTGAAATGTCGACACCACTATTATGTGTCGACACAGACAACTCTGTGTGTCGACACCATTTTACTTAGCCAATTTTGTAAACTATTCTAAGTTTATCATCCCTAATTCAATTTTAAATTTATTGAATTTTGTTTCATCTAAGCGCTTAGTAAACATATCAGCTAACTGATTTTCTGTCTTAACATACTCTAGGGAAATATCTTCTTTTTCCACATGTTCTCTTAGAAAATGGTATTTTATTTCTATGTGCTTAGTCCTACTATGAGAGACAGGATTATTTGCAATAGAAATGGCACTAGTAGAATCACAAAATAAAGGTGTTCTACTTACTTCAATACCATAATCTTCTAGCTAGTGTTGTATCCATAGTAGTTGTGCACAGCAGCTTCCTACAGCAACATACTCTGACTCAGCTGTGGAGATAGCCACACTGGTCTGCTTCTTGCTACTCCGTGATATCAGCCTTCCACCTAGAAATTGATAGGTTCTTGTGGTACTCTTTCTATCTTCCTTGCAGCCTGCAAAATCTGCATCTGAATAACCTGTCAGTTCAAAATCTCCATTCCTAGGGTACCAAAGGCGTAGATAAGGAGTGCCCTTAAGATATCTAAAAATTCTTTTAACTGCTGTCAAATGAGATTCTTTAGGGCAAGCTTGGTACCTAGCACAGACACATGTAGCATACATGATATCTGGTCTACTAGCAGTCAAATAAAGTAGGGAGCCAACTATCCCTCTATACAAAGTTTCATCTACAGGTTTCCCTGCATCATCTTTGCTTAGAGACATGCTTGACCCCATAGGAGTTTTCATGGTAGAGGATGATTCCATACCATACTTCCTTATCACTTCTAGGGTGAACTTTGACTGGTATATGGATAATCCATCTTCAGTCTGTCTAACTTGGAGACCCAAGAAGAACTTGAGTTCCCCCATACTGCTCATTTCAAATTGTCCTTGCATAAGTTTTGCAAATTTTCTGCAAAGACTATTTTCTGTAGACCCAAATATTATGTCATCTACATATATTTGGACTAAGATAATCTTACCTCTGGATTCCCTAAGAAATAGAGTCTTGTCTATTTTCCCCCTTGAGAATTTGTTCTCAATGTGGAAACTAGACAGGGTTTCATACCAAGCCCTAGGGGCTTGTTTTAACCCATACAAAGCCTTCTTAAGTCTATATACATAATCGGGTTTAAGAGAATCTACAAAACCTGATGGCTACTCTACATAGACTTCTTCCTTCAGGTTTCCATTCAGAAAAGCTGACTTAACATCCATTTGATATACCTTAAATCCTTGATAAGTTGCATAGGCAAGGAACATCCTTATTGCTTCCAGTCTTGCTACTGGAGCAAAGGTTTGATCAAAATCAATACCTTCTTCCTACCTATATCCTTTTGCAACTAGTCTAGCTTTATTCTTTATAATAATTTCATTCTCATCCAGCTTGTTCCTAAAGATCCACTTAGTTCCAATAATGTTGTGGCCCTTTGGTTTAGGAACAAGCTCCCAGACCTTGAATCTTTTGAACTGGTTCAACTCCTCTTGTATGGCCTCAATACAATGAGGGTCTAGGATTGCTTCTTCAAATTTCTTTGGCTATACTTGGGATAGAAAGCTGGAGTAGAGAACTGAACTTAGATTCCTGCTCCTTGTTTGTACCCCTTGTCTGAGATCTTCAATAATTTGATTGGCTGGATGATCTTTTAAATGCCTATTTGCTGGAGGCAACCTGTCTTCAGGTTGTACACCTTCATTCTCTTCATTTAGCTGCACTTCTTGATCCCCTTCAGCTTCAGGAGTATCTTGTACTCCCCTTGGACAGCAGCCACCTTCTTCTACTTGCTGACTTGTAGTAGGACCTTCTGCAATAGTAAGCTTGTCCATCTTCTCAGTTACACCTGTGGAGCTGCAAACACTTCTAGGCAATTCATTGTTAATGAGTCTAGTTTCATCAAAAACTACATGAACAGACTCTTCTACAACTTGAGTAATCAAGTTGTGGACCCTATAAGCCTTAATGTTGTTGTTGTACCCAACAAAGATTCCCTCTTGGGATTTGGCAGCAAACTTGGTTAGATAAGACTTACCATTGTTAAGGCTATAGCACTTG
This sequence comes from Platanthera guangdongensis, assembly GCA_039583875.1. NCBI lineage: Eukaryota > Viridiplantae > Streptophyta > Magnoliopsida > Asparagales > Orchidaceae > Platanthera > Platanthera guangdongensis. The sequence continues at coordinate 131,189,119 of CM077152.1, forward strand.
CAACCAAAGATCCTGAAATAGGATAGATTTGGATTTCTGCCCTTCACAATCTCATAGGGGGTCTTCTTGTGGCTCTTGGTGATAGTGGCCCTATTGATCACATGACAAGCAGTGTTTACTGCCTCAGCCCAGAAATATTCTAGGAGAGATGTGTCACTCAATAGGGTTCTACTAGCCTCTATCAAGGTTCTATTTTTCCTTTCAGCAATACCATTTTGCTGAGGTGTTCTTGGTAAGGAAAATTCCTGAAAAATTCCAAACTCTTCACACAGTTTTGTCATACTTTCAGACTGAAATTCAGTACCATGGTCACTTCTGATTTTGACCACTGTACTGTTCAATTCATTCTGAATTTGTTTAACAAAACTATACAAGATACTTGGTGTTTCAGATTTTTGCCTTAGGAAGAACACCCAGGAACACCTTGAGTAGTCATCAACTACCACAAATGTTTAGACCTTCCTACCTAGGTTGTGAACTGGCATAGGACCAAAAAGATCCATATGCAAGAGGTATAGATACCTCACAGCATCTTTGTTCTCAAGGCTATGAAAGGTGGATTTGGTCTGCTTGCCCTTTTGACAAGCTGAGCATATCCCAACCTTTATACACTTAACCTAAGGACCATTCCTCACTAACTCTTTGCTAAAGAGTTGGCCAATTATCTTATAGTTAAGATGAGCCAGCCTCTTATGCCAATTAACATAATGTGAGACTTTCTCATCAGCTACAAGACAAATAGGAGAAATAATATTCTCACACATAATGTCTAGACAATAGATATTTCTCTTCCTATATCCTATCAGAATGATCTTTTGATCACTTGACCTACTGATATGACAACCATCCTTGACAAATGAGATGTCATATCCTAAATCACTCAGCTGACTTATGTTAATGAGGTTATGTTTCAAACCCTTAACATAAGCCACTTGAGTAATTGTAATTAGGTTGCTAGAAATGTTACCAAAGCCTTTGATGATTTCTTTTTCTGAACCACCAAAGGTAACTTTAGGACCATCCTTGATTGGTGTATAGTCCTTCAGCAATCCCCTAGTTCCAGTCATGCGCCTGGAACATCAACTGTCCAAGTACCATATAGGGGCATGGCCACTTGGACTCACCTGCAAAACAGATTACTTAACCTTAGAACCCAAATAATTCTTGGGTCCTTGGTGCAGGTTAGTTTGACTTTTAACAAGACTACCTGTAGCTCTTCTAGCAGGTAGTTTGCTAATCTCCTTGACACTAAAATTGTGCCAACAATGTATGACAAAGTGACCTACCTTGCCACAACACCAGCACTCAAATCTGTTGTACCTTTGTTTAGGTACAACCCTGGCTGTTTTATCTACAGCAGGCTTCTTGTTGAGTACTGGGGATTTGCCCTTAGACTTCGACCTAACTGTCCTGGCAGGTTTTGTAAACCCCAATCCAGTCTTACCCTTTTGAGGGATAAACTCATCTATCAAAGGTAAAACTGATTTTGGTTTAGAAAAACTTGCAACAATCTCTCTCTCCTTCTGAAGTCTAGCCTCCAGATTTTTAATTTGATCATTCTTAAATGTGATTGTGCCCAATTGAATGACAGTAATGTTTTTCAACTTGGCAATCTCATTCAGTTTTTGATCTAACACTTTATCTGAATCAACAGCTGCCAACTTAAGATTAGCAATTTCCTTAGTCAGTGTTTTGACCAGATTTTTGCTCTTCTTAAGTGTCTGCAATACATCTCTATATTCATCCATCAACTGATGAATATCACCCTCAGATTTAGACCCACCCACATCACTTGATGCAGATGTATCTGATTCTGAATCAGTACTATAATCTGAATGACATTGTACCTTACTTGGTCCAGGCTGATCTTGGATCTTGTCTCCTTCTGTTAAGGCGATCAGTCCATTGCACTGATTGTCCTCATGCTCATAAACTGAGTTCATTAACTGCATGAACTCATCTTCCTCCTCTTCAGCAAACAGTCCAATATAGGCTTCAGCTTCTGAATCTGTTTCTGAAGATGACTAATCAGTCAAACTCTTGTCCTTCTTGGCAACAAAGGACCTTTCCTTTTTGCCCTTGAACTGAGTCTTCTTCTTGTCAGTTGACTCTTTCCTCTTTTCTGGACAGTCAACTACTATATGTCCTTGTCTATTGCAACAATAGCATACTATCTTTGAGGATGTAGTTTTACTTGGCTTGGACTTTCTTTTGTCATTCCTTGAGGACTTCCTATTCTGATTGTAGTCATCTTTAGACTGTGAAGTGGATGGCTTAGACCTCCACTGCTTCTTCTTCAGAAACTTTTAAAACTGCCTTGAAAAGGCAGCAAAATCCTTATCACTTTCACTGCTGTCTGAGTTCTGGTTCTCTGAATTTTCTGAAGCAGTCTCAGCAACTGTTTGTGGTGGAGATAGAGACTTGCTTTTGTACTTCCTAGTGGCTTCAGTTTTGAAGGCCATAGATCTTTCCTTGTGCTCCACTTTAGTAGTCTTCTCTTCCTCCTTTCTAACCATTAACTGCATTTCATAAGATAGCAGTTTTCCAAACAAGGTTGGAGGAGGTATATCAGCTAATCTGGCCATTTCCCTAATGGTACAAATCTTCGTATCCCAGTCCTTAGTCAGGGATCTTAAAAACTTGTCATTCAGCTCATAGTTGCTGAATTCTCTCCCATAGGACATCAGCTCATTAACAATCCTATAGAATTTCTTGTAGCATTCAGTAATGCTATCAAACTTTCCTTGTTTGAAGCTTTCATACTCCTGATTTAATAAGGACTTCCTGTCTTGTCTAACTTCTTCAGACCCTTCCATATAGACTATCAAAGTATCCCACATTTCCTTTGAAGTCTTGCAATGAATCAAATTCTGGAAGGTAGAGTCATCTATGGCACTTACTATGATGTTCTGAGCCCTCTTATCCATAGTAGCCAAGATTATTTCATCCTTGGTCATTTCTAAATAATCCTTAGGAGTTTTCTGATTTGCATCTAGCATGGAGATCTTCATTGGCACATATGGCCCTTCTTTGACTGTGATGTATATTCTTGGGTCAGATGCTTCCATAAAGAGTCTAACCCTCTCTTTCCACATGCCAAAAATCTCTTTTTTGCAGATTGGCAACTTCATGGATCCTACCTCTTTGTGATTCTCAGTAGATCCCATTTTCTTGATTCTTGATTAGTCTGATTCTGCCTACAGAATCTTTACTCAGACTGTTATGTCCTTTTTGAGTAACCTGGCTCTGATACCACTTGAAAGAAACAGTGCCTAATCACCTAGAGGGGAGGGGGTGAATAGGTGACCTATATCTTTTTAAACATTAAAGGCAGAAATACAGTACAGTAATTTCAATTCTACAAGTATCACAGCACAGCAACCATACAAGCATACAATCACAGAGAGCACACAGGATTTATAGTGGTTCCCCAAGGTCTGGGTACATCCACTTTCCCCCTTCGCCTATCTAGTAGTGTACTAGATTCGGCCTAACTTCTCCACTTCTCCTCAGATCCTCAGATCTTACAACTCAGAACCCCAAACAGGTTCCTACAACTCAGAGTGATCCCACTCCTACAACTCAGGCACCAAGCCCTATCACTCAGTCTTCAACAAGACCTACACTCAGGCACAACAGCCCTAACTCAGCCTTCAACAAGGCCTACACTTAGAGAAATGATTCTCATACACTCAGGCTCATAAGCCATACCTCAGCCTTTATAGATTTAGGCTTACAACTCAGATCTATACAAGATCCTACAGAAATTAGAAAATACAAAGTATATAACCACAACTCTGATAGAGAGAGATGAGTTGACTGGTTTCTTGATGAGTTCTTGGAAGAACTTGGCTAAGATCAACCTCCCTTGGCTTTCTTCAAAGCTTCTTGAATTAGAATACAGTAGGGTTGTATCTCTATGCAGATGATCTTCAATCAACTACTGACTTGAGATTCTGATTTCAATCTGAATCTTCCTTATCAGCCTGGTTCAACAGCTGGTCTTCTTAGAAGGAGCTCTCTCTCTCCAACTTCTTAGATCTTCTCTTGAAGGTCTACTTCTTGTTGTGTTATTTTTCACTTCATTGATCGATTCATTTTTCTGTTGAAGGAATAAGCCTTTATATAAGCTTTCTTCACGGTGACCGGCTGATCCGGTTTCTAACAAACTTCTGACAGCTCTGACAGTAGCAGTTGACCGGTTGAAATGGCAGCTGTCAAGTCATCCAGTCACTTCTTGAAATCTTTGTCACTGTCTGAAAGTGTCGAGACAGATAGTCTTTATGTGTCGACACAAATAGACTAAGTGTCGACACAAGTAGACTAAGTGTCGACACTAGCTTTTATGGTGTCGACACAACTCCTTGTGTTCTTGTAACAGCTTCTCGACACTGCTTCTTCAGAATGTGTCGACACTGATCCTGTGTGTCGACACAAGTCCTTCTTCTTCAATACTTAGTTGATTTCTGCTAAGTGTCGACACAACTACTTTGTGTCGACACATCTTCTTATGTTGAAACTTGCTAAGTGTCGACACATCTTCTTTGTGTCGACACATGCCTTCTGTGTTGAAACTTTTGCTGAGTGTCGACACATCTCCTTTGTGTCGACTCATTCTTCATGTGTTGAGACTTTGCTGAGTGTCGACACATCTCCTTTATGTCGACACATGTACTTAAACTTTGTTGAAGTTTACTGAGTGTCTACACAGCCTCCTAGTGTCGACACTTTTGCTGTCGACAAAGTTTCTCTGGGTGTCGACACTGCCTCTAAGTGTCGACACTGATTATGTAGACAATTCTTCATTGTGTGTCGACACTACCTGTATGTGTCGATACTTTCCTTCTAGTGTCAACTCTGCCTTCCTGGTGTCGACACAATTACTCCAAGTGTCGACACAGCTCCTCTAGGTGTCGACACAAGCCTCCTAAAGTGTCGACACTTTTATTCTGGGTGTCGACACATGAACTTAGAAACTTTATTTATTTTCCTTACAATTACTTAACCTGCACAAATAAACTCAAAGCACATCAAATACACCTTGATGTATATCATTGAGTAGGGTGAGGCTTCTTCAAATCAGGTACATATATTCCAATGTACCCAACAGACCTCGTCCTATAAATTAGATGTTTTAACCTCTCCTCTCTTCTTTGTGGATGGTGGACTGGTTTCGTGAAAAGGAATGGTCTATTGAGAGTAAAAAAGAGAGGAGGAAGTGCTGCATGGGGTTTTGACCAAATGGCTAAAGGAAGAAGATGAACCGATGTCGTTCGTTTTGCATTAAGATGCGTACAGAAATATATTTTCTGTGCGCCGCGAAATTCGAGGCCATTTTTGAGTATGATACGGAAGGATCTATGTCTTGGCTGAACACGAACATTATAGTCCTCAGAAAGACCTTTACAACGAATGGTTAGAAGTATTCATAAGAGATTTGTAGCTCCTGGAATGTCCAGTCGAATTTGCTACATGGTAACAACTTATGTGCTGGATGCTTTTGGGTTAGTGTATAACCGATTTTGGACTAGGTAGAAGAAACGTAAAAGGATGATGTTGAGGTTTTGATAATCCTGGTTATACGTAGCTAAGATAAACAAATGCTTTGGAGGAATTTAATAAACAAATGGTTTGGGGAAATTAGTGACAAAAGATTTGATAAGATTTGGTTGTATAAATGGCTACTTGTGAAATCCGGTAAGGATGCGCTCGATTGTAACCCGATGAATGATATAAGTTTTGAAAGAGGGTGTGGTGCCCGATGATTGAATGTGTAAGCTATACTTATGCTATCATGCTTGATGAATATGAGAAGAGTTAATATATTGTTAAGATAAATGTATGAACACATAATTGTTGTGAATACTTGATTATAAGCAAGGAATCAGATGAGGTAAATCTCATGGCCAGGAAATATATTGAATCATGATCTAAAATATTGGATGGGATAGTTTGTATAATCCATTGCTTAGAGTGTGTCTCCCTATGGGTAGTTGTGTGGGATTGATACGTTGTTCAAGGTGGCTTGCCACCATGTTGATGTTGAACTTTTGAGTGCTTGGGAGCACGGAAACGTGAAACGGTGTAAGTGCATGAGTAATTGACCGCACATGATTGGTAATGATGAAAAGGGACTCAGTTTGAGCCCTTGTATGATTGATGGCAAGGCCAAGTGATTTTGCATATGGTGTGAGTTGACACACGGTGTCATAATCCTGGGTTAAGGATAGTTTGCCAGGTCTACGGGCTCGCCAGTCATCACACCAACAGGAGTTGACAAATAGACTTTGGACGGTTGGGCCTGGTCCTCGGTGCTCATTCTCGAGGCTCCTTTGTTGCCAAGTGGATCGTTGGGCTTGGTCCTGTGGTGATAAACTCCCATAGGCTACTTCTATGCCACATGATAGGCTAGTTTAAGCTGTATTCTTGGTGCACATCTACCCAAGACCACTCTGAATCGTAGTACCAATGGAGCTCCAATATTGTTCTTAGCATTGAGGCGTATGGAGGCCTGGGCTAGGTAGTGTGGAGACCATCCTAGTATTGGAAAGCCCGTTTCACAGTCGCTTTCTGCTATGACGGATGGAACCTGAGAGGTTGGCAACCTGCTTGAAAGTGGGAACTATAAGTCTGTGTCAACATAGCAATGTGTGTATGTGTGAGAATGGGTGAGTCATCATATTGCATTCATAACATTACATTGCACCACATAAGATCCTTATCATATAAGTTTCTATGGGCACTCTTATATGATGAGTTACTTTACTGTTAAGCCTATCCTTAACTTATAAATCTGTATGAGAATTTTTATAAGTTAAGTAACTTTCCTGTTGTAGAATTATATGTGATGGATTGTTATGACTTGAGTAGAACTACTACAATTAGAATGTTGTTAATAATGTTATACATTCCTACTGTTACTACTCATGATATATAGATTCTGTACCTGCTTGTACTACTGTTTACCTACATATATATATATATATATATATATATATATATATATATATATATATATATATATATATATATATATATATATTGTACCCTTGTTCCCTATCTCTGCCTGGTGCCTAAGAGTCATCGGGGGACCGGATATGATTGCCACTTAATAGTTTTACTAACGGTTGCTACGTCTTCCATTTTAGGAGGAAACCCCGCAGATAGAGCAGTAGCAGGTTGCGCAGGAGGGCAACCAGGCCAGGGTGATAGGGCCTGATACGATGTTACCATCGCTGCCAATAATTACGGATGTGAGTTTTTGAATGACTCATATTGTAGCCCTTGGGGTAATTTTTGTGTAATCTGATATAGTAGAAGTCGTTGTTGCTTCTTATTGTTATTGTTGTAATTGTTGGACTTATATACTTGTGTGTATTTTGACTTCTATACTTCCCTTTATGTTGTGTTGGCATGGATCATTTTGGTTTTATCCGGCAGGATAGGAGTCTTGTTGTATCGGTCAACCCGTGTCTTGGCATTAGTACAAGACGGCTATTCTGGGCATAATACTCCCCTCAGATGTGTCTTGTGTCCCAGAAGGGGGGGGGGGGGTCTTACAATGGTATCAGCTTGCAACAATCCTCAACTAAAGATGTCATCTAAAAATGGTGCCACCCCCACTCGATTGGTCAGTTTGGGGTCAAACTGACATAGCCAAAGTAGTGGTGTGCCCATGTGTACTTCACACTAAGTATGTCCAATCGTTATCCTACGATTAGCCAACCTAACCCTAGGTTTGTATGTTTACGTGTAGATCCCGACACGTGTAGAGCTAGTAGCGGGCACTCCCGCCCCTTCCGTCCCTACCTAATTCCAGCAGTCGGAGTTGGGACATACGCTTATGACAATTTTGGACACTTTCAGGTCTCAACAGGCCCTAGTGCAACAACAAGCTTCGGGCTCTAACTGGTTGAGTACCTTTTGAGACCTCTCCCTACCTAATTATCATGGGACGGAATATGAAGAATGGCTCGACACTATGGTATAGCTAATGGACATAATCAGATGTCCAACTAGTATGGCTGTGACCTTAGCTGTGTCAGTCTTGGAAATGCACGTGAAGTGGTGGTGGAAGTCTCTCATGGGTTCCACTTTCCATGGCCGAATATACACTGAAATCAGTTGGAATGGTTTTTTTGAAGCCTTCTCAGAACACTTCATTCCCTCTACCACTCGAGATGAGCTTGAGGAGAGATTTCTACAATTGAAGCAAGGATTCAAGTCCGTGACAGAATATTAATAGGAGTTTCAACACTTTGCAAGATTTGCTGACTCTTATGAGTTAGAATACAGCGGGTATGCAACACGGTTTTATAAAGGCTTTCGAGATCCCCTAAGGCAAGCCCTTTTTTTATAGCTGACGCGAGCTTGGAAGAGATAATTGATATGGCGAAAAGGTTGGAGGCAGATCACTTGAGAAGTTGTAAGAGACCTGCCGAGGGAGTAATGGAAGCAGACCCCAGCTACAACAAGAGAAATAATAGTAGAGATGGAAGAGGAAATCAAAGAGGTGGCGGCCATTTCTACCAGAATTTTAGGATGGAACGCCCGGCCCTGCAGCTCACACTACCACCACCTCAACAAATGTTTCAGCAGCCTATAGAGCAGTACGAGCAAGTTTTCTTCAAGTGTAACCAGCTGGGCCACCTCCGGTATTATTAACCACAGTTAGGAGGAGATGATCCCCCTATTTTTCCTCCAGCATCCCCGTGAGGATGGGGACAAGGTCGTGGTCGAGGACGTGTACCATGAGGAAGGAATCTAAAACCGGCTAGAGAGCAGGTGTTTGCTGTGGACATGACTCAGGAGCGGAATGCTCAAGATGTGATTGTAGGTATGTCGAGATTTAATTAATACAAAATAAGCATTTGTCCATCACATGTCTAAGTTATGCAAGGAATCTAGCTTTGAGCGTTTAAAATTGATAGTGTAATGCCCCAAAACTCGAAAATGAACTCGTAGCATCTTAAGGCCAATCTGGGGCCTGATAAGGTTCACACGGCCTGGGACACGGGCGTGTCCATGGCCGTGTCCTGCTATGAGTTCGACGATTTTCTGTGTGGTCGACGAAATGTGTTCGACGATCTTTGGAGGTCAGGGACACGACCTGAGATACAGGCGTGTCTAGGGTCGTGTCCTGCTCTATGTCGGCATGGCGGTGTCCAGTAAAGGACACGGTCGTGTGATGGCGGTGGCCATGACGACGGCCACCACGATGGCCAACTTGGTGACGAAGATGACTTCCATGGCACCTTTGATGATCATGGGGTAGTGGCTGAAGATGATGATGATGATCCACCGGCCAACGACTTGCGGCGCCATAGCGGACACAACTACAATCTTTGCCCACGCAACAATAATTCAATTTAATTTACCTTGGTAGTTTTTGGTCTGCATTTATCTATTCATGTGGTTTGTAATAAACTATTTTATTTCTGTCATGTTGAACTTATGGTGTGCGTTTAACCGCTATTTTTGGGCTGCTAATAGCCCCTTGGATGTATGCCTTATATATAAGGACAAAGACTCTTTTGTCATTTCGATTATTATTGAAATCAAATTCAGAATTCCTCCAAACCCTAATCTTCTATCTCCTCCTCCCTCTCTCCTTGACACCGCCCAAGGGGTGTTTCCCCTCCTACTTCTTCTTGCCCCCCCCCCCCCTCTCTCGATCTTCTTCTTCTAGTTTCTTCCCTCATCCCTCTTCCTTACTACCTCCTCTCATCTACGTGTCCATCCTATTCTCTCAAAGGTATACGACCAACTTTGGAGGAGAAGAAGCAAGTGCAAAGAACGGTTTGAGTGAACTTTTATGGCGGGAAGCGGGGAAGATGGACGAGGTCTTCATCCGTGGTGCGTTTCCCGTGGATTTCAAGGGAAGGGCGATTATTTGTGTGGATCCAAAATCTCGAATCTACTTTTCCGAGAGGGGTAACAAAATTCCTACTCAAGAGATTTTCTTCCTCTTAGATAGTTCTTCTGGTGGACGATATTTGCGTGGATTTTCGAAACCATAATTTTCGCGGTATTACTCATAATAGATTTGTGATTTCCGTTTGGTTTTTTGATAACTCCCGAGAGGATTGGCGACCCTCGCTTTTTCTTTAGTTGGGATAGATCCTACCACTTTCGAATCGTGATTTTCTTGGTGGATCTATTTTGGTACAACTCCAAGCTCGTCGGAACCAATATTGTTCCATTTAGCCGGAGAGGATTTTGGCCTATAGCCAACCTCCGATCCACTTGCGGTTCGGCTACCCGTTTCGTTAGTGTGAGAGATAAATAACAAAAATTGTAGTTGCTGCATTTCGTTAGTGTGAGGACAAGAAGGCGTTGAGCGAAGCGAGTGTCGCAGATACTCCGTCTGTTTAGTGTCTTTTAGGACGGGCCAACATCAATTTTGGTATCAAAGCGAGGTTGTGTTGATTTCTCAATCGACACCATCCTTAAATCTTTCTGTCGTAGGATTTTCGAATCTCACTTGGTTGTGCACGGTCCGTAATATACAACATAAACCTAAAATTTCAAAATCTGGTCTGCGAATAGTAAAAACAAAAAAACAATTTCTGCAGAAAATTACAAAAACATTCCTGAGAACTCCCCTTAAAATTTTAAGAACAAAAGCCTAAAAAATTATTTTCGTTCGCCCAGTCGATAAGTGTCAAACAAAATACGACTTTATAAATTTATTCTGGTCAAAACCACCATTTCTCCTGTTGTTCATGCGCACTAGGCGTGGCACGAAGTATTCCCCATCCACTTCCAATATGGCAGACGACCATGATGATGAGCACGCTCCAGCCACAATTGCGGAGCTTCGAGAAGAGTTTAACGCTAGGTTCGATGCACTCACACAATTAATATAAGGGCTGGCGTTAAATCAAGCGACGCCTCGTAATCATGGCATTGGGATAAATCGACCGGGTCCCCAACCCCAGGTCGCTAACCAATGAGAGGAAAGACAAAACCAACCTCGTGATCAGGACAATGATCAAGCGCCTCGAGACCCTTATGAGTTTGATGTAACTAGGGCCGTTAAGATTGATCCACCCTCGTACGATGGTATGGGTGAACCCAAAGTATTTCTAGACTAGATCATGAAGATCGAGTGCTATTTTGAGTGGAACAACCTGAGGGACGGTGAGAAGGTGAGGGTTGCACAGATGAAACTTCTGGGTAGGGCCAAAACGTTCTGGGTGAACGAAGAGAGGCGTCTAGGTACCGTGAATGGAGAACCCCCAATTGGGTGGGCTGCCATGAAAGCACTCCTGACTGACCAATATGTCCCTACTTATCACCGAACCCAAATGTTCGACGAGTTAGCCACCTTTTGTCAGGGGGGCAAATCGGTAGCGGAGTACATGGGACTCCTTAAGGATATGATGGTGCGTTTTGACATCCGAGAAATGGCCGAAGTTACACTCTCCCATTTTCGTAAGGGACTCAACTCGGACATCCAAGGCAAGCTCCTGCATTATGGTCATACGGACCTTAACACGACATTCAATGCGGCCTTTGATATAGAAAGCACCATGCCTACAAGTACAAAGGACGAGCATTCCAGAAGGGAAAGTCCATTTTAGGACCCCCACCTTTGTCCACCTTGCGGGACAAGGGAAAGTTTCGATCGACTGATTCGAATTCCATAGTTATTACCGCTAGGAACCTCAAAAATCCCACCGGTGAGAGATTTCTGATAGGACGGATTAGTAAGTATAATGCCACATGTTATTCTTGCAAAATCCAAGGGCACTACTCTAGTGAGTGCCCCACTAAGAGTAAACCACTAGCACTATTAGACTCCACGACTGAGGCTGCCGAGATCGTCTATGTAGCCGGTGGTGAATCTGACGCCGAGCCAAGTGATATTGAAGATGATTCTTATATGATGGTTATGAGGTGTATTCTGGCCACAACGCGTGCGTCGGATGAATATAATCGGACGAATATCTTTTCGTTGAATTTTAAAAGCGGTGAAAAGTGATGCAAATTAATAATAGATAGCGGTAGTTGCATGAACGTCATTTTGGAGAATGTCATCACTCGTATGCATTTAGTCACCGAACTGCACCCCCATCCATATAAAATAGCGTGGGTCAACAAAATGTCTATCGCGGTCTCTAAGCGATGTTTAGTGCCACTTACGGTGAAGAGCTATATCGATAAGGTGTGGTGCGACGTCATCCCCATGGATGTCTGTCATGTACTACTAGGACGCCCGTGGATTTATGATTATGCCGTGACCCATTTCGATCGAGCCAACACCTACGAGTTCAAGTATAATGGTAAGACCATTGTCTTGAAACCCACACCGCCTAAGTATCCGCCGATTGCCTCCAAAGACACAATTGTGCCTTCAGAAAAAAAATTATAAGCTTGAAAAGTAAGAAGGAGTTAGATTGTGAGACCTTCATGGATGGCGTCATCTATGCTCTAGTATGTCTACAAGCTAAGGAAGATTCACCCTCTTTAGAGAACCTACCGTTATCTCTGCGAACATTATTGGATGAGTATAAGGATGTCTATCCGGTGGACTTACCATCTCAGTTGCCACCCATAAGCGAAATTCAGCAAGAGATTGACTTCGTCCCGGGCTCATCATTGCCTAATCTACCCCATTATCGGCTCAATCCCTCCGCACATAATGAGTTACAAACTTTAATTTCAGATTTATTAGCAAAGAGATTTATTCACCATAGTAAGAGCCCCCGTGCCGTCCCTGCCCTTTTGGTCCCAAAGAAAGATAAGTCTTGGAGATTGTGTGTAGACTACCGGGCCATAAATAAAATTACTTTAAAATATAGGTTTCCCATTCCCCGTTTGGATGACATACTAGATATGCTATCCGGAGCCACCATATTTCAAAGTTGGATCTTAAAAGTGGTTACCACCAAATACGGATACAGGAAGGAGACGAATGGAAAACAGCATTTAAATCTAAGGATGGGCTCTATGAGTGGTTAGTGCTTGGAGTGGGGCTCACCAACGGACCGAGTACCTTCTCGCGGTTGATGACCCAAGTATTTAAACCATACATGGGTAAATTTGTAGTGGTATACTTCGATGATATATTGGTATTTACCCTCTCGCCGATGGACCATGAAACACATTTAAGGACAATCCTTTCCACATTGCGCCAAGAAAATTTATTTATTAATCTTAAAAAGTGCGCATTTGGTGTGACTTCCGTAGAGTTTCTAGGATACATAGTGAGTTCCGAAGGTATTCATGTTGAGCCTAAAAAGGTCCAAGTTATTAGAGAGTGGCTGGAACAAAAAAAATATTCGGGAGGTTAGAAGTTTTCATGGATTGGCCACATTTTATCGAAGGTTCATTCGAAATTTTAGTAGTATCATGGCACCAATCACTGAATGTATGAAGAAGGGTGATTTTAATTAGACTAAAGCGGCCGCTAGTGCGTTTCAAACGATTAAGGAACGGATGTCCGAAGCCCCACTCCTACGGTTGCCAGATTTTAGCAAGGTGTTTGAATTATCATGTGACGCATCTGGGATAGGAATCAGAGGAGTTTTAAGTCAGGAGGGACATCCGATAGGATACTTTAGCGAAAAGCTTGCGGGCCCGAAGTTAAATTATTCCAATTATGATCGCGAGTTTTATGCCGTGATACGTTGTCTCTAACATTGGCGACACAATCTTATATCGAAAGAGTTTGTAATCTTATCAGATCATGAGGCGCTAAAATTTGTGAACTCCCAAAATAAAATCAGCCCTCGGCACGCCAAATGGGTCTCCTACCTTCAAGAGTACACATTCATTATCAAGCACCTTAAGGGTACGTTAAATCGTGTGGAGGACGCTCTTAGCCGAGTCACCCTATTACTATCTACAATGGAAGTATCTGTTATAGGATTTGAACGAATTAAGGATGAATATGTTCAATGCCCGGATTTTAAGGATATCTACTTAGCCGCTTAGGACAATTCTCCTTCTACTATCTCTGCATGTTACATCCGTGACGGTTATCTATTTAAGCACACGCAATTATGTATTCCCCGCTCTTCGTTACGCCATTTTATTATATGGGAGTTACACAGTGGAGGGTTAGGTGGACATTTCGGTCGAGATAAAACTATAACACTAGTAGAGGACAAATTCTTTTGGCCGGGCCTCAAACCAATGGTCAATAAAATCGTAGGGAGTTGCCGTGTATGTCAATTAGCGAAAGGTAACAAGACCAATGCTGGTCTTTAAACACCACTTCCGATTCCATCTGTTCCATGGGAGGACGTTAGCATGGACTTCATATTGGGACTACCCTTGACATTTAGGTTTCTGGTCATAGTGGATTGCTTTTCCAAAATGGCCTACTTTATCGCTTGTCGTAACACCAATGATGCATCACATGTCGCTAAGTTGTACTTCAAGGAGGTCGTGGCACATCGGGGCGTCCCCAAAATGATACTGACTGATAGGGACGTTAAATTTAATAGCTATTTCTGGAAAACACTTTGGAAGCTTTTGGGTACTAGACTTATGTTTTCTTCGGCCAATCATCCCCAAACAGATGGGCAAACAGAAGTGGTTAACCGAAGCTTGGGTGGTTTACTTCGTTGTTTAGTGGGTGATCATAAAGGTACGTGGGACCTTATTCTTCCTCATGCTCAATTAGCTTACAATAATTCTAAGAATAGGTCCACTGGTTTATCTCCAAATGAGATCGTGCATGGATATAAGGCGCCCATACCTCTTGACTTGGTTCCGTTACCACCATATTTTAAATCCAGTCAATTTGCAAAGGACTTCGCCTCGCACGTTCACACTCTCCATAAGCACATTAGCGAGACATTAGCTAAACAATATGCTATTTATCAATCGAATGCTAACGTACATAGCCGAGCAGTCCCCTTGAATATTGGTGATTTTGTAATGTTTTGTCTTATCCCTGAACGGATGCCTTTGGGCACCTTAAAGAAATTGGCGAACAGGAGAGCTGGTCCTTTTCAGATTTTAAAGACGCTCGGCGAAAATGCATATTTATTAAAGTTACCCGCTGATTGGGGAATCTCCCCTATTTTTAACGTTTCGGATTTAACGATTTATGTCGCTCACCACCTGAACTTTACGTTACTCCGTTTAATATTTCCACTATACCTTCTAATGGGGTGGGGGTGAGATTGTTTATGGCTCGCTCTCCCCTTCGGATTCTCTGGGAGGTATATTGCCTATAGATGATGAAACATATTTTTCTTCTTTGCCTAACGCATTTCCAAGGTTCCCCCGAACCGCTTTCTTGCCTGACAGGATTTTACAGGATACAGTGTTTCCCACTCCCGACGGTGACATTCACAGGTTTTTGGTCCGGTGGCGTGGTCGTCCTGCCTCAGACAACTCTTGGCTCTCTGCCTCGGAGGTGGCTCTTCTAGATAAGGATCTTTTACGCCATTACCTTCCCGCCCACTCATCGGTGATGAGTCCTTTTGAGCGGGGGAGGATTGATGGCGACGTCCATGGCGACGGCCACCACGACGGCCAACTTGGTGATTAAGATGATGTCCATGGCGCCTTTGGTGATCATGGTGTAGTGGCGGAAGATGATGATGATGATCCACCGGCCAACGACTTGCAGATCTATGGCGGACACAGCTACAATCTTTGCCCACGCAACATTAATTCAATTTAATTTACCTTGCTAGTTTTTGGTCTGCATTTATCTATTTATGTGGTTTGGAATAAACTATTTTATTTCGGTCATGTTGAATTTATGGTGTGCGTTTAGCCGCTAATTTTGGGTTGCCAATAGCCCCTTGGATGTAAGCCTTATATATAAGGCCAAAGACTCTTTTGTCATTTAGATTATTATTGCAATCAAATTCAGAATTCCTCTGAACCCTAATCTTCTATCTCCCCCTCCCTCTCTCCTTGCCGCCGCCCAAGGGGTGTTTCCCCTCCTTCTTCTTCTTGGCAGCCCGCCCTCTCTCGCTCTTCTTCTTCTAGTTTCTTCCCTCATCCCTCTTCCTTACTACCTCCTCTCATCTACGTGTCCATCCTATTCTCTCAAAGGTATACAACCAACTTTGGAGGAGAAGAAGCAAGTGCAAGGAAGAACGGTTTGGGTGAACTTCTACGACGGGAAGCGGGGATGACGGACGAGGTCTTCATCCGTGGTGTGTTTCCCGTGGATTTCGAGGGAAGGGAGATTATTTGTGTGGATCCAAAATATCAGATCTACTTTTCCGAGAGGGGTAACGAAATTCCTACTCAAGAGATTTTCTTCCTCTTAGATAGTTCTTGCGGTGGACGATTTTGCGTGGATTTTCGAAACCTTAATTTTCGCGGTATTACTCATAAAGGATTTGTGATTTCCATTTGGTTTTTCGATAACTCCCGAGAGGATTGGCGATCCTTGCTTTTTCTTTCATTGGGATAGATTCTACCACTTTTGAATCGTGATTTTCTTGGTGGATCTTTTTTGGTACAACTCCAAGCTCGTCGGAACCAATATTGTTCCTTTTACCCGGAGATGATTTTGGCCTATAGCCAATCTCTGATCCACTTGCGGTTCGGCGACCCGTTTCGTTAATGCGAGTGATAAATAACAAAAAATTGTAGCTGTTGCGTTTCGTTAGTATGAGGACAAGAGGGCGTTGAGCGAAGCGATAGTCGCCGATACTCCGTCCGTTTAGTGTCTTTTAGGACGGGCCTACATCACCATGTACTTTTCGACACAGGCGTGTCAAGTGTTGACACGGGCATGTCTAAGCCCTTGTCCTGGTCAGGTCGTGATGGTTTCCTGTGTCGCTTGAGGTACATGCCCCGTGACACGGGCGTGTCATCAGCTGACACGGGCGTGTCAAGCAGTACACGGTCGTGTCTGAGCCTATGTCCTATTCTGCATTCAACGATCGTGTTCAGATCGTGAGACATGGCCTGTGACAGGCAGGCCACGAGTATGTCAAAAGCCGCGTTCGGCCCAGGAAATTGATTTTAAAGGACAATCCAGGCCATTCGTTTTACTTAAATGGGATCCGACGGCCCAGAACTGTTCCTGCTGTGTTAAGGCTGGGGATAAGGGGTGAAACACTCATTCCTCTTTAGGTTTTCTATTTCTAAAGGTTTAGAGAGTGGGGAGAGCAAGCAATAAGGAGAAGGAGAAATCCGGCCGCCTGTGAAGCTCCGAAGCTCCGAATCGCAAGTCGAGATCAGATCCGTGGATGCAAGGCCATTGCGTTTATTTCCATCCTGCTAGTTTTCCATGGCGCCAAAGCGAACTTCTAGGGTAATGATTCTCTTCTTCGACATGTGAAGTCATCTTCCTTTCTGCATAGGAAACCCGCTCTCGCGAGTATGCGGTGAGTGTGAGGTGTTCCTTCGGGTGGACATGAATAGTCCACCTAGTTTTGCATGTAGAGTCCAGAATCAAAGTACAAACATAGTCATGGTGTGTGAAGCCTACCCGGACAAGTTGGTCTGGATCGGTGATGTTTCATTATGCATGAATAGCCGAAGAAGACTCCGTGCAGATGGTTGTTTTTGGGTTTTCTGCGTGGAAGATTGCAATGGGGTGTCTTGGGGATTAACTCCGAGGTGCACCCAGAAATTTGAGCAGAAGTGAATTTCTACCGTTTTGGTGCCCTGGGAGCCAACCGTGTACATAACCGAGTTATGTATAATTGTTTGATCAATTTGGGACTCGGGGAAGCTTAACCCGTGCTTATGTCTTAAATTATCGTGGAGGGGGGAGCAACGGGTTGAGTGGAAACATACCCGATCCAAGTGGTTCGGTTAAAGCGAACTAAGGTACATGGGACTTGCCGTTGGCTTGGAGGGCGAATCTTAGCCTTCGAGCATAAAGACTAAAATGCTCATGAGGTTGGTCGTCCTAAGGGTCGTGGTGAAGCCACGTAATGAACCAGATTCACCGAGAATGTGCCATGGGAGCACGGGGTGTGTGGCCGAGCGTGCCTACGCCTGGGGTAAAGTGTTCTTAATTTGTACGTTCACTATCTTGTTTGGTTATACTAATAAAATGTAAGGAAGGAGCACCGCCGCCCCGATTTAGGGGTGGGGTCGTTATAATTTGGTCAGCTTTAGCTGACCGTTGCTTTTGTTTGCCACCGTTGTGGTGGAATGTTGTTTGCATGTGTTGTGGAGCCTAGTGGCAAGTAGCGGGCTGTCTCCCATGTTGCAGAGTCGGCCCTCGAAGGACAAAAGCCAATGTTTACTTTTGTGCTCATATGTGGCTGACCTGCCTACCGATGTTTGGAAGACATTTATTATTTAAAGTAAACTCTTGTAAGGCCATAAGGCCAAGTACTTTGTGTATTTGTACGCTCATTCCTATTTTAAGTTTTAGTGGACATTCATGTTGTGCCTTGGGTTCTTATAACTGTTATTAAAGCTTCCGCTAGAATGATTTGGGTTAGGAAGCGTGTTCCTTTGGCAGTATTTTGGTATTAATACGTAACTGCACTAGCTGTCCGTGGTTTATGGCATCGGGCCCCGACCAGACCTTCTATTATATCTTATATGACCGATGTGGGGTGTTATAATTTGGTAAGAGAGCATGGCTTCGGTCATTCTTATTTGAATTCGTGGGCGAATTCTTTTAAGGGGTGGTGAGCACATATATGTGCGTCATCGTTATAACATGAAAAGAACCCATGAATGTCCACTTAGTAATGATAATACACTTGTTTTGAGGAACCTGAGTATTCTAATAATTGCTTTTAGCAATTGTTTGTCTCCTAATTGACGATCTCTTTGCTGCTTGGACGACGATCGCTGAGCTCAACGTCTCAATATCGTCGAACTCCATTCGACGATCGCTGAGCTCAGGTCGACGATTTTGACTCTGCACTGGATCCTTATCTCTAAGCTCAGTTCGACGATCTTTGAGCTCAGATCGACGATCTCTTTGCTGCTTGGATTTTCCAGTTCGCTGAGCTCAGCTCGACGATAGCAGAGCTCAGTTCGACGATTTCAGTTATCTTTCAGAATTCAAATTCAAATCAGATAGAAGTTTTTCTGCATTTAATTCAGAAGATCTGCCAGCCGTTTTCGTTTACTTCTGGAGCAAGTTTCAAGGGATTTTTCAAGGAACAATTAAGTGGACTTTCCTTCAGAACTTATTATGCAATTAAGGCTGTAATTAATTCAGACCAACGGCTATCTTTGACAGAGCAATTTCCTATTCAGACTCAGAGAATAAAAGAGAGAATGTTTTTGAATCAGATATAATACAGACAAGAACAAAAAGAGAATAGAATAGACAAGAATAAGGACACCTCTCAACATACAAGACTCTGAAAAATATTCTGTCAACAAGAATTCAGAAGAACACTCATCAGAGAGATCAAGCTTTCAAAAAAATCTTCAGATCTCTTCAGCTCTCAAGTGTTCAAGGCCAACATCATCTCAAGACTCCAGACACTCAACATTTCAGCTTGCTGAAATCATCTTTTGCTGGAGATCTATCTTTGAAGGCCTATCACCCTCAGCAAAGCTCATCTTCCTGAAGATTTCAAGGACTCAGGGGGAGCTTTGACAACATCACTGAATCCACATAGTCTTCTCAGTTGCTTGAGAAAGAGAAGACTGCCATCACTCTCTCAACCCCATTCTGTAAAGGGTTTTTCAAACTCCCTTCAAAAGTTTGAATCTGGTTTTAGAGCACCTTGTCAAAAGCTCATTGGTGGCAAGACACCTGATCAAAAAATCTGTGTTGGTTTTTGAGCACCTTATCAAAAGCTCATTGGTGCCCAGGACACCTGATCAACTCATCCTGCAGTGGATTCCTACCTAGGGTGGTAGAAGAGTGGATGTACCCAAGTTGGGGAACCACTATATTTCCTTGTGTCATCTGGTTTTGCATGTTTTCTTTTTGTTTCTGGCCTAGATTTTCTTGTGCTTAATTTCTGCATAGCTTAGTTTTATTTCTGCTTCCCTGCTTACACTCATTACAACAATTGTTGTAAAGATTTGCAAAAGTTTTTCTTTGTGTTTTTAAAAGAACCATATACTATATTCACCCCCCTCTAGAGTATATCTGATCTAGTTCCCCCTTTCAATTGGTATCAAAGCGAGGTTGGTTAAACATACCATATCTGTTTGGTTGTACAGGCTAACACCTGAACCCCAAAGATCCCAAACTAGATCCTTCTTTTGTTTTCTAGTATTAGATTTAGCTTGCACAAATCATGGCCCAGAACAAAGATTATGCTAGCACCAGACCTCCAGTGTGCAATCTGTCAAAGTTTGCACTTTGGAAAGCAAGGATTAGACTATACATGAACTCTATTGACGAAGATATTTTTAATTCTGTTTTGACAGTGTGTAGAAGACCTCCAGAGAGCACAAGCACAAATGCTGTTCCACCTCCATCAGGAACAGATGCTGACATTAAAAAGTGGAAAGTAGCTGATGCCAAGGCAATGAACATTCTAGCTCAAACAATGTCAGATGACATTTTTCAGAAGGTAGCTGAATGTAATTCAGCCAAGGAGATCTGGGACAAGCTCTCAGAAATAGTTTCAGGATCAGCTGATGAGAGAAAAGACAGAAGATCCCATCTCATCTCCCAATATGAGAACTTCAAGAAGGGAGAAACTGAATCAGTGGGAGATATGTACAACAGACTGAGTCTAATTGTCAGTGAACTGAGGACATTAGACAAAGAGATCTCACTAACAGAACTTAATGACAAGATCCTAATGTGCTTCCCCAGCACTTGGGATTCAAGAATCTGGCCAATTAAAGATGTCAGAAGCCTGAATGAGATCACCACTGAAGCCTTGTTGGGTAAGCTCAAATCTTATGAGCTACTCATCAAGAACAGAGAAGAAGAACAGAAGGCTACTTCTCCAGCCACAAAAAGGGAAAAGACTATAGCATTCAAGGCAACTGAGGATTTGCCTGAAGAAAAAGGAACAGCCAATGATGAACTTCTCAGCTTGCTGGCCAAAAGATTCCACAAGATGGCCAGAAAGGACTTCAGAAGAAGATCATATAAGGAGCAAGACAAGCCAAGGTATGACAAGTCCATTGGCAACAGCAAAGACATTATTTGCTTTGGTTGCAGGAAACCAGGGCATATGGTTCCTGACTGTCCAGAAAACAAGAACAAGGACAGAAGGGATAGAAAAGAAAGAAGAAAGGAGAAGGACTCCAAAAGGAATGGAAATAGCAAACCCTCCTCCAGCAGAAATAAGCACACAAGGAAAGGATTTGTTGCTGAATCCTGGAGTGAGACTGAAGAGGAGTCAGAAGCCTCTTCCAGCTCAAGTGATGATGAGGATGATGCAGAGGAAAAGGAGTTCTGCATGATGGCAATCAATGCCTCACAACACAACTCAGAGGAAGAGGAGTCAGAGTCAGACTCAGAGACTCAACCTGAAGAAGATCAGGTAATCAGCTCTTTTGATTTCACTTCAGAAGATTTTAAACTTGAATTTAAAGCACTATGTTTAGACCTACTAAAGTCTGAGAAAGAGATCATCTCTCTCAGAAAGCAATTATCTGAACAAAGTGGTTTAAAATCAGAAAACCTCAAACTCTCTCAGGAGTTGGAGAACTATAAGGAACAGATAGCTTCACTGAAGAGTGAACTCTCTGAGGCCAAGAAGCTTGAAGAATCTCTCAATTTGAGAAGCATCAAGCTGATGGACATCACAAGCACAGTGAACTCAAGATTCAACAGTACACTGGGCTTGGGTGCCTCATCCAGCCAACCTATTGTTCTAACAACCCCTATCAAGTTCATTTCTGACAAGGGAAAGGGAGTTGTAGAGGTTGCCAGGAAAAATTCTGATCTGCCTCAGAAAACCAAAGTCCAGTACAAATCGTCGAACGGAGATCGACGATCGCCGAATGGAGATCGACGATCGCCGAACGCAGCTCGACGATCTCAGGACAAATCGTCGAACGCTGTTCGACGATCTCAGCCAAGATCGTCGAACGCTGCTCGACGATCCCATATACCTGACCTCAGCCATAGTCAACCGTCGAACGGAGCTCGACGATCTGACCCAAGATCGTCGAACTCAGCTCCAAGATCGTCGAACAGAGGTCAGAGCTCTGGAAAGTTTTTCAATGGTAAGTCAAAATTGAATCCTGAGGGTTCTTCATCCCAAACCTTTAACCCTTATACTGAATGGATTATACCTCCAAGGAGATATCATCCTGAAGGATATAAGAGTCAGCCAGGGATATCTTTCATTTCTGAATTTAAAGGTTATCAACCTAGGCCCAAGGTAAACTGGGTCAAAAACAAGTGAATTGCTTAATGTGCAGGTGAAGACCTATCCAACATCTAACCAGCAATGGTATTTGGATAGTGGGTGCTCTAAGCACATGACAGGGAACAAGGACAACCTAAATTCCTTTAGAGCCAAGCTTGGACCCAAAGTCATCTTTGGTGACTCCAACTTTGGACAAACTAAAGGATATGGAGCAGTCCAGATTGGCTCTGTAACCTTCAAGAAAGTAGCATATGTGGAAGGACTGAAGCACAACCTGATCAGCATCAGTCAGCTATGTGATGAAGGCTACCAGGTGACCTTCAGCAAAACCCTATGCAAAATCAAGTCAAAAGACAACACAACTGTGTTGACAGGTAAAAGGAAAGGTAACATCTACATAGTAGATTTTCTTTCAACTACTATAGATATCTGCTTATTCAACTCAGTTTGTAGACCAAATGTTTTATGGCATAAGAGACTAGGACACCTAAACCTTAGAACTATTGCTAGGCTATCCAAGGACAACCTTGTTAGAGGACTACCTTCTGGCCCCTACAAGAAGGAAGGACTCTGCAAGGCTTGTCAATTAGGCAAGCAAACTAAAAACAGTTTTAAGTCACTTAATAAGAGTGATTCACCTAGGATACTGTATCTGTTACACATGGATCTATTTGGACCCATCACAGTACAAAGCCTAGGAGGGAAATCCTACACTTTAGTGATTGTAGATGACTTCTCTAGATTCACTTGGGTGTTCTTTCTAAGGAAGAAGTCTGATAACTTTAAGTGTCTGACAGAGTTTCTCAAATGTGTAAAGATTGAGTTCAATACTCACATTGCCCTGATCAGAAGTGATCATGGGACAGAGTTTGATTCTCTTCTTATGCAAGAGTTCTGCCAGAGTGAAGGGATCAGGCATACTTTCTCAGCTCCTAGAACTCCTCAACAAAATGGGGTAGCTGAAAGGAAAAATAGAACCCTTATTGAATCTGCCACTACATTGTTGTCAGATGCTCATCTACCTCTATCCTTTTGGGCAGAGGCAGTGAACACCTCCAACTATGTGTTGAACAGGAGTCTGATACATAAACTGAAGGGAAAGACTCCCTATGAATTACTCAAAGGGAAGAAACCTAAAGTTGACTATTTCAAAATTTTTGGTTGCATTTGCTATATTCACAATAATGATAAGAAATATTTAGCAAAATTTCAAGCCAAAGCTGATGAAGGAGTGTTTCTGGGATACTCCATGAACAGCAAGGCCTATAGGGTATATAATAAATCATCACTGAAAATTGAGGAATCTGTTCATGTTTCTTTTGATGAAACTAACATGTCTTTCAAGGAGAAGATTTCTTCTACCATAGAACCTTTGCAGGAACACTCTCTAGTTGAAGATATGAACAAACTACAGGTTGCTCAAGAAGATGAAAGCAGTGAAGATGAAAGCAATGCTCAACATATTGAAGCACAACCTGAAGAGGCAGTTATTGTACCACAAGAGGAGATAACAACACAGGTTGGTGAACAATCAACACCCCCTGTTGATTTAGTAACATCAAGAGAGCATCCAATTACCCAAATAATTGGAGAAATCTCAGCTGGTGTGCAAACCAGAAATCAGGTCAACCAAAACCTGTTGCACACCTGCTTTCTTTCTCAAATTGAACCTCAGTCCATTCAAGATGCAGAGCAAGATCCACACTGGATCATTGCCATGCAAGAGGAGTTGCATCAATTTGAGAGGAACAAAGTATGGGAACTAGTGCCCAAGCCTAAGGATCATTCCATTGTTGGAACAAAATGGGTATTCAGAAACAAACTGGATGATCAAGGAGTAATAATAAGGAACAAGGCAAGGCTAGTTGCCCAAGGATATTCTCAAGAAGAAGGAATTGACTACGACCAGACCTTTGCACCTGTTGCAAGATTAGAAGCCATCAGGATATTCTTAGCTTATGCAGCTCACAAAGGCTTCAAGGTTTATCAAATGGATGTCAAGAGTGCCTTTTTAAATGGAGACATCAAAGAGGAAGTCTATGTCAGACAACCTCCAGGTTTTATCTCTCCAACTCATCCTGATTTTGTTTTTAGATTAAATAAAGCATTATATGGTCTCAAGCAAGCTCCTAGAGCATGGTATGAGACCCTAGCATGCTTTCTTTTGGAAAATGGTTTTATAAGGGGTAGAGTAGACCAAACTCTTTTCATTAGAACCCATAAGTCTCATACCCTACTAGTACAAATTTATGTAGACGATATCATTTTTGGTTCTACTGACTCAAAACTATGCAGAAGGTTTTCTAACCTAATGCATTCTAAATTTGAGATGAGTAGCATGGGTGAGCTATCCTTCTTCCTAGGATTGCAAGTCAAACAACATGCTGAAGGCATCTTTATTTCTCAAACCAAATATGCTAATGAGCTGGTTAAGAAATTTGGCATGTCTGAGGCATCTTGTATGAAAACACCCATGCCTACCAATGCTGTATTGGATGCTGATGAACATGTGAAACCTGTTGATCAGACAACATATAGAGCAATGATTGGCTCTTTACTGTATCTTACAGCTAGCAGACCAGATATAATGTTTGCTACATGTATATGTGCTAGGTTCCAAGTTAGCCCTAGAGAGTCACACCTCACATTAGTAAAGAGGATTCTTAGGTATGTTAAAAGTTGTCCAAATCTAGGTCTCTGGTATCCAAAAGATTCAGCATTTGAGTTAACTGGATTCTCTGATTCTGATTATGCTGGATGCAGAATTGACAGGAAAAGCACCAGTGGAACTTGTCAGTTCCTTGGTGATAGACTTGTCTCTTGGTTTTGCAAGAAACAAACTTCTGTGTCAACTTCAACTGCTGAAGCTGAATATATGGCTGCAGGCAGTTGTTGTTCACAAATACTGTGGATTTAAAATCAACTCCTAGACTATGGTTACAACTTAGTGAAGTCAAAAATCTTTTGTGACAATACAAGTGCTATCTCCATAGCTCAAAATCCAGTCCTCCATAGTAGGACAAAACATATAGAGATTAGGCATCATTTCTTAAGGGATAATGTTGAAAAGAATAAAATTGAACTGCAATATATCCCAACTGATTTACAAAGGGGAGATATTTTCACCAAGCCTTTGGATGAAAAGAAACATACTTTCTTCCTAAATCAGTTAGGAATGTTAGATGGAGGAAGTCTTAAATAATACTCAAGATTTTGAAAGCTAAAAATTGACCAAGACTAGGCAAAATTTCTGATTTTCCTTAGTATCTAAAATTTCTCTGATCTCTGAACTGCGCTCGACGATTTCCCCAAAGATCGTCGAACGGAGGTCGACGATTTCCAGGATCGTCGAACTGAGTTCAGCGCTCCTCAGATAGTATAGACTATTTCTTCTGGTCAACGATCGTCGAACGGCGCTCGACGATTTTGTTCACTGAACGATCGTCGAACGGAGCTCGACGCCTTTCCAGATCGTCGAACGGAGATCGACGATTTTGGAGTCTCTTCAGATTCCTTTAGAAGCCTCGATCGTCGAACTGAGTTCAACGATCTTTCCTTTTCTGCGTCGAACCCTAATATAAAACTCTTTTTTCGCCGTCGTTCTCTCTTGCGCTTTCAATTTCTCTGCAAGAATTTTCTTCCCTCCAAACAGTTCTACACTTGGTCGTTTTGTCTGTTGATTTTTGCAGGTACAATGGCCGTTTCAGTTGCTGTGCTCGCTGCAATGAAATTTGATGCCGGCTTTGACATCGATCTTGACTCCTTCAACACAACCGATCAAGTCTTCCAGGACATTCTCAGTTTGTTCAAAGATCAGCACTTATCTGCCCTTATGACAACCAGAATCAAACTTGCATCCGATGAAATCAAAGAATGGGTATACACTGCCCACAACCTTGACAACAATACCATAGTTGGTTCTATTGGTGGCACCCAGGTACCTCTGACCCCAACAGTATTGACAGAGGTTTTTGGTTTAAGGAATGGTGAAGATTCTGCTGAACTCTCTGGAGATGAATTCTCAGATGTACTTGCCAGGATGGGTGATCCTGAGGGAAACCCTAGCAAGTTGTTTAAGAGGAACCTGTCAGTGGAATACAGGTTTCTGGCTGATGTAGTAGGCAAGGTTCTCTTGGCCAAGCATTCTGCTCATGACACCATCTCCAGATATCAGCTCTGCCTCATGGGAGCTCTGGTGGACAGAAAAAGCTTGAACTGGGGAGAAATCTTTTTTGATCTGCTGAAGAAAAAGATAAACAAAACATTTGTGAATTATGGAAGAATTCTGGGAGTCTTCCTCCAGGCCAAGTGCCCTTCTCTGCTAGTCTCCTCTGGAGTGCACATCAATGCCTCCAAGAGACTCACCTGTGCCCTATTTGGGAAATGGGACAGGCAAATCATCAAGCCTAGCAGGCCCTCTCCATCTGCCCCTTCAGGCACCAGGACTCTAAGAGTCACTCCCCCCCAGGTCTCTGCCCCTGCAGAAGACCTGCCTGCTGCTAGTGCTGCTGCTTCTCCTCCTCCAAGCCCAACCCTACCAGCTCCATCCACCACTCCAGCCTCATCCACCATTACAATCTCAAGCCCATCTCCAACAATTTCCTCTCCACCAGCAGACCACTTCCACCCCCTTTTCTCCTATCCCCCACCAGATGTCACCTCATCCCCATCCCTTCCATCCTTCAATCTCCTGGATGAATCCTACATGGATGATTCCCCCTCCTCTCCTCCAGAATTGCCATCCTCCTCCACAACTTTCCAAGCCCTTCTCAACCAAATTATTGATCAACCCACCTTCACTCCATCCATATCCATCCCTCTATCCTCCATCTCTACCATCCCCTCTCCTGAACCATTCATTCCAACCTTCAGCCCTCCTCCTCCAGCTCCATCAGCCATCCCTGTACCCTCTACCTCTGCTCCTCTCATTGAGCATGTAGATCTCCCAGCCCTTGCTGATCAGTTGTATGAGCTCCTTGCACCTAGGCTCTCTCTTCTCATGGAGGCCTCTTTAGCTCCTCTACAACAATCAGTGGCAGCTCTCTCTGCCAGGCTTTCCTCTTTCCTTGCTCCTCTAGCAGCACCCCCAGCAGTGTGCCTTGATGCACAGGTATCTGCATCCAGGCAGGGGGAGATGCCCTATGAAGCCAGCCTTCATGCTGCTGTTGCTGCTGCTGCTCCTCCTGCAGTGTCTGCTTCTGCTGCTGCTGCTACACCAGTACTAGCAATAGACCTAAGGTCTTTGCTATCTACTTTTGATACTGCTTACTTCTGCTGCCTCCCAGAGCCATATGCTGTCCAGCCCCCAAAGGTTCTTGCTGGCCAGCTCTCTGAAGATATGTCCAAGGCTCTAGTGCCCTTCTCTTGCTGTGACCCCAAAATCATTTCTGATCTTATTCTGTCAGTAACTACTGCTTCTGATGATGTTGTTGCTGCTGCTGCTGAAGACAAGGCTGTATCTGCCTCTGGAGTTATATCTGCTGCTGAAGAGAATGTTTCTGATATACCCTCATCCCAGGATCTTTTGATGACAGAGGCTGTTGATTTTGAGCCTGCTGTAGATGTTATTGTTTCTGAACCTGCTGCTGCCAAAATTCCTGAAATCATCTCTGTTGCTTCTACTGCTACTCCAGTATCTGCTGTTACTTCTGCTGCTTCTGTTGCTCCTCCTGCTTCTGTATCTTCTGCCCCATCAGCTGCTGTTAAACTAAAAGAGGATTTGATGAAAAGGATTGATGCCTTGTATGATGCACAAAGTTCTGAATGTGAGGATTATGACACTGCTTCTGATGACTCATCTGCCACAATTGCAAAGAAAAGGAAAGCAAGAAGCAAGGCTTTGAAAAGAGTTCCTCCTGCGAAGGTTAGAGATGACAATGATGTTCCATACTATATTCTGCATAATTGCCCAATCACTGAGCATTGGATGCAATTCTCTAAGAACCAGTTAAAGGCTATGAAAAAGAAGAGGAAGTATGAAAAAGGTCCCACTCAGTTCAAGCACCCTCATCCTCCTCCACCACCTCCACCTGATGCAGGTGCAGGTGGCAGCTCTGCAAGTTCAGGCCCTGCTAGAAGCCAGGCTCCCTACCAACCTCATGCAAGAACATATCAAAGGGAAAGCCAGTCTAGGGGGTCTTACTCTAAAAGGGGAGGATATAGGGGAAACCAAAGAGAAACTCAGGTTTACTCCAAAGGACACTCCAGGCAGCATCCTTACTCTAGGGGAGGACATGTTTCTGCTGATACATCTTCTGGTCCTTTCCCCTACAAGCTCAAAGATACTGTAACTGCCAGGACTCCTCAAGATAATACTTCCAACAGGTATGAGCTACCTGTTCCTTTTGAGGACCCTGAGAAGAATCCTATGGCTTGGACTGCAAGAATGAAAGAGCTGGCTGCTTTAGATCAAATCAAGAAAGCCAAAGAGAAAGGCCTAGACACTTCCAACATCTCCACAATGTCAGAACAAAGACAGAAAGAATTAGAGAGATATGCTTCAAGCAAATTTTTTGATGCAGACAGGTACATGGAATTGCATCCAGCTGCAGTGGTTCCCAGGACATCAAAGCAAATTTATTTGGGTGCAGCTGATGATACCAGATCAAAACAACAAGCTTTAGATCCTAACAGAGAAATTAAAATGGTAAAAGGCAAAGAAAAGGAATAACTCTGTAAGGTGATAACTCTTGGTTTTTCTGACTGCCCTCTGGATATCATATTTATATATATCTCTGTGATGGTTCTGTAATGTCTAGCTTCTGTTGTTTCTGTATTTTTCTGTATGATGTTGTTTGTTTTTCCTATGTCTGTAAATAGTTTTCCTAACCCAAATAGGGGGAGATTGTTGGAACACCCTATTACTAATTTGGGTCAGGATCACTATGTCCCTAGGAATCTGTGTTTTGACCTTTTGTATAGCTTAATAGGTCAATTAGAATTGAGTCTAAGGGTTAGAAGGCTAGGATTGGAAGCTGCTCTGAAGACCCAAGTTTTTCTGGAGACTAAGTCCAAATCGTCGAGCTCAGCACGACGTTTCGTCGAACTCCGGTCGACGATCGTCTAGCTCAACTTTGCCAGATCGTCGAGCTCCATTCGACGATCGCTGAGCTCAAGCCTCATAATATCGTCGAGCTCTGGTCGACGATCGCTGAGCTCAACGTCTCAATATCGTCGAACTCCATTCGACGATCGCTGAGCTCAGGTCGACGATTTTGACTCTGCACTGGATCCTTATCTCTAAGCTCAGTTCGACGATCTTTGAGATGTTGAGCTCAGCGATCGTCGACCAGAGCTCGACGATATTATGAGGCTTGAGCTCAGCGATCGTCGAATGGAGCTCGACGATCTGGCAAAGTTGAGCTAGACGATCGTCGACCGGAGTTCGACGAAACGTCGTACTGAGCTCGACGATTTGGACTTAGTCTCCAGAAAAACTTGGGTCTTCAGAGCAGCTTCCAATCCTAGCCTTCTAACCCTTAGACTCAATTCTAATTGACCTATTAAGCTATACAGAAGGTCAAAACACAGATTCCTAGGGACATAGTGATCCTGACCCAAATTAGTAATAGGGTGTTCCAACACACTTGTTTTGAGGAACCTGAGTATTCTAATAATTGCTTTTAGCAATCTGTTTGTCTCCTAATTGAGGGTTTTTCCACTATAGGTGACTAGGAACGGTGCACAGCAGCCGCAACTACAATATTTCGTCGAGAGTAGTACACCCAACAACGTGCCTGAGACCCCTCCTGTTGAAACCATAAGAAGGGCAGTTGAAGCGGTGTTCGCTGTGACTAATGCACAACATGGAAGGAATGTGCAACCCTTTGTCCCTTAGGTGGCTTCATCGTCGGGTGGTGTGTTGGAGCAAATAGCATTTAGAAGGCCATCAGGTCAATAGTTGAACATGCTTTTAGTGCAGGGAGTGCACTCGGTTGATGAATATTTGCAGGCGTTTCTTATGATAAGAAGCTACCCAGCCTTTGAGTTGGAGATCGAGCAGTGTATAGTCGATAGATTTTATAATGATCTACATGGCGAGTTACGAGTCCTACTGTTGGGACGAAAATTTTTGGGATTCCGAGCTTTGGTGGAGTCGGCTAGATCTTTGGAAGTAGATTTGGGGAAAGTCCAACAAGTGCCAGTGTGCAGGGTACCGAACCCTACAGGCCTTACAAAGGCTGTATGCCGCAGAACGCTGAAAAAGAGAGCTATAACATCTACTTGCAAAGCTACTTACGCCTGTCATACTTATGGCAAGGAAGGGCACTTTGGCCAAGATTGCCGGGATGGTGCACAGAACACAAATAAAGGTATGCCAGGAGCAGCTATAGGACAGAGTGCCAGAGATCTGAATCGAATCCAAGGAAGCAAATACTTGGGTACGAAGAAGATGGAGTTCAAAATGCCGAACTCCTCAAAATCTGTGTTTCGTAAGTGGAATAAGAAGGCTAGGACTTCGGGGCCTGCCTCTTCTTCTAGTGCATCTGGGGCAACTACAGGCCGAAACCCGGGCACATGTTACAATTGCGGAAAGCCGAGGCATTATGCCCGAGAGTGTTGGAGCGGACGCCCAAAGTCCGAGGGGAAGCCTGGAGCAACATACGAGGAAAATGGGAAAGCGGTGGAGTCAACCACATCCCACTATGCTCCAGCCGAGCACAAAGTGTACAACCTTGGCCTTTAGGAGGCCATAAAGCAAACTGATGCGGTGACAGGTATGAGTTAATTAAAAGAGTATTAGCTTTACATAGTTGTTACCTTTTGCATGTTTTCTTATGACTGCTTGTGCTAGGATTTGTTTTGATTTTTGACTATCCGGCAAGAGCACTGTTCGATACGGGAGCTTCACATTCCTTTTTGTCCGAAGGATTTGTATTGCACATCGGAGTACCTTCTTCGATGACAAGGGTCAAATTGGATGTGTTGTTGCCTGATGGGTGTTCAATGCGCGCGGATAAAGTTTGTTGCGTAAAGATACAGATTGGGAGTCAAGAGTTTGACTTGCAAGTGTCACTACTGCCGATAGTAGAGTTTGATGTGATCTTTGGTATGGACTAACTCTCGGAGCAACGTGCGTACATTAATTGCAACCATAAGGTGGGTAGTTTTCTGAGTTTCCTGACGTATTCCCTGAAGATCTCCTTGAGTCCCCGCCTCAGTGAGAGATCAACTTCACCACTGAGCTAGTGGTAGGTGACAAACCTGTATCACGCTCTCCTTATCGGTTAGTACCTAAGGAGATGGCTGAACTGAAGGTTCAACTTCAAGAGCTGTTAGAATAGGGGTATGTGCATCCAAGTTTGTCGTCTTGGAGCACACCGGACATCTTTGATAAGAAGAAGGACGGAAGCTTACGACTCTGTATTGATTACTTGGAGTTGAATAAGTATCCGATCCCAAGGATTGATGATCTGTTCGACCAGCTAGTGGGGTCGACTGTGTACTCAAAGTTGGATCTGAAATCCGGATACTATCAGCTGCAGATATGGGAAAGTGACACCCCCAAGATAGCTTTCAGCATACGGTATGGGCATTATGAGTTCACCATCATGTCGTTTGGGCTGACTAATGCGCCATCAGTGTTTATGGATTTGATGGACAGAACTTTCAGAGAGTACCTGGACCAATTCATGATAGTCTTTATCGATGATATATAGGTGTACTCGCAGTGCGAGGATGATCATTTCAACCATCTGCATATGGTGTTGGAGACGTTGAGAAGGAATCAACTTTATGCAAAATTCTCCAGTCCGCGCAGTCCTTCACAGCAGCTAACACCCGCTGCACCACCAGAGCACGACAAAGGCCAAAGCCGAACTCCAATGCCAGTCCGCAACATCGAACATCGCAGACACAACCAGTCCGCAAAGCCTCCCGCGGATAGAACTCCCAATCCGCTGGTTAACACAAGCTTGCAAATCTACAAGGTCGCAGAACAACAAAGCACTGCCAACAGCCTGCAAACCGCAGTCTGCTCAGTTCGCTTCGCTAGAAGCCCGACTTCCTTGGCCATAGGCCAACCAGGCCACACACCAGCCCGCCCAAGGATGCACACCAAGCCGCACATGCCGCTCCTCAAGAACATCCAAGCCACCAAGACAGACAAGGTCACCTAGGCCACAACCAGCAGTCCGCCCAGGCCGCGGACTCAGACCGCCCAGGCCACACAGTCCGCCCGGCCTGCCCTGTAACACCCCCTATCCGTCACATAGCATATAGCAGTAGGTCCGGCCGGGGCCGACGCCATATACCACAGATAGACCGGGTGGTTACTCAATGGAATACCATCCAACTAATAACCAACGTCCTATACAGAGTCATTCTAGCGGAAGCAATTATTAAAAGTTGCAAATTAAAGAACCGAGACGAAAAGCATGAATGTCCACTACAAGCCCAACAGGAATGAAGTACAATACACAAGTACACGGCCTTAAGGCCTTACATTTATTTACTCAAATAAAATGTGTCCTCCATACCACGGCACGCAGGCCGGTCACACATGAATATAATAAGTAAACACTCAAAATTTGGCCTTCGAGGGCCGGCTCAGCAACTTGGGCTTTAGCCCGCTATTTACCACTTGGCTCCGCAGCACCTACAAGCAACAATCCACCGCACGGTGGAAAACAAACCAACGGTCAGCTATGTTGACCAAATTATAACAATCCCGCCCCCAAACTCGGGGCGGCGATGCTCCTTTCCCTGCACTTTGTTAGCATAACCAAGCAGTATAGATAAACACATCACAGGCGTGGGCACGCAAGGCCACACACCCCGTGCTCTCAGGGCATACACTCGGTGAAACGATCAACATCATGTCAATTTAAGCCATGGACATCTTGGTCTCACCACCGCCACTAGGACGGCCAATCTTGCATGCATTTTTGTCTTCTCGGTATGGGTCACGTCAATTTAAGCCATAGATTGCCGAAAACCATAATCTATGCCAACGACTCCCACCGAACGACATAGAATGGGCACGGTTCCACCTGACCCGTTGCTCACATCGCAACGTCAATTTAAGCCATATGCGTGGGTCAAACATCCCAGAGTCCCATTTCCATCACACACTTCACAAAACCCGGTTATGTTCAAGTTGGGTCCCAGGACACCATGTTGGCAGAATCACGCATCAGCCCAATTTTTCGGGTGCACCTTGGAGTTAGTCCCCAAGGCTCCCTGTTGCAATCTAACGTGTAAAAAAACCCGAAAAACAACCATAAGCGCGGAGTCTTCTCCGGCCATTCATGCAATGCAACATCACCGATCCAGACCAACTTGTCCGGGTAGGCTTCACACATCATGCCTATGTCCGTTTCTCGCTTATTGACTCTACATGTACACAATGGGGACTATTCATGTCTACCCGAAGGAACGCCTCAAACTGACCGCAAACTCGCGAGAGCAGGCTTCCTATGCAAAGAAAAAGAGGACTTCACATGTCCTAGGATGAGAATCATTACCCTAGAATTTTTCCTTGGCGCCATGGAAATGTTTGTGAATGAAAAGCACCGCAATTTCCTTGCCTCAGTAGATCTGAAGTCAGCTCGCGATTTGGAGCTCCGAAGCTCCGCCTGTGACCGGATCTAGCCTCCTTATTCTTCCTTGCTCTCCCCTCTCTCTAGATCTTTAAAAATAGATTGTGTTTGAGAAATGAGGGCTTTGAAACCATATTCCCAGGTATATCGCAGCAGGAACAACCCCCAGCCGTCGGATCCCAAAATAAAGAAACGAACGGCCACGATTCGCCATTGAAATCCAAAATCTTGGCCGAACATGGCATGTGACACGCCCTTGTCCAGGGTCGTGTTCCCCATTCGCCATCGAAACTGATGCATCCCGAAAAGCGCATGGGTTCTCGACACGCGGGTGTCCGGATTGACACGCCCCTGCCATCCAGTACTCAGCCGTGTCATTGGCCATGTTCCTCCATCGACACATGCCCAACACCAACCCATGAAGTACATGGGTATTGTACACGCCCGTGGCCCAAATGACACGCCCGTGTCAGAGCCGAATGCGCCTGGGCTCCAGGCTATGTTTCTTACCCAACTCAACTCGGCCAACCACCTGAGAAGGACACGGCCTTGGACATGCCCGTGACTCAGGCCGTGTTCGCTACTCGACGATCATTGACTCCAAAATTCGTCGACATCTCGGCCAGATCGTCGACCCGAGCATGACATGCCCTGGGACACGCCCGTATCCCAGGCCATGTGACCCCTGCCAAGTTCCAAACTTGGCTCAAAATGCCTCCCGTCGCTCTTTTGAGTTTCGGGGCGTTATAACTCTCTCCATCTTAAAAGAATTTCATTCCCGAAATTACATAAACGAAAGATAAACACAACACTTAAACTGTACCTGAGTGGAATAACTCTAGGTACTCCTCAAGCATGGTCTGCTCTCGCTCACACGTGAGCTCCTCCCGACCACAGTTGCCCCAACGGACATTGACCATCCTGATCTCTTTGTTGCGTAGCCACTTGACTTCCGAGTCCTCAATTCGAACGGGCTTGACCTTTGTCGTCAACACATTATCCACCGCCACTTGATCCACCGCGATCACATGCGAAGGCTCTTGCACCGCCTTCCGTAGCACTGATATATGAAATACATCATGTACACCACTAATCTCCACTGATAGCTTCAACCGATATGCTTCTTCGCCAATCTGCTCCATAACCTCAAACGGTCCAAGGTACCTCGGGCTTAGCTTCTTCAAGCGCCGCACCCGCGAGACACCCTTGAACGACTTGATCTTCAAGTACATCCAGTCGCCAAGAACGAACTCCACGTTCTTATGCTTGGCATTATAGTACTTAGCCTGACGGTCCTGAGCGATTAGCAACCTTTCCCGAATGGTTTGCACCAATGAAGTAGCATCTTCCACCTCTTGGCGCTTTTACACCTTTGACTCACCTGTTTCCAACCAAGACAACGGCGTGCAACATCTTCTACCATAAAGGGCCTCTAAGGGCGCCATTTGTATGCTCGCATGGTAGTTATTGTTGTATGCAAACTCCACCAAGTATAGGTGATCTTCCCACTGCTTCCCGAAGTCCAGGACGCATATGCGAAACATGTCTTCCATTGTCCTATTGACCCTCTCGGTCTGCCCATCCGTCTGCGGATCAAAGACTGTGCTGAAACTCAGCATTGTTCCCAACATTTGCTGCACCAATCTCCAATCATTGGACGTGAACCACCCATCCCGATCACTCACAATACTACGGGGCACATCGTGAAGCCGTACAATGTTATCCACATATAACTTTGCCAATTTCTCCACGGGATCATCCTTCCTATGCGGAATGAAGTGCGGCACATTTGTTAGACGATTTACGACCATCCAAATGACGTCGTTCCCCTTCTGCGACCTTGGCAACCCGTGCACAAAATCTATAGTAATGTCATCGAACTTCCACACCGGAATCGGCAAGTACTTCAAGAATCCTCCCGGATTTTGGCACTCCGCCTTTACCAAGGCGCATGTTTGACACTTCGCCACGTACAGTGCCACATACTTCTTAAGTCATGGCCACCAGAACAATTTCTTCACATCGCGGTACATCTTCGTGATCCCAGGGTGAATCGTGTACTTGGTATGATGCACCTCGTACAACAATTCCACCCGCAAAGTGCTCACATTTGGGACGCACAAACGACCGTCTTTCCAAAGCAATCCATCCACAACCTCATATTGGGAATTTGACCCATCCAAAACCTCTATCATGAGCTGCTTTATGCTGCTATCCACATCCAAACCCTGCCGAATCCGATCAGCCAGGTCACACTGAACTTCAGTCCAGTTCAATAGTGCTTCAGCACTTAACTGCTTGTCTACGCAAGAGATCTCCAATGCCTCCAACTCCCGAACCAACCGCTCGTCATGGACCGACAGCCAATTGGCTTGAGCTGGGGCCCGACAACTCA
Organism: Platanthera guangdongensis; assembly: GCA_039583875.1. Taxonomy (NCBI): domain Eukaryota; kingdom Viridiplantae; phylum Streptophyta; class Magnoliopsida; order Asparagales; family Orchidaceae; genus Platanthera; species Platanthera guangdongensis. The sequence continues at coordinate 131,225,256 of CM077152.1, forward strand.
ACACATCCGCAACCGCATTGCCTTTCCCAGGCACATAATGGATCTTGAACGTATATTCCCCCAGGAACTCCATACACCTACGCTGCCGCATGTTTAGATCCTTTTGATTCAACAAAAATTTCAGGCTTTTGTGGTTGGTATAAATATCGACCTTCACCCCGTACAAGTAGTGTCTCCACAGCTTCAAGGAAAAAATCACGGCCGCTAACTCCAAGTCATGGACCAGATAATTCCTCTCGTGCACCTTCAACTGTCTCGAGCCACACGCTACCACACTTCCGTGCTGCAGTAGCACACAACCCAAACCACTGCCCGAAGCATCGCTGTAGATTTCAGAACCTTTGGTCCCACTCGACGAACTCAGCACAGGCGTCGTAGTCAACCGACACTTCAACTCCTCAAAAGCTCGTGCGCACTCCGGCATCCAAACGAACTTCTGCTCCTTCCTCGTCAAAGTAGTGAGGGGTAACGCTATCTGTGAGAAGTTCTTCATGAAGTGCCTGTAATAGTCGGCAAGCCCAAGAAAGCTCCGGACTTCCTCTATCGTAGAAAGAACAGGCCACTCTCGTATCGCAACAATCTTCGTTGGATCCACCGCAATTCCCTCTCCACTGACTATGACACCAAGGAACGCTACTGAGGACAACCAAAACTCACATTTGGATAACTTGGAATACAATTGATTCCTCATCAGCATCTCCAACACCAAATACATATGCTTGAAGTGATCCTCCTCACATTGCGAGTACACCAATATATCGTCGATGAAGACGATCACAAAATGATCCAAGTACTCACTGAAAGTCTTGTTCATCAAATCCATGAATACCGACGGCGCATTAGTCAGCCCAAAAGGCATGACCGTAAACTCGTAATGTCCGTATCTCGTACTAAACGCTGTCTTAGTGATATCACTCTCCCTTATTCTCAGCTGGTAGTAACCGGACTTAAGATTCAATTTTGAGCACACCGTCAACCCAACTAACTGATCAAAAAGATCATCAATACTCGGGATCGGGTACTTGTTCTTCTCCGTAGCTTGTTCAACTCCCAATAATCAATACAAAGTCTCAAGCTTCCTCCCTTCTTCTTAACAAAAAGGACCGGTGCGCTCCAAGGCGACGAACTTGGACGCACATACCCTTGCTCCAACAACACTTGAAGTTGAACCTTCAGCTCTGTTATCTCCTTAGGCGCTAGCCGGTGCGGAGAGCGTGAACAGGTTTCACACCTGGCACTAGCTCAATCGTGAAATCAATCTCCCGTTGAGGCGGGGCTCTAGGAAGTTCGCCAGGGAACACGTCAGGGTACTCGAATACCACTGAAATACTGTCCAACGTAGGCTTATGCATTGCAACCTCCACTAGCGTAAAGAACCGCTCTGCACCAGCACAAACCGCCTTCACCACCTGAAGAGCAGACATCAAAGTCTTGCTCGACCCTTTCAATCCCGTGAAAGTCGTCTCATGACCTGTTCCCAACTTGACTTCCTTGCGACCGCAATCAATATAAGCTTGCTGCTCCGAGAGACAGTCCATGCCAAATATTACGTCGAACTCCACCAGCGGCAGTAACGATGCTAGCAAATGTAACTCCTAACTCCCAATACGAATCTTAACTCTAAAGATTCTCTCCACGTGCATCGAACACCCATTCGGCAACAACATATCCATTTTGTCCTTCGACATCGAAGAAGGTACTCCAATGCGTGATATGAATCCTTCGGACAAAAAGGAGTGCGAAGCTCCTGTATCAAAGAGTTCTCTCACCGGATTATCACAAATTAAAACAAATCCTAAACAAGCAGTGGTGAGGTAACACACACAGAACAAGTATTTAAAAATTGACTTGGTAGAAATTTAAACCATACCTGTCACCACATCTGCTTGCTTAATGGCCTCTTATTGGCCAAGATTATAAACTCTCGGTTGAGCCAGAGCATAATGGGACGCAGTTGACTCCACCGCCTTGCCATTCTCTTCATAAGTTGCTCCCGGCTTCCTCTCGGACTTGGGACGTCTGCCGTAGCAGTCACGGGCAAAGTGCCCCAGCTTTCCACAAGTAAAGCAAGCGCCCGAGGTTCGACCTGTAGTCTCCCCAGAAGCACCAGAAGAAGGTGCTGGACCCGAAGTCCTAGCCTTCTTAAAAAACTTACGGTACCCAGACTTTGAGGTAGTCGGCACCTTGAACTCAGTCTTCTTATCACCAGATCTTTTCTTTGCTTGTACATTCTTCAAGTCTTTCTCCAAGGACCGGGTCGTATTCACTCGGGTCAAGAAGCCCTGCGTCATAGGCCCTGAGAGCAGTAGCCTCAAGTCATCTCTCAAACCTTCATAGAATCGGTTCTTCTTGCGCTCCTCATCCGCGATTGTGGAGCTAGCGTACCGACCCAGTCGAGTAAACTCGTGGAGATACTCATCCACGCTACTCTCTCCTTGCACTAGCCTCTGGAACTCATTCTCCAATGTTATCCTCTGAGCCGAAGGGAGTTATCTTGCCAGGAACAATCTCAAAAACTCTTCCATTGAGACATCCACGAGTTGTCTTCCTCTCAAGTGATGCAGCTCTAGAACTTCCCACCACAACCTCGCATCCCCGTCCAACAGGAATGTAGCTATAGTGGTCATCTACCACTCCTCTGTTTCAGTATCTATCAGGACTCTCTTCTCTCGGGAGAGCCAGTCTTCAGCTTGAGATGGGGTTCCCAACCCCGAGAACACAAGAGGATTAAAGCTCATAACGTGCTTGAGCTGCCTATCAGTTGCTCTCCTCGGCACCAAAGGCTCACCTGCTCGACTCTTCTCGGTTCATCCCTTTGAAGCTGTACCTGCTCCATCGTAGGAGCGAGCTGCTGTATTGCCTTACAGGCTGTGCATTGATCATGGCAAACACTGCTTCAGCAACCAATCGTATGGTTTCAGCCGAGGGAGGTGTTGCAGGAGCATCATTTGGTGCACTACTAGCCTCAGTTCTTGGATGTTCTGATGTCCCTGCACCGCTTCTGGTCACCTATAGTTGAACAAAACCTCGTTAATCAACTAAATAAAATTGCAAAACGCAATTATAGGAACACGCAGGTTCCTCAAACACGTGTATTTTCATTCCTAAGTGGACATTCATGGGTTCTTTTGATGTTATAATGATGAAGCACACACATGTGCTCACCACCCCTTAAAAAGAATTCGCCCACGAATTCATTTTAAGCCTGACCGAAACCAGTAGTCTGATACCAAATTATAACACCCCCTATCTGTCACATATCATATAGCAGTAGGTCCGGCCGGGGCCCGACGCCATATACCACACACAGACCGTGTGGTTACGCAATGGAATACTATCCAACTAATAACCAACGTCCTACACAGAGTCATTCTAGCGGAAGCAATTATTAAAAGTTGCAAATTAAAGAACCCAGACGAAAAGTATGAATGTCCACTACAAGCCCAACAGGAATGAAGTACAATACACAAGTACACGGCCTTAATGCCTTACATTTGTTTACTCAAATAAAATGTGTCTTCCATACCACGGCACACAGGCCGGTCACACATGAATATAACAAGTAAGCACTCAAAATTTGGCCTTCGCGGGCTGGCGCAGCAACTTGGGCTTTAGCCCGCTATTTATCGCTCGACTCCGCAGCACATGCAAGCAACAATCCAACGCACGGTGGCAAACAAAGCAATGGTCAGCTATGCTAACCAAATTATAATGATCCCGCCCCCAAACTCGGGGCGGCGATGCTCTTTTCCATGTACTTTGTTAGCATAACCAAGCAGTATAGATAAACACTTCATCACAGGAGTAGGCACGCAAGGCCACACACCCCGTGCTCTCAGGGCACATTCTCGGTGAACCGGTCAACGTCACGTCAATTTAAGCCATAGACATCTCGGCCTCACCACCGCCACTAGGACGACCAATCTTGCGAGCATTTTTGTCTTCCCGACATGGGTCACCTCAATTTAAGCCATAGACCGCCGAAGACCCTCATCTATGCCAACAGCTCCCACCGAACGACATAGAACGGGTACGGTTCTGCCTGACCCGTTGCTCATATCGCAACGTCAATTAAAGCCATATGTGCGGGTCAAACCTCCGCGAGTCCCGTTTCCGTGACACACTTTACATAACCCGGTTATGTTCAAGTTGGCTCCCAGGACACCATGTTGGCAGAATTACACATCTGCCCAGTGTTTCGGGTGCACCTTGGAGTTAGTCCCCAAGGCTCACTGTTGCAATCTACCATGTTGAAAAACCCGAAAAACAACCATAAGCGTGGATTCTTCTCCGGTCATTCATGCAATGCAACATCACTGATCCAGACCAACTTGTTCGGGTAGGCTTCACACATCATGCATGTGTCCGTTTCTCGCTTGCGGACTCTACATGTACACAATGGGGACTATTCATGTCTACCCGAAGGAACGCCTCAAACTCAACGCAAACTCGCGAGAGTGGGCTTCCTATGCAAAAGAAAAGAGGACTTCACATGTCCTAGGATGAGAATCGTTACCCTAGCATTTTTCCTTGCCGCCATGGAAATGTTTGCAGATGAAAAGCACCGCAATCTCCTTGCCTCCGTAGATCCAAAGTTGGCTCACGATTTGGAGCTCTTAAGCTCCGTCGGTGACCGGATGTAGCCTCCTTCTTCCTTGCACTCCCCTATCTCTAGATCTTTAGAAAGAGATTGTGTTTGAGAAATGAGGGATTTAGAACCCTATTCCTAGGTATATCCCAGCAGGAACAACCCCCAGCCGTCGGATCCAAAAATAAAGAAATGAATGGCCACGATTCGCCATTGAAATACAAAATCTGGGCCGAACACGGCCTGTGACATGCCCGTGTCCAGTGCTGTGTTCCCCATTCGCCGTTGAAACCGACGCATTCCAAAAAGCACACGGGTTCTCGACACGCCTGTGTCCGGATTAACATGCCTGTATCATCCAGTACATGGCTTTGTCGTTGGCCGTGTTCCTCCATCGACACAGGCCCAACACCAATCCGTGAAGGACACGGGTATTGGACACGCCCGTATCCCAAATGACACGCCCGTGTCATACCCGAACACGCCTGGGCTCCAGGCCGTCTTTCTTAACCAAATTAACTCGGCCAACCACCCGAGAATGACACGGCCTGGGACACGGCCGTGTCGCAGGCCGTGTTCGCTACTCGACGATCGTCAACTCCAAAATTCGTCGACCTCTCGGCCAGATCGTCGACCCGAGCATGACACGGCCTCGGACACGCCCATGTCCCAGGCCGTGTGACCCCTGCCAAATTCCAAACTTGGCTCAAAATGCCTCCCGTCACTCTTTTGAGTTTCGGGGCGTTACATGCCCATCACCCACTTCCACTTCACAAATTTCAACACTCCCCCTTGAAGTGAGAAGTGGTGATCAAACCCAACAAGCTTCGTAACCGCTGAAAAGGCCCCTTCGACAGCGGCTTTATGAAGATGTCAGCAGAATTATCTTCACTCCGAATATGCCCGACCAGAAGAGATCCCTCCAACACCTTCTCCCTTATGAAGTGGTGCTCGATCTTAATATGTTTGGTCCTTGCGTGACACACTGGATTGTTTACCAATTTGAGAGCACTCTCATTGTCACCCTGGAGCAAAGTAGGTCCTTGCACTTCTTCATGAATATCCTCTACAAGCCTCCTCAACCAGATGGCTTCCCGAGCAGCCAAGGCCGAAGCGTTATACTCAGTTTCCGTAGTAGACACTGACACTGAGTCTTGCTTCTTGCTACACCACAAAATACAAGCTGATCCACAAGTGAAAACATAACCCGAAGTTGATCTCCGATCATCCGAGTCACCACCATAGTCAGCATCCGTGTATCCAAGCAAAGCAAAGTCCGCATCTCTACTATAGCGGAGTCCCATATCAGAAGTTATCTTGACATACATCAAAATGTTCTTTGCCGCCACCAGATGAGACTTCCTTGGTTTAGCCATAAACCGACTTACTCGGCCAACAACATAAGCAATGTTTGGCCTTGTAATCGTTAGGTAAATCAAGCTCCCAACTAGAGCTCTGAACACCAAGGGATCAGGAAGAATCCTTCCTTCATCTCGTCGAAGCTTCAGCCCATGTTCTAGTGGAGTAGAGCAACTCTTTACTTCACCCATGCCGAATCGATTCACAATACGATCCGCATAACCCTTTTGGCAAATGTGTATCCTACTCTCCTTCCTCTCCACTTCAAGACCGAGAAAGTGATGAAGCTCTCCCAAGTCTTTCATCTTGAAGCGTATAGCAAGCTCAGCACTGAGCCTAGATACTTCCCCCTCCGAATTCCCTATGATGATCATATCATCCACATACAGTAGGACCAAGACTAGAAGCTCCCCCTTCTTCTTGACGAACAAACTAGAATCCGAGTTGGAAGCAAGATAACCGTAGAATTGAAGATACTCTGCTATCTTTCCATACCAAGCTCTAGGAGCTTGCTTCAACCCGTAGAGAGCCTTCTTGAGCTTACAGACATAGTCCGGATGAACTTTAGAAACAAAACCAAGTGGCTGATCCATGAAGATGTCCTTGTCAATCTCTCCGTAAAGAAAAGCATTCTTCACATCAAGCTGCCACATCCTTCGTCCCTTGCAAGCAGCCAAGGAGATCACCACCCGAACCGAAGTCATCTTTGTAACTGGACTAAATGTCTCCTTATAGTCTTCTCCATACTATTGTGAGAATTCTCGAGAAACCAGGCGAGCCTTGTATCTATCAATGCTCCCATCAACCTTCTTCTTCAACTTAAACACCCATTTGCAAGTCACCGGAGTAATGCCATCAACCTTGGGCACAGGGTCCCAGGTTTCATTCTTCTTGAGAGCAGCAATCTCTTCCTTCATGGCATCATCCAACTCCTTGAATCCAGTGGCCTCATTAAAGTTTGCAGGCTCTCGCTCAGCCAGAGGACCTGCAAAGAAGCAGGAGACAAAACTCACTGCATTCCCATCACAATACCGAGAAGGTGGCTTCACAACCCTCTTTGATCTCCGAAGAGGCTGTTCCTTGCTCACTACCTCTGTTGCTTCTTCAGGCTCAATCCACCTTCAGGCAAGCTTTGAGCAATGCTCACCCTACTTCCTGAGCCAGAAGCCTCAGCACTAGAGCTTGAAGCAATAGGAGCTGCTGGTGATACAACAAGCTCCTCTTCCAGAACTTCATCAGCCACCTTCTGCTCTTCATCAACCTTGCCCCCGGTTAGCTCAACCGAGCCACCTCCATATGACGTCAGTTCGTCAAATACCGCATCTCTTGATACAACAAACTTCTTCATCGCAAAATCCATGCATTTCCATCCCTTCTTTCGCTCACCATAGTCAACAAAGACAAGCTTCCTTGCCTTTGCATCCAGCTTGGTCCTTGAAGCATCTGTAACATGCACATAACAAGTTGATCCGAACACCTGAAGGTGTTCCACACTGGGCTTATCCTTTAGCAACATCTCAAAAGGAGTTTTCATGTTGATAGGGATGAGCAGCATCCGATTGATGACGTAGGAAGCATAAGATATCCCCTCTACCCAGAAGGACCTAGGAATGTCTTTCGCATGAAGGCAGCATTTACAAGTCACCATCAGATGACAAATCTTCCGCTCCGCTACTCCATTTTGTTGTGGAGTATGAGCACAAGTAAGCTCTCTTTGGATCTCGTGCTTCCTGCAGAAGTTAGAAAACTCGAAAGAGACAAACTCACCATCGTTATCTGTTCTAAGATTCTTGATCTGCAAGACAAGTCGGCCCTCCACCAACTCCTTGAACTCCACAAATAAATGGAAGACTTTAGACTTCTCCTTCAAGAAATATACCCAAGTATATCTTCAGTAGTCATCAATCAGAATGAGCATGTATCTGCTCCCACCAAGGCTAGCAGTGGCGGTTGGTCCCATCAAGTCTCCATGGATGCACTCCAATGGTCTCTTGCTCCTTGTTTGTGATTTATCAAACGAAAGGCGATGAGCATTGTCGTACTGACATCCCGCGCAAACGTGACCGTCGCCAAATGAAGATAGCTTAGGCAAGCCTCTTACAAGGCTTATGTTTGCCATAACTTTCAACTTCTCCATCCCTACGTGCCCCAACCTTTCATGCCATATAGCAGCATTATCATTTGCTCTCATCCGATCAACATAAGAGTTAGTTGCAAGAACAAACAAGTTCTTCACTCTCCTCCCAACATGAGCAACATCGGCCTTAACCTCCGATACGTTGCGAAGGAACTTCACTTCTGTTGGCGCAAAAAGAACATGATAACCCATGTCGACCGCATTGGTCACAGAGAAGAGGTTCTTCTTCATGCCTGACACGTGATACACACTACTTAATGTGAGTGGCCCCTTATCTCTACCCAAAGACACAACCCCCTCTTTCTCTACTGCATAAACAGTATTATCAGCAGTTATGATAACTTTGTTACCTGAGTAAGCTTACAAGAAAGAGAACTTTGACTTGTCTCCGGTGAGGTGATGATCGCACCCAGAGTGCACGATCCACTCGTCGTTGAAGTAGACAACGGACAAAGCACGGACACAAGTGCCCATCATGAAAGCTCCGCCCCATCCAGCTTCCTCACTCTTAGAGCAAGCATCCTCCTTGCCAGCAGCATGCCCAGGCTATAGTTTGACCTTACAGTCACGCTTGAAGTGTCCCAGCTGATGACACATGTAGTACTTCAAGTTCCTCTTCCAATCCTTCTTAGGAGCAGGACTCCTCACTGGTTGATAAGAAGTTGAAGGCTCATTTTCAGCAGCAGTCTTCTTCTTCTTCACTTCCCATCCCTTCTTCTTCTTGCCTAAGAAGAGAGCTTCGCTGCCTTCCTCTGTGACAGTAACTTCAGCCATCTGCCTTGCCAAACTTTCTTACGAATCAAGCTGGTTCTCATGCTCCAGCAGAGATGGCTGAGTAGCCCAGCCTTGAACAGATGTCACAATGGCAACATACTCCTTCTGCAAGCCGCGGATTATGTGCCTTTTCATCTTAGCCTCAGAGATAGGTTCATCAGGATCAAGTGCTGATAGCTCAGCCCACAAGCTCTTCATCATCAGAAAGAATTTTGTGATGGTCAGGTCTACTTGAGTTGTCCTAGCCAACTCATTCTCCAGAAACTGAAGTCGTGCTACATTCTTCCGATTGAACAACTCATCAATAGTTGTCCAAATATAAGCAGGAGGCTCACATCCAATGATGTGATCAAACAGTTCTGGTGAAACAGCCCTCTTGAGAACAAACTCCGCCTTAGCATTTGTTTTTCTCCAGAGCCTCACCTGCTCAGTAGTACCAAAAGCAGCAGTTACTTCCTGTCTGTCGTCACCACTGACGACCTCCCATAGCTCCTCGCCCAATAGGTAACTCTTCATGCACGACTTCCACTCCTTAAAGTTAGTCGGCGTTAAGAGTTCAATACTAAGACCTCTTGCGAAGCTTACTTCCATTGCAACAACCTTTGCTTAAGCTTCTAGAAGCACAGAGCAACAATAGAGCAACAACACACGTTGTTCACCGCTCAAGCAACTGAACCTCGCTTTGATACCATGTTGAATTTTCTCAAAGTGGTCAGCAAGATAGCCTAAAGCCAAATTAATATTCTCAGAACTATCCAGTTAACACCTTGATCATGCGGAAGCCCAAAGAGCAAGCTTAACACCAAATGCAAATGAAGAACAAGCAGATCTTATATTCATTAACACCTCTTTACAAGGCAAGGTATACATAGCGAGACATGATTTTGCTACTACACAAGCTAAAAACAGAAAACACAAAACAAGCCGGGCGGACAGCACTAGAAACCGCCGATACCGCCCAGTCCGCCAAGGTCGCCGAAGCCATCCGAACTGCTGTTGCAACAAGCTGAATAGCATACGGAGTCCGCCGAGACCGCGAGGTCGTGAGGACACACCGTTATTTGCTGACTGCTGATGAACTGAAGAATAGACCGCCTACCCGCCTGAGACCGGCAGACAGGTTATTGGAACTTGGAAATGCTGAAGAAGCGAACCACTGACAGGCCACAGAAGCGACGAGCTGAGACCGCAGAGACTGCACACTTCAATGTACTTGACCGAAGTCAAAGCCAAACTCCTAGCACCTTGAAGCTAGCCGCGCGACCTGCACACAACAAACCGTCAGCTCTTCTCAACCCGTGCGGACAGGGAAATCCATGTAACGCCCCGAAACTCAAAGGAGCGACGGGGGATGTTTTGGGCCAGTTTTTGGTTCGGGCTGCAGGCACACGGCCTGGGACACGGGCGTGTCCCAGGGCATGTCGAGCTTGTGTCGACACTCAGCCGGGAAGTCGACACTTTGGCCTCGACATTGTGTCGAGACTGGGCACACGGCCTGCGATACGGGCGTGTCGCAGGGCGTGTCGACCCGTGTCGACACTTAGCCCGCGAAGTCGACACTCTGTGTTCGACAAAGTGTCGAGACAAGGCACACGGCCTGCGATACGGGCGTGTCGCAGGGCGTGTCAACCCGTGTCGACACTCGCCCCGGGGAGTCGACACTTTGCTCGACGATGTGTCGAGACAAGGCACACGGCCTAGGACACGGGCGTGTCCAAGGCCGTGTCATCAGGTCGACGATCTTCACTCGACGAAGTGTCGAGTGTCGAGACCGTGTACACGGCCTGGAGCCCAGGCGTGTTGAGGTGACACGGGCAAGGACACGGGCATGTCCTAGAACCCGTGAAGTGCTCGGGTTGTTTTCGGGGAAAAATGATGGGGATACACGGCCAGCCACACGGCCGTGTCAGGTGGAACGCGGGCGTGTCAGGTGGAACACGGGCGTGTCAGGTGGAACACGGGCGTGTTCGATACCCGTGTGTTGTTCCATGCGAGCCGATTTTGATGGCGAATGAGGCACACGGCCCTGGACACGGGCGTGTGCCAGGCCGTGTGCGGTCCAGATTGGGCATTTCAGTCCCGAATCAAAGTCGTTCATTTCTTTAATTGATGATCCAACGGCTGGGGGTTGTTCCTGAAGGGATATACCCGGGATTGGACTTAGAAACCCTCACTATTCATAAGTCATTATCTTTCTAAAAGCTTAGAGAGAGAGAGAGAGCCAAGGAAGGAAGAAGGAGCTAGATCCGGCCATTGGAGGAGCTTCGAAGCTCCAAATCGCGAGCCGACTCCAGATCCACGGAGGCAAAGCTAGTGCGGTGCTTTTCATCCGCTTACTTTTCCATGGCTCCAAAGAGGAATGCTAGGGTAACGATTCTCTTCTTGAGCATGAGTAGCTCTCCTTCTTTGCATAGGAAGCCCGCTCTCGCGAGTTTGCGGAGAGTTGGAGACGTTCCTTCGGGTAGATATGTGAAGTCCCCGTTGTTTAGAGTTTGTAAGCGAGAACGGACATAGGAATGATGTGTGAAGCCTACCCGGACATGTTGGTCTGGATCAGTGATGTTGCATTGCATAAATACCGGAGAAGACTCCGTGCTATTGATTGTTTTCGGGTTTTCTACACGGTAGATTGAAGCAGGGAGCCTTGGGGACTAACCCAAAGGTGCACCCGGAAAACTGGGCGGATGCGTGTTCTTGCCAACTTGGTGGCCTGAGAGCCAACTTGAACATAACCGGATTATGTGAATTGTGATGGAAACGAGACTCGGTGGAAGTTTGACCCGCACAAATGGCTTAAATTGTCATTGCGATGTGAGCACGGGTTAGATGGAACCGTACCCGTTCTATGTCGTTCGGTTAAAGAGACCTAAGGGTACGTGTCACTTGTCGTTGGCATAGATTAGGGTCTTCGGTGGTCGATGGCTTAAATTGTCGTGACCCAGGCCAAGAAGACAAATGCTCATAGGTTTGGCCGTCTAAGTGGAGGTGGTGAGTCCGGAATGTCTATGGCTTTAATTGACGTGACATCGACCGATTCACCGAGAATGTGCCCTGAGAGCACGGGGCGTGTGGCCGTGCGAGCCAACGTCTGTGATGAAATGAATATTGTTTTATATTGCTCGATTATGCTAATGAAATGCTGGGAAGGAGCGTCGTCGCCCCGAGTTGGGGGCGGGATCGTTATAATTTGGTCAGCATTGCTGACCGTTGCCCAGTTTTGCCACCGTGCAGTGGTTTGTTGTTTGCAGGTGCTGCTGGACCAAGAGGTCAATAGCGGGCTAAAGCCCTTTTTGCAAAGCCGGCCCTCGAAGGCCCAATTGGAAGTGTTTACTATTTTATTCATGTATGACCGGCCTGCGTGCCGTGGTTTGTAAATCATGTAATATCAAGTGAAAATTTTTGTAAGGCCTTAAGGCTTGTACTGGTGTATTTTGTATCGTTCCTATTTGGTATTAGTGGACATTCATGCTTTAGTGCTGGGTTCTTATTTGCAACTTTTATATACTACTTCCGCTAGAATGCTCTGTGTAGGACGTTGATTGGTTGGATGGTTTCCATGAGTAACCACCCGGTCTGTCTGTGGCATACGGTGTCGGGCCCCGGCCGGACCTACTGCTATATGCTATACGACGGATAGGGGGTGTTACAATTTGGTATCAGACTACTGGTTTTGGTCGGGCTTACGATGAATTCGTGGACGAATTCTTTTTAAGGGGTGGTGAGCACATTGTGTGCGTCATCGTTATAACGGTAAAAGAACCCATGAATGTCCACTTAGGAATGAAAATACACGTGTTTGAGGAACCTGCGTGTTCCTATAATTGTTGTTTGCAATTTTATTTGGTCGCTTAACGGTGTTTTGTACCACTATAGTTGACCAGAAGTGGTGTTGGGCCGTCAGAACGCCGAGTTTTTGAGGCTAGCAGTGCACCAGATGTTGCTCCTGCAACACCTCTTTCGGCTGAGAACATACGATTGGTGGCCGAAGCAGTGTTGGCCGTGATAAATGCGCAGCCTGCAAGGCAAACGCAGCAGCCCGCTCCTGCGATGGAGCAGGTACCGCTGCAAGAGGCTGAGCCGAGGAGAGTGGAGCAAGTGGTAGTGGAACCGGTGGTGCCAAGGAGGGCAGCCGAGAGATAGCTCAAGCATGTTATGAGCTTTAATCCTCCTGTATTCTCAGGGTTGGGAACCCCATCTCAAGCTGAAGACTGCTCTCCAGGGTGAAGAGAGTCATGACAGCAACGGAGACGGAAGAGTGGCAAATGACCACCATCGCTACGTTCCTTCTGGACGGTGAAGCGAGGAATGTGGTGGGAAGGATTGGAGCTGCACTTACTGAGAGGTAGGCAACTTGGTGACGTCTCGATGGAGGAGTTCTCGAGATTGTTCTTGGCTAGATACCTCCCTTCGACACAGAAGATAGCGTTGGAGAATGAGTTTCTGAAGTTGGTTCAGGGTGAGAGGAGCGTGGATGAATATCTCCACGAGTTTACTCGTCTGAGTCATTATGCTAGCTCCACTATCGTGGATGAGGAGCGCAAGACTAATCGCTTCTATGAAGGGTTGAGAGATGAGTTGAGGTTACTACTCTCGGGGCCGATGATGCAGGGTTTCTTCACCTTGGTCAACACTGCCCGGTCCTTGGAGAAGGACATGAAGAATGTACAAGCAAAGAAAAGCTTGGGTGATAGGAAATCTGAATTCAAAGTGCCGACTACTTCAAAGTCCAGCTATCGGAGGATTTTCAAGAAGCATAGGACTTCGGGTCCAGCTCCTTCTAGTGCTTCTGGGGCGACTACGAGTCGGACCCCGGGCACGTGTTTTACTTGTGGAAAGACGGGGCATTTTGCCCGTGACTGTTGGAGCGGACGTCCTAAGTCCGAGAGAAGGCCGGGAGCTACTTATGAAGAGAAGGGAAAGGCGGTGGAGTCGACTGCGTCCCACTATGCTCCGGCCCAACCAAGGGTCTATAATCTTGGCCAACAGGAGGCCATCTAACAGGCTGATGTGGTGACAGGTATGGTTTAATTTATAGCAAGTCAATTTCTTTAAATACTTGTTATGCACATGTTACCTTACCACTGCTTGTTTAGGATTTGTTTTGATTTGTGAAAATCCGGCACGAGCACTCTTCGATACGGGAGCTTCACACTCCTTCTTGTCCGAAGGATTTATATCACGCATCGGAGTCCCTTCTTCGATGGCGAAGGATAAGTTGGATGTGTTGTTGCCCAATGGGTGTTCGATGCGAGCGGATAGGATCTGCGATGTTAAGATTCGTATTGGGAATCAGGAGTTCGACCTGCAGGCGTCTTTACTTCCGTTGGTGGAGTTCGATGTCATATTTAGCATGGACTGGCTCTCGAAGCAGCATGCCCATATAGATTGCGGTAGCAAGGAATTCAAGCTGGGAGCAAGTCGTGAGACGACTTTTACGGGCTTAAAGGGGTCGAGCAAGACGTTGATGTCTGCTCTTCAGGTGGTGAAGGCGGTTCGTGCCGGTGCAGAACTGTTCTATACACTAGTGGAGGTGGCAAAGCCGAAGCCCGCGTTGGATTGTATTTCAGTGGTATCGGAATACCCTGATGTGTTCCCCGCAGATCTCCCTGGAGCCCCGCCTCAACGGGAGATAGATTTTACGATCGAGCTAGTGCCAGGTGCAAAGCCTGTGTCACGATCTCCTTATCGTCTAGCGCCTAAGGAAATGGCGGAGCTGAAAGTTCAACTGCAAGAGTTGTTGGAGCAAGGGTATGTGCGCCCGAGTTCTTCGCCTTGGAGCGCACCGGTCCTCTTTGTTAAGAAGAAGGATGGAAGCTTGAGGCTGTGTATTGATTATCGGGAGCTCAACAAGTTGACGGATAAGAACAAGTACCCGATCCCCCGAATTGATGATCTTTTTGATCAGTTGGTAGGGTCGACGGTATACTCGAAGTTAGATCTTAAGGCTGGGTACTATCAGCTGCGAATAAGGGAAAGTGATATCCCGAAGACAGCGTTTAGTATGAGATACGGGCATTATGAGTTTACGGTCATGCCGTTTGGGCTGACTAATGCGCCGTCAGTGTTCATGGATTTGATGAACATGACGTTCAGGGTGTACTTGGACCATTTCGTGATCGTCTTCATCGACGATACTTTGGTTTACTCGCAAAGTGAGGAAGATCACTTCAAGCATCTTCATTTGGTGTTGGAGACGCTAAGGAGAAATCAGTTGTATGTCAAGTTCTCGAAGTGCGAGTTTTGGCTATCCTCAGTGGCGTTCCTCGGTCATATAGTGAGTGGAGAGGGTATTGTTGTGGATCCGGCGAAGATCGTTGCGATACGGGAGTGGCTTGAGCTTGTTACGGTAGCGGAAGTCCGGAGTTTTCTAGGGCTTGCCGGCTATTATAGGCACTTCGTAGAGAACTTCTCACGGATAGCTTTGCCTCTCACTACTTTGACGAGGAAGGAGAATACGTTTGTTTGGACGCCGGAGTGCGCGCGAGCTTTTGAGGAGTTGAAGTGTCGGTTGACCACGGCGCCTGTGTTGAGTTCTCCATGTGGGACCGAAGGCTATCAGATTTATAGTGATGCTTCGGGCACCGGTTTGGGTTGCGTACTACTACAACACGGAAGTGTAATAGCTTATGGCTCGAGACAGCTAAAAGTGCATGAAAGGAACTATCCGGTCCATGACTTGGAGTTAGCGGCCGTGATTTTTGCCTTGAAGCTATGGAGACACTATTTGTACGGTGTGAAGATTGATATATACACCGATCACAAGAGCTTGAAGTATCTTATTGATCAGAAGGATCTGAATATGCGGCAGCGTAGATGGATGGAGTTCCTGGGGGACTATACATTCAAGATCCACTACGTGCCTGGTAAAAGGAATGCGGTTGCGGACGCGTTGAGTCGCCGAGCCCCAGCTCAAGCCAATTGGCTATCGATGCATGATGAGCGGTTGGTGCGGGAGTTGGAGGCGTTGGAGATTGTTTGTGTGGGTTGAAAATCAAGTGCTGAAGCAGTTCTGAATTGGACTGAAGTCCAATATGACCTAGCTGATCGTATTCGGCAGGCTTTGGATATGGATGCTCATATGAAGCAGTTCATGGTAGAGGCTCTGGATGGGTCAAATTCCCAATTCGTCGTGGAGGACGGATTACTTTGGAAAGATGGTGGTCTGTGCGTCCCAAGTGTGGGCAATTTGCGGGTAGAGTTGTTGTACGAGGCACACCATACCAAGTACTCGATTCACCCGGGGATGTTGGAACACCCTATTACTAATTTGGGTCAGGATCACTATGTCTCTAGGAACCTTTATTTGACCTTCTGTATAGCTTAATAGGTCAATTAGAATTGAGTCTAAGGGTTAGAAGTCTAGGATTGGAAGCTGCCCTGAAGACCAAGTTTTTTTGTCTGGAGACTAAGTCTGATCGTCGAGCTCAGCACGACGATTCGTCGAACTCCGATCGACGATCGTCTAGCTCAACTCCGACGGATCGTCGAGCTCCATTCGACGATCGCTGAGCTCAACTTCATAATATCGTCGAACTCCATTCGACGATCGGTGAGCTCAGTTCGACGATTTTGACTCTGCTTTGGATCTTTATCTCTGAGCTCAGATCGACGATTATTTTGCTGCTTGAGTTTTCCAGTTTGCTGAGCTCAGCTCGACGATAGCAGAGCTCAGTTCGACGATTACAGATAACTTCCAGAATTCAAATTCAAATCAGTCAGGAGTTATTCTGCAATTAATTCAGAGATTTGCTAGCCGTTTACATTCAATTCTGGACCAAGTTTCAAGGGATTTTTCAAGGAATAATTCTGTAGACTTTCCTCCAGAAGAGATTATGCAATTAAGGATGCAATCAATGCAGACCAACGGCTATCCTTGACAGAGAATGATATTCTATTCTGGAATAGAGAATAAAAGACAGGATGTTTTTTGAATCTACATCAACCAGAAGAAAGAAGACACAATACAGAATACAGAAAGATACTCAAAAGTTTTCTGTCAAAAAGAATTCTGAAGAACACTCATCAAAGAGATCAAGCTTTCAAAAATCTTCAGATCTCTTCAGCTCTAAAAGTGTTCAAGGCCAACATCATTTCAAGACTCCAGACACTCAACATTTCAGCTTGCTGAAATCATTTTTTGCTGGAGATCTATCTTTGAAGGCCTATCACCCTCAACAAAGCTCTTCTTCCTGAAGATCTCAAGGACTCAGGGGGAGCTTTGACATCAATCCACTTAGTCTTCTCAGTTGGTTGAGAAAGAGAAGACTGCCATAACTCTCTCACCCCCACTCTGTAAAGGGTTTTTCAAACTCCCTTCAAAAGTTTGAATCTGGTTTTTGAGCACCTTGTCAAAAGCTCATTGGTGGCAAGACACCTGATCAAAAAATCTGCTTTGGTTTTTGAGCACCTTATCAAAAGCTCATTGGTGCCCAGGACACCTGATCAACTCATCCTGCAGTGGATTCCTACCTAGGGTGGTAGAAGAGTGGATGTACCCAAGTTTGGGGAACCACTATATTCCCTTGTGTCTTCTGGTTTTGGCTTGTTTTCTTTTTGTTTCTGGCCTTGATTTTTCTGTGCTTAGTATTTGTATAGTTTAGTACTGTGATTAGATTTATTTCTGCTTCCCTGCTCACACATATTACAACAATTGTTGTAAAAGTTTACAAAAGCTTTTAAAGCACCATATACTCTATTCACCCCCCTCTAGAGTATATCAGATCTAGTTGCTCTTTCAATTGGTATCAGAGCCAGGTTGGTTAAACATACCATATCTGATTGGTTGTACAGGCTAACACCTGAACCCCAAGATCCCAAACTAGATCTTTTTTTGTATTTTTTATTATTAGATTCTGTTTGCACAAATCATGGCCCAAAACAAAGATTATGCTAGCACCAGACCTCCAATGTGCAATCTGTCAAAGTTTGCACTTTGGAAAGCAAGGATTAGACTCTACATGAATTCTATTGATGAAGATATATTTAATTCTGTTTTGACAGTGTGTCCAAGACCCCCAGAGAGCACAAGTACAAATGTTGTTCCACCTCCATCAGGAACAGATGCTGACATCAAAAAATGGAAAGTAGCTGATGCCAAGGCTATGAACATTCTAGCTCAGACAATGTCAGATGACATTTTTCAAAAGGTAGCTGAATGTAATTCAGCCAAGGAAATTTGGGATAGACTCTCAGAAATAGTCTCAGGCTCATCTGATGAGAGAAAGGACAGAAGATCCCATCTCATCTCCCAATATGAGAACTTCAAGAAGGGAGAGACTGAGTCAGTGGGAGACATGTACAACAGATTGAGTCTAATTGTCAGTGAACTAAGGACATTGGACAAAGAGATTTCTCTGACAGAACTTAATGACAAGATCCTAATGTGCTTCCCCAGCACTTGGGATTCAAGAATCTGGCCAATTAAGGATGCCAGAAGTCTGAATGAAATCACCACTGAAGCCTTGTTGGGTAAGCTCAAATCTTATGAGCTACTTATCAAGAATAGAGAGGAAGAACAGAAGGCTGCTTCACCAGCCACAAGGAAAGAGAAGACCATAGCCTTTAAGGCAACTGAGGATCTGCCTGAAGATAAGAGCACAGGCAATGATGAACTACTCAGCTTGTTGGCCAAAAGATTCTACAAGATGGCCAGAAAGGACTTCAGAAGAAGATCATACAAGGAGCAGGACAAGCCAAGGTATGACAAGTCCATTAGCAACAATAAAGATATTATCTGCTTTGGGTGCAGGAAACCAGGGCACATAGTTCCTGACTGTCCAGAGAACAAGATCAAGGACAGAAGGGACAGAAAAGAAAGAAGAAAGGAGAAAGACTCCAAAAGGAATGGAAGTGGCAAACCTTCTTCAAGCAAAAACAAGCATACAAGAAAAGGGTTTGTTGCTGAATCCTGGAGTGAGACAGAAGAGGAGTCAGAAGCCTCTTCTAGCTCAAGTGATGATGAGGATGATGCAGAAGAAAAGGAGTTCTGCATGATGGCAATCAATGCCTCACAGCACAACTCAGAGGAAGAGGAGTCAGAGTCAGACTCAGAGACTCAACCTGAAGAAGATCAGGTAATTAGTTCTTTTGATTTTACTTCAGAAGATTTTAAATCTGAATTTAAAGCACTGTGTTTAGACCTGCTAAAGTCTGAGAAAAAGATTATCTCTCTCAGAAATCAATTATCTGAACACAATGGTTTAAATTCAGAAAACCTCAAACTCTCTCAAGAGTTGGAGAACTGTAGGGAATAGATAGCTACACTGAAAAGTGAGCTCTCTGAGGCCAAGAAGCTTGAAGAATCCCTTAATGGGAGAAGCATCAAGCTGATGGACATCACAAGCACAGTGAACTCTATATTCAACAGTACACTGGGCTTGGGTGCTTCATCCAGCCAACCTATAGTCCTAACAACTCCCATCAAGTTTATTTCTAACAAGGGAAAGGGAGTTGTAGAGGTTGCCAGGAAAAATTCTGATCTGCCTCAGAAAACTAAGTCCCAGCAAAAATCGTCGAACGGAGATCGACGATCGCCTGAATGAAGATCGACGATCGCCGAACGCAGCTCGACGATCTCAGGAAAAATCGTCGAACGCAGATCGACGATCTCAGCCAGAGTCGTCGAATGCAGGTCGACGATCACATATACCTGACCTCACCCATAGTCGACCGTCGAACGGAGCTCGACGATCTGACCCAAGATCGTCGAACTCAGCTCCAAGATCGTCGAACAGAGGTCAGAACTCTGGAAACTTTGTAAAAGGCAAATCAAAATTGAATCCTAAGGGTTCTTCATCCCAAACCTTTAACTCTTATCCTGAATGGATTATACCTCCAACGAGATATCATCCTGAAGGATATAAGAGTCAACCTGGGATGTCTTTCATTTCAGAATTCAGAGGTTATCAACCTAGGCCCAAGGTAAACTGGGTCAAAAACAAATGAATTGTTTTATGTGCAGGTAAAGACCTATCCAACATCTTACCAGCAATGGTATTTGGATAGTGGGTGCTCTAAGCACATAACAGGGAACAAGGACAACTTCACTTCCTTTAGAGCCAAGCTTGGACCCAAAGTTATCTTTGGTGATTCCAACTTTGGACAAACTAAAGGATATGGTGCAGTCCAGATTGGTTCAGTAACCTTCAAGAAGGTAGCCTATGTGGAAGGACTGAAGCACAACCTAATCAGCATCAGTCAGCTATGTGATGAAGGCTACCAGGTGACCTTCAGCAAAACCTTATGCAGAATTAAGTCAGAGGACAACACAACTGTGTTGACAGGTAAAAGGAAAGGTAACATCTATCTAGTAGATTTTCTTTCAACTAATATAGATATTTGCTTGTTTAACTCTGTCTGTAGACCAAATGTTTTATGGTATAAGAGACTAGGACACCTAAACCTTAGAACTATTGCTAGGCTATCCAAGTACAACCTTGTTAGAGGACTACCTTCTGGCCCCTTCAAGAAGGAAGGACTCTGCAGGGCTTGTCAATTAGGCAAGCAAACTAAAAACAGTTTTAAGTCACTTAATAAGAGTGATTCACCTAGGATATTGTATCTGTTATACATGGATCTATTTGGACCCATCACAGTACAAAGCCTAGGAGGGAAATCCTACACTTTAGTAGTTGTAGATGACTTCTCTAGATTCACTTGGGTGTTCTTTCTGAGGAAGAAGTCTGATAACTTTAAGTGTCTGACAGAGTTTCTCAAATGTATACAGATTGAGTTCAATACTCACATTGCCCTGATCAGAAGTGATCATGGGACAGAGTTTGATTCTCTTCTTATGCAAGAGTTCTGTCAGAGTGAAGGGATCAGGCATACTTTCTCAGCTCCTAGAACTCCTCAACAAAATGGGGTAGCTGAAAGGAAAAATAGAACCCTTATTGAATCTGCCACTACATTGTTGTCAGATGCTCATCTACCTCTATCCTTTTGGGCAGAGGCAGTGAACACCTCCAACTATGTGCTGAACAGAAGTCTGATACATAAACTAAAGGGAAAGACTCCCTATGAATTACTCAAAGGGAAGAAACCTAAAGTTGACTATTTCAGAATTTTTGCTTGTATTTGCTACATTCACAATAATGACAAGAAATATCTAGCAAAATTTCAAGCCAAAGCTGATGAAGGAGTGTTTCTGGGATACTCCATGATCAGCAAGGCCTATAGGGTCTATAATAAGTCATCTTTGAAAATTGAGGAATCTGTTCATGTTTCTTTTGATGAAACTAACATGTCTTTCAAGGAGAAGATTTCTTCTACCATAGAACCTTTGCAGGAACTCTCTCTAGTTGAAGATATGAACAAGTTACAGGTTGCTCAAGAAGAAGAAAGCAGTGAAGATGAAGGGAATGCCTCACACATTGAAGCACAATCTGAAGAGCCAGTTGTTGTACCACAAGAGGAAACAACAACACAGGTTGGTGAACAATCAACACCCCCTGTTGATTTAGTAACATCAAGAGACCATCCAATTTCCCAAATAATTGGAGAAATCTCAGCTGGTGTGCAAACCAGAAATCAGGTCAACCAAAACCTGTTGCACACCTGCTTCCTATCTCAAATTGAACCTCAGTCCATTCAAGATGCAGAGCAAGATCCACATTGGATCATTGCAATGCAAGAGGAATTGCATCAATTTGAGAGGAACAAAGTATGGGAACTAGTGCCAAAGCCTAAGGATCATTCCATTGTTGGAACAAAATGGGTATTCAGAAACAAACTGGATGATCAAGGCGTAATTATAAGGAACAAGGCAAGGCTAGTTGCTCAGGGATATTCTCAAGAAGAAGGAATTGACTACGACCAGACTTTTGCACCTGTTGCAAGATTGGAAGCCATCAGGATATTTCTAGCTTATGCAGCTCATAAAGGCTTCAAGGTTTATCAGATGGATGTCAAAAGTGCTTTCTTAAATGGAGACATCAAAGAGGAAGTCTATGTCAGACAACCTCCAGGTTTTATCTCTCCAACTCTTCCTGATTATGTTTTTAGACTGAACAAAGCATTATATGGTCTCAAGCAAGCTCCTAGAGCATGGTATGAGACCCTAGCATGCTTTTTCTTGGAAAATGGTTTTATAAGGGGTAGAGTAGACCAAACTCTTTTTATTAGAACCCATAAGTCCCATACCCTACTAGTACAAATTTATGTAGACGATATCATTTTTGGTTCTACTGACTCAAAATTGTGCAGAAGGTTTTCTAACCTGATGCATTCTAAATTTGAGATGAGTAGTATGGGTGAGCTATCCTTCTTCCTAGGATTGCAAGTCAAGCAACATGCTGAAGGCATCTTTATTTCTCAAACCAAATATGCAAATGAACTGGTTAAGAAATTTGGTATGTCTGAGGCATCTTGTATGAAAACACCCATGCCTACCAATGCTGTATTGGATGCTGATGAACATGGGAAACCTGTTGATCAGACAACATATAGAGCAATGATTGGCTCTTTACTGTATCTTACAACTAGTAGACCAGATATAATGTTTGCTACATGTATATGTGCTAGGTTCCAAGTAAGCCCTAGAGAGTCATACCTAACATTAGTAAAGAGGATTCTCAGGTATGTTAAAAGTTGTCCAAATCTAGGCCTCTGGTATCCAAAAGATTCAGCATTTGAGTTAACTGGATTCTCTGATGCTGATTATGCTGGATGCAGAATTGACAGGAAAAGCACCAGTGGAACTTGTCAGTTCCTTGGTGATAGACTTGTCTCTTGGTTTTGTAAGAAACAAACATCTGTGTCAACCTCAACTGCTGAAGCTGAATATATGGCTGCAGGCAGTTGTTGTTCACAAATTTTGTGGATCCAAAACCAACTCCTAGACTATGGATACAACTTAGAGAAGTCTAAAATCTTTTGTGATAACACAAGTGCTATTTCCATAGCTCAAAATCCAGTCCTCCATAGTAGGACAAAACACATAGAGATTAGGCATCATTTCTTAAGGGATAATGTTGAAAAACACAAAATTGAATTACAATATATCCCAACTGATTTACAAAGGGGAGATATTTTCACCAAGCCTTTGGATGAAAAGAAACACACTTTCTTCCTAAATCAGTTAGGAATGTTAGATGGAGGAAGCCTTAAATAATATCCAAGATTTTGAAAGCTTAAAAATTGACCAAGACTAGGCAAACATTCTGACTTTCCTTGGTGTCTAGAATCTTTCTGATCTCTGAACTGCGCTCGACAATTTCCCCTAAGATCGTCGAACGGAGATCGACGATTTCCAAAAATCGTCGAACTGAGTTCAGCGCCTCTCAGATAGTATGAACTATCTCTTCCGGTCAACGATCGTCGAACGGCGCTCGACGATCTTGTTCTCTGCACGATCGTCGAACGGAGCTCGACGCTCTCCAATATCGTCAAACGGAGATCGACGATGTTGAAAACCTTTCAGATTCCTTTAGAAGCCTCGATCGTCGAACTGAGTTCAACGATCTTTCCAATTCTGCGTCGAACCCTAATATAAAACTCATTTTTCGCCGTCGTTCTCTCTTGCGCTTTCGATTTCTCTGCAAGGATTTTCTTTCCCTCCAAACAGTTCTACGCTTGGTCGTTTTGTTTGTTGAATTTTTGCAGGTACAATGGCTGTGTCCGTTGCAGTTCTATCCGCAATGAAGTTCGATGCTGGATTCGACATTGATATGGAATCTTTCAACACCACTGATCAAATCTTCCAAGATATACTGGATTTATTCAAGGATCAGAATCTGTCTGCCCTCATGACCACTAGAATCAAGCTTGCTTCAGATGAGATAAAGGAGTGGGTCTATACTGCTCATAATCAAGACAACTCCACAATAGTTGGGTCCATTGCTGGAACTCAGGTACCTCTGACCCCCACCATTTTAACAGAGGTTTTTGGACTAAGGAATGGAGATGATACTGCTGAGTTATCTGGAGAGGAGTTTTCTGACATGCTTGCCAGGATGGGTCATCCAGAGGGAAACCCTAGCAAGTTATTCAAGAGGAACCTGTCTGTTGAATACAGGTTCCTAGCAGATGTGGTAGGGAAAGTGCTGCTGGCAAAGCACTCTGCACATGATACCATATCCAGATACCAGCTCTGCCTCATGGGAGCTCTGGTGGATAAGAGAAGTTTGAACTGGGGAGAGGTATTCTTTGACCTAATCAAGAAGAAAATAAACAAAAGCTTTGTTAACTTTGGAAGGATTCTTGGAGTCTTCCTGCAAAACAGGTGCCCTGCCTTGCTGGTCTCCTCTGGAGTGCACATAAATGCCTCCAAGAGACTCACCTGTGCCCTCTTTGGCAAGTGGGACAGGCAAATCAGCAAGCCTGGCAGGCCCTCCTCAAGTGCTCCTTCAGGCACCAGGACTCATAGAGTCACTCCTCCACAGGTCTCTGCTCCTGCAGATGACCTGGCTGTTGCTGTTGCTACCTCTTCTCCTCCTCCACTTCCAACCCTTCCTCTACCATCCACCATTCCAACTCCATCCACCATTACCATCTCTAGCCCATCTCCAACATCAATTCCATCTCCAGAACTCATTCTGCCTCCACCAGTAGACCACTTCCACCCTCTGTTCTCATACCCTCCACCAGATGTCACCTCTTCTCCATCCATTCCATCCTTCACCCTCCTGGATGACTCCTATATGGATGATTCCCCATCCTCTCCTCCAGAATTACCCTCCTCCTCAACTTCATTCCAAGATCTCCTCCACCATATCATTGACCAAACCACTTTCACCCCATCCATATCCATCCCCTTGTCCTCCATTTCCACTATCCCAACACCTGAGCCATCCATTCCACTCTCCAGCCCTCCACTTTCAGCATCCTCAGCTATCCCCATTCCATCTACCTCTGCTCCTATTCTTGAGCAAGTAGACCTCTCAGCCCTAGCTGACAAGTTGTATGAGCTAATTGCCCCCAGGCTCTCCCTACTCTTGGAGACCTCATTGGCTCCTCTACACTTGTCAGTGGCAGCCCTCTCTGCCAGGCTTTCCTCCCTCCTTCCTCAGGCAGCACCACCAGCAGTTTGCCTTGATACAGATGTCTCTGCATCTAGGCAGGGGGAGATGCCCTATGAAGTAAGCCTTCATGCTGTTGCTGCTGCTGTTTCTGCTCCTGCTGCTGATGATACTGCTGCTGCTGCTGATGTTTCTGTGTCTGCTGCCCCTTCTGCTACTGTTGCTGTGCCTCCAGAATGTCAGGCTCCTACTGCAGTTCTTGCAATAGACCTAAGGTCTTTGCTTTCTGCCTTTGATCCTGCCTTCTTCAGCTATCTCCCAGAGGTTAATGCTGTCCAGCCCCCAGAAGATTTGTCCAAGGCACTGGTGCCTATCTCTTGCTGTGACCCTAGCATTATCTCTGCATTTGTACATTCAGTGATTGCTGCTTCTGAAGATGTTGCTGCTGCTGCTGCTGTTAAAGAAAACACTAACTTTGCTTCTGAAATTGTTGATACTGCTGAGATTGCTCACACTGCTGCTGAAATCCTAATTGCTTCTGATGAGCCAATTTCCAAGGATCTTCTGATGACAGAGGCCACTGTTTTTGAGCCTGCTGCAGATTCTGATGATATTACTGCTGTTACTTCTGCTGTCACTACTCCAGTATCTGTTGCATCTGCTGTATTTGCTCCTGTTGCACCCTCTGCATCTGTTGCTCCATCTACTGCTGTCCCTGCTGCTGCTACTTCTGCTTCTGCCTCATCTGCTGCTATTCAACTGAAGAAAGATTTGATGAAGAGAATTGATGCTCTATATGATGCCCAGAGTTCTGAATCTGATGAGTTCAAGACAGACTCTGATGACTCTTCTGCCACTATTGCAAGGAAAAGGAAAGCTAGGAGCAAGGCTATGAAAAGGGTCCCTCCTGCAAAAGTCAAGGATGATAATGATATTCCTTATTACATTCTGCATAACTGCCCCATCACAGAACATTGGATGCAATATTCTAAAAATCAGCTCAAGGCCATGAAGAAGAAGAGAAAGTATGAAAAGGGCTCCTCCCAGTTCCAGCACCCTCATCCTCCTCCACCACCTCCTCCTGATGCAGGTGCAGGTGGCAGCTCTGCAAGTCAAGCCCCAGCTAGAAGCCAGGCTCCCTATCAACCCCATGCTAGATCCTACCAAAGGGAAAGCCAGTCTAGGGGTTCTTATTCTAGGAGAGGAGGATACAGGGGTAATCAAAGAGATTTTCAAGTTTATTCCAAAGGGTATTCCAGGCAGCACCCATACTCCAGGGGAGGACATGGTTCTTCTGATACTACTTCTGGTCCCTTCCCCTACAAGCTCAAAGAGACAGTGTCTGCCAGGCCTCCTCAAGACAATTCTTCCAACAGGTATGAGCCACCTGTACCATTTGAGAACCCTGAAAAGAATCCATCTGCTTGGACTGCTAGGATGAAGGAGTTGGCTGCACTAGATCAGATCAAGAAGGCCAGAGAGCAAGGTTTAGACACTTCAAATATTTCTACAATGTCAGAGCAAAGACAAAAGGAACTAGACAAATATGCTTCCAGCAAATTCTTTGATGTTGAGAGATATATGGAGTTGCATCCTGCTGCTGTGGTCCCCAGATCTTCAAAGCAAACTTATTTGGGTGCAGCAGATGACACCAGGTCCAACAAGGAAGCTCTAAATCCAAACAGAGAAATCAAACTTGTCAAAAGCAAAGAGAAGAAGTGACAGTGTAAGGTGACAATTTCTGTGAATTCTGACTGCTATCTGGATGACATATATACATATATATATATATATATCTGTGATGTTTCTATAATGTCTAGCTGCTGTTTTTATGCTTCTCTGATTGTATGTTGTTATTTGAATTTTTCCAAAGTCTGTAAATAGTCATCCTAACCCAAATAGGGGGAGATTGTTGGAACACCTTATTACTAATTTGGGTCAGGATCACTATGTCTCTAGGAACCTTTATTTGACCTTCTGTATAGCTTAATAGGTCAATTAGAATTGAGTCTAAGGGTTAGAAGTCTAGGATTGGAAGCTGCCCTGAAGACCAAGTTTTTCTGTCTGGAGACTAAGTCTGATCGTCGAGCTCAGCACGACGATTCGTCGAACTCCGATCGACGATCGTCTAGCTCAACTCCGACGGATCGTCGAGCTCCATTCGACGATCGCTGAGCTCAACTTCATAATATCGTCGAACTCCATTCGACGATCGGTGAGCTCAGTTCGACGATTTTGACTCTGCTTTGGATCTTTATCTCTGAGCTCAGATCGACGATTATTTTGCTGCTTGAGTTTTCCAGTTCGCTGAGCTCAGCTCGACGATAGCAGAGCTCAGTTCGACGATTACAGATAACTTCCAGAATTCAAATTCAAATCAGTCAGGAGTTATTCTGCAATTAATTCAGAGATTTGCTAGCCGTTTACATTCAATTCTGGACCAAGTTTCAAGGGATTTTTCAAGGAATAATTCTGTAGACTTTCCTCCAGAAGAGATTATGCAATTAAGGATGCAATCAATGCAGACCAACGGCTATCCTTGACAGAGAATGATATTCTATTCTGGAACAGAGAATAAAAGACAGGATGTTTTTTGAATCTACATCAACCAGAAGAAAGAAGACACACAATACAGAATACAGAAAGATACTCAAAAGTTTTCTGTCAAAAAGAATTTTGAAGAACACTCATCAAAGAGATCAAGCTTTCAAAAATCTTCAGATCTCTTCAGCTCTAAAAGTGTTCAAGGCCAACATCATTTCAAGACTCCAGACACTCAACATTTCAGCTTGCTGAAATCATTTTTTGCTGGAGATCTATCTTTGAAGGCCTATCACCCTCAGCAAAGCTCTTCTTCCTGAAGATCTCAAGGACTCAGGGGGAGCTTTGACATCAATCCACTTAGTCTTCTCAGTTGGTTGAGAAAGAGAAGACTGCCATAACTCTCTCACCCCCACTCTGTAAAGGGTTTTTCAAACTCCCTTCAAAAGTTTGAATCTGGTTTTTGAGCACCTTGTCAAAAGCTCATTGGTGGCAAGACACCTGATCAAAAAATCTGCTTTGGTTTTTGAGCACCTTATCAAAAGCTCATTGGTGCCCAGGAAACCTGATCAACTCATCCTGCAGTGGATTCCTACCTAGGGTGGTAGAAGAGTGGATGTACCCAAGTTTGGGGAACCACTATATTCCCTTGTGTCTTCTGGTTTTGGCTTGTTTTCTTTTTGTTTCTGGCCTTGATTTTTCTGTGCTTAGTATTTGTATAGTTTAGTACTGTGATTAGATTTATTTCTGCTTCCCTGCTCACACATATTACAACAATTGTTGTAAAAGTTTGCAAAAGCTTTTAAAGCACCATATACTCTATTCACCCCCCTCTAGAGTATATCAGATCTAGTTGCTCTTTCAGAGGAGCACGAAGATGTACCGTGATGTGAATAAACTGTTTTGGTGGCCGGGTTTGAAGAAGGATGTGGCGCTATACGTAGCAAAGTGCCAAACTTGCGCCTTGGTAAAGGCGGAGTGCCAAAAGCCGGGAGGATTTCTTAAGTCCTTGCCTATTCCGGAGTGGAAATTTGACGACATCTCTATGGACTTTGTGCACGGTTTGCCAAGGTCGCAAAAGGGGAACGACGCCATTTTGGTGGTTGTTGATCGGTTAACGAAGGTGTCGCATTTTATTCCGCATAGGAAGGATGATCCGGTCGAGAAGTTGGCAAAGCTTTATGTGGATAACATAGTACGGCTTCATGGTGTGCCCCGCAGCATCGTGAGTGACCGAGATGGGTGGTTCACGTCCAATGATTGGAGGCTAGTGCAGCAAATGTTGGGAACAAAGTTGAAATTCAGCACAGCCTTCCATCCACAAACGGATGGGCAGACCGAGAGGGTCAATAGAACCATGGAAGACATGCTCCGCATGTGTGTCTTGGATTTTGGAAAGCAATGGGAATACCACCTTTATTTGGTGGAGTTCGCATACAACAATAACTACCAAGCGAGTATTCTGATGGCGCCTTTCGAGGCCCTATATGGTAGAAAATGTCGCACGCCATTGTCTTGGTTAGAAACGGGTGAGTCAAAGTTGTATAAGCGATCGGAAGTGGAGGATGCTACTTCTTTGGTGAGAACCATTCGGGAGAGGTTGCTTATCGCTCAGGACCGACAAGCAAAGTACTATAATGCCAAGCACAGGAACGTGGAGTTCGCTGTGGGCGATTATGTATACTTAAAGATCAAGTCGTTCAAGGGTGTCTCGCGGGTGCGGCGATTGAAAAAGCTAAGCCCGAGGTACCTTGGACCGTTTGAGGTTCTGGAGCGAGTTGGTGAAGCGGCCTATCGGTTGAAACTTTCAGTGGAGCTTAGTGGTTTACATGATGTATTCCATATTTCGGTACTTCGGAAGGCGGTGCAAGATCCTACGCAAGTGATCGCGGTTGATCAAGTGCCGGTGGATAGTGGGCTGACGACAAAGGTCAAGCCTGTGAGGGTTGAGGATTCGGAGGTCAAGCGGCTACGCAATAAAGAGATCAGGATGGTCAAGGTCCGGTGGGACAATTGCGGTCGTGAGGAGCTCTCTTGGGAGCGAGAGCAGACTATGCTTGACGAGTATCCGGAGTTGTTCCGCTCAGGTACAAATTTTGTTTTTGTACATGTCTTTCCTTTATATAATTTCGTGGACGAAATTCTTTTAAGAGGGGGAGAGTTGTAACGCCCCAAAACTCAAAGGAGCGACGGTGGACGTTTTGGGCCAGTTTTGGGTTCTTGCTGTAGGCACACGGCCTGGGACACGGGCGTGTCCCAGGGCGTGTCGAGCTTGTGTCGACACTCAGCCGGGAAGTCGACACTTTGTTCTCGACATTGTGTCGAGACTGGGCACACGGCCTGCGACACGGGCGTGTCGCAGGGCGTGTCGACCCGTGTCGACACTGTTGGGTCCGGCGTTCCTTCACTTGACCCGTGGCGCTTTGATACTTATTTAAGAAATTAAGTAGCACCCTCTCCAACAGTACGGGCTTTTGGTGCAGTTGGGTATGCGCTTCATCCTTCAATTGGTATCAAAGCCAGGTTACGGGTTCAAGATCGGGGGAGCGCTATTAAATCCTGATTTTTCCCTTCTACCTGTGTGGGTCCGGCGGGTCAGGCAACCGTGGACATGTGGTAACCCCACCTCTGAGCCGTGTAACCGTGGACATGTGGTAACCCCACCTCTGAGCCGTGTGGGCAATGTGGTAACCCCACCTCTGAGCCATGTGGGCCATGTGGTAACTCCACCTCTGAGCCGACGGGTTGTGCTGGACGCCGTGGGGGGGATTGTTGGGTCCAGCGTTTCTTCACTTGACCCGTGGCGCTTTGCTACTTATTTAAGAAATTAAGTAGCACCCTCTCCAACAGTCCGGGCTTTTGGTGCAGTTGGGTATGCGCTTGATCCTTCAGACACTTAGCCGGCGAAGTCGACACTCTGCGTTCGACGAAGTGTCGAGACAACACACACGGCCTGCGACACGGGCGTGTCGCAGGGCGTGTCAACCCGTGTCGACACTCGCCCCGGGGAGTCAACACTTTGCTCGACGATGTGTCGAGACAAGGCACACGGCCTAGGACACGGGCGTGTCCAAGGCCGTGTCATCAGGTCGACGATCTTCACTCGACGAAGTGTCGAGTGTCGAAACCGTGTACACGGCCTGGAGCCCAGGCGTGTTGAGGTGACGCGGGCAAGGACACGGGCGTGTCCTAGAACCCGTGCAGTGCTCGGGTTGTTTTCGGGGAAAAATGATGGGCCGGCCATACGGCCGTGTCAGGTGGAACACGGGTGTGTCAGGTTGAACACGGGCGTGTTCGATACCCTGTGTTGTTCCAGGCGAGCCGATTTTGACGGCGAATGAGGCACACGGCCCTGGACACGGGCGTGTGCCAGGCCGTGTGCGGTCCAGATTGGGCATTTTAATCCCGAATTAAAGCCGTTCCTTTCTTTAATTGATGATCCAACGGCTGGGGGTTGTTCCTGAAGGGATATACCCGGGATTGGACTTAGAAACCCTCACTTTTCATAAGTCATTATCTTTCTAAAAGCTTAGAGAGAGAGGAGAGCCAAGGAAGGAAGAAGGAGCTAGATCCGGCCATTGGAGGAGCTTCGAAGCTCCAAATCGCGAGCCGACTCCGGATCGACGGAGGCAAAGCTAGTGCGATGCTTTTCATCCACTTACTTTTCCATGGCGCCAAAGAGGAACGCTAGGGTAACGATTCTCTTCTTGAGCATGAGTAGCTCTCCTTCTTTGCATAGGAAGCCCGCTCTCGCGAGTTTGCGGAGAGTTGGAGACGTTCCTTCGGGTAGATATGTGAAGTCCCCGTTGTTTAGAGTCCGTAAGCGAGAACGGACATAGGCATGATGTGTGAAGCCTACCCGGACATGTTGGTCTGGATCGGTGATGTTGCATTGCATAAATGCCGGAGAAGACTCCGTGCTATTGATTGTTTTCGGGTTTTCTACGCGGTAGATTGCAGCAGGGAGCCCTGGGGACTAACCCAAAGGTGCACCCGGAAAACTGGGCGGATGCGTGTTCTTGCCAACTTGGTGGCCTGAGAGCCAACTTGAACATAACCGGGTTATGTGAATTGTGATGAAAATGGGACTCGGTGGAAGTTTGACCCGCGCAAATGGCTTAAATTGTCGTTGCGATGTGAGCACGGGTTAGATGGAACCGTACCAGTTCTATGTCATTCGGTTAAAGAGACCTAAGGGTACGTGGCACTTGCCGTTGGCATAGATTAGGGTCTTCGGCGGTCGATGGCTTAAATTGTCATGACCCAGGCCAAGAAGACAAATGCTCATAGGTTTGGCCGTCAAAGTGGCGGTGGTGAGTCCGGAATGTCTATGGCTTTAATTGACGTGACATCGACCGGTTCACCGAGAATGTGCCCTGAGAGCACGGGGCGTGTGGCCGTGCGAGCCAACGTCTGTGATGAAATGAATATTGTTTTATATTGGTCGCTTATGCTAATGAAATGCAGGGAAGGAGCGTTGCCACCCCGAGTTGGGGGCGGGATTGTTATAATTTGGTCAGCATTTCTCACCGTTGCCCTGTTTTGCCACCGTGCGGTGGTTTGTTGCTTGCAGGTGCTGCTGGACCAAGCGGTCAATAGCGGGCTAAAGCCCTTTTTGCGAAGCCGGCCCTCGAAGGCCCAATTGGAAGTGTTTACTGTTTTATTCATGTATGACCGGCCTGCGTGCCGTGGTTTCTAAATCATGTAATATCAAGTGAAACATTTTTGTAAGGCCTTAAGGCTTGTACTGGTGTATTTTGTATCGTTCCTATTTGGTATTAGTGGACATTCATGCTTTAGTGCTGGGTTCTTATTTGCAACTTTTATATACTGCTTCCACTAGAATGCTCTGTGTAGGACGTTGATTGGTTGGATGGTTTCCATGAGTAACCACCCGGTCTGTCTGTGGCATACGGCGTCGGGCCCCGACCGGACCTACTGCTATATGCTATGCGACGGATAGGGGGTGTTACAATTCAGACAGCAACAAATGACCAAGCCCACATACTGTTCACTCACTTACAGTAAACGTGCCGGGGGGGTCTATTTATAGGCGAGGTGAGGAGTGTGTTCACCACCCTAGTGAATAGAGTCACCACCCCAGCTCGCGCACAAGCAAAGACCCGTCCGTTGAGTCCGCATGGACTTAGCCGGATTCCAAGAAAACCCGCCAGGAGCAATAACGAAGATGTTAACCATTAGGCGAACCCGCACCAGTCCGCCCACACTATACGGACATGGCACCAGCCTGCATAGCCCGCAAACACCACACAAGGACAATAACCTCTGCGACAATCCGCATACTATATGCGGACAAGGAGGCAGTCCGCACAGCTTGAAATCATAGCCATCATCCGCCACGAGTCCACGACCAACAGGCATTCTGCCCGGTCAACAGCGGACTCGGCGGATACCGTGGACACACTGATCTTGTCACTGAATGTGACCAAGTCCAGAAAACCACCAAGAGCAAGCGCAAGCACGGCGTACAAGGCCTTGTCCACCTGCCCCAAAGAAGATCGCCAATAACTCCACCAGAAGGCAGAGCTCGCAAGCCCTACTCGCATAGCTGCCAAGAAAGCGGTCAACTAATATACTTAGACACCAGTCCGCACAGTCCTTCACAACAGCTAACACCACTTGCACCACAAGAGCACGGCAAAGGCCACATCCAAACTCCAAGGCTAGGTCGCAACAGCGAACATCACGGACACAACCAGTCTGCAAAGCCTCCCGCGGATAGAACTCCCAATCCGCTGGTTAACACAAGCTTGCAAATCTACAAGGCCGCAGAACAACAAAGCACTGCCAACAGCCTGCAAACTGCAGTCCGCTTAGTCCGCTTCGCTAAAAGCCCGACTTCATTGGCCATAGGCCAACCAGGCCACACAAAAGCCCGCCCAAGGCCGCACACCATGCCGCACAGGCCGCTCCTTAAGAATAGCCAAGCCACTAAGACAGCCAAGGTCACCCAGACCGCAAGCAGCAGTCCTCCCAGGGCACAGACTCAGACCGCCCAGGCCGCATAGTCAGCCCGGCCTGCCCATCACCCACTTCCACTTCATAAATTTCAATACAGTGTGTATTGTTGAAGTTGGTGACCGGGAGGTCTGGCGGTCTGTCTTGGCGGGTTGAAGACCGCACGGTCTGGCAGTTTGTCTCAGCCGGCTTGGAGACCGGGCGGTCTAGCGGTCTACCCTGGCAATCTCTCTTTCTCTCTGGTGGTAGCCGTGCGGTTAGCCCTTCTGTCTAACCGCGCAGCTTGTGCGGTTTGTCTTGTATAGTCCGCTTAGTCCTGTAAATTTTTAGTCTCACATCTCTTATTTGTATTCTCTCATCTCTCCTCCATTCTATATAAGGGAGGGCATACCTTTGTAATAGATATCTTTTTGGATAATAAAACTTTCAATTATTCAAAACTCTGGCTTGTTTTTTGGTCGTTTGTTCACTACTTTAATATGGTATCAGAGGACTCGGTTTTCTCCTCCGGATTCTGTGCGCCCTCTCTGCCTCGCGACCTGTCCGCGCGGCTTGCTTCTTCTTCTCACGGCCTGTGCCGCGGCTTGTTTCTTCCGCCTGCTTGCGCCCTGTTCGCGCGGCTTCTTCTCTCCTTGTCGTTGCCCTTTGTGTGTGCGACCTCTTTGTTTCTTCTTCTTCTTGCTGCCACCTGTTTGCCTCCCCGCGGACTTTTCTCTGTTCGCGTGGTGTCTCTCTCTTCTGTTCGCGCGGGCTGATTTCTAGCCGCTCGACTTCTTTCCCTCTGCTTGCTTCTGCGGCTTGGTCGTGGTTTTTCTGGCCGCTGGTATCTATCATCGTGACCGCTGCAGATTTCTTTCTCCTAACCGCTGCGTTTTCTCTCTGTTCGCGCGGGTTCTTCCTTGTTTCGGCGGCCTCTCTACCTTTCTTCCTTTAGCCACATCTGCCTGTTAGTCGTCGCGCCCTCCTGTTAAGTCGCGCGGCTTGTGCTTCCCTCTTCTCCCCCTTATGGCTTTCATATCCTCCTCCAAGCTGTTCGCCTCGGTGGTCACGTCTTCTGGTAGTGCCCACGTTGTTACTCAAGGAAAATGGCTGATCGACACCGGTGCTACAAATCATATGACCGGCACTCTCCAGTGTTTTTCTCTCCTAGAAACACATGATCGGTTGCCCCCAGTTATTCTCGCTGACGGCTCTTCATCATCAGTCCATGGGACGGGGATAGTTCATGTCACTCCGTCTCTTCACTTGGCGGATACTCTATACGTACCCAAGTTCCCGTACAACTTATTATCTGTTACCTCTCTATGCAAGCAATTACAGTGTTCCGTCATATTTACTTCTACTTCTTGCTCTTTTCAGGATCCGGACTCCCAACGGACGATTGCTACTGGGACTGAGAGTGGCGGCTTATACTTCCTAGACAACATTTCTGCTTTCTCCACTTTCTCCTCCACATCCACAGATATTCTCCAATGGCATCTCCGCCTTGGTCATGCTCCTCCACGTCTTCTTCGTCAACTTCTGCCCCAACTTCCTCCACACAGTCCTCCGCTCAACTGTGAGGCCTGTCAGCTTGGCAAGCATCACCGCTCCTCCTTCCCTCCAATGCATGTTCGTGGATCTACCCGTCCGTTTGATCTCATCCACTCCGATATTTGGGGTCCTTCTCCTACTCTTACCATTGGTCGAGGTAGTTCATATTTTGTCACGTTCATTGATGATTTCTCTCGCTGTACGTGGGTGTACCTATTAAAAGATCGCTCTGAATTATTCTCTGTATGGACGTCCTTCTATCTCATGATCAAAACTCAGTTTAATGTTTCTATCAAATTTTTTCGATCTGATAATGCCAAAGAATATATCAGTCATGACTTCTCTACATTCTGCATGCAAAATAGGATTATTCATCAAACTAGTTGTGTCTATACTTCACAGCAGAATGGTGTGGCAGAACGGAAAAACCGTCACTTCCTCGATGTCGCTCGCACCTTGATGACCCAGATGCATGTTCCTCGCTCCTATTGGGGCTATGATGTTCTCCTTGCCTGCTACCTTATCAATCGCATTCCCTCCACGGTTCTCCACGGAAAAACCCCCTTCTCCATTCTGTATCCGGGCAAGGAGCCGTTTCCTCTCCCTCTCCAAATATTTGGATGCACTGCCTTTGTGCATGCCCCTTCGGCCACCCGTGATAAGCTCTCCCCTCGCTCCACCAAATGTGTCTTTCTGGGGTACTCCACCACTCAGAAAGGCTATTGTTGCTTTGATCTCGTCCTTCGTAAGCAGTTCGTCTCTGCTGACGTCACCTTCTTCGAGAATACCCCCTACTTCTCGGATGACTCCTCTCCTCTTCTCCCCGCTTCTGATTCTCTTGTCGTTCCCTTCGTTCCCTCTTCTCCTGCTACGATCTCCACCCCTACACCGTCTCCACCCACTACACTTTCTCCACCACCATCTCCCTCATCTCCGCCACCGTCTCCCTCATCTCCGCCGTCGTCGCTCTCTACTCCCGGGCCAGCTTTCTCTGCCACGGATGCTCCGGATGCCGAGGGACCCGCTGACCTGGATCTTCCTATAGCTCTTCGCAAAGGGGTGCGGATGTGCACCCTACACCCCCTTACTGCTGTTGTTTCATATGATCGTCTTACCCCCTTCTCGCAAGGCACTTACATTGGCTATCTCTTCCACTGCCACACCCCGCCCCTACCAGGAGACCCTTGCTATTCCTCATTGGAAGCTGGCCATGGATGAGGAAATGGCGACCCTAACTGAGCGGGGTACATGGACTCTTGTTCCTCCTCCCTTCGGTACTGATGTTGTTAGCTGTCGCTGGGTCTTTGTGGTCAAATTTGGCCCAAACGGCACTGTGGATCGGTATAAGGCTCGCCTTGTTGCTAAGGGCTTTACTCAGACCTATGGGGTTGATTACTTTGACACCTTCTCCCCCGTGGCTCGTCTCAGCACTATCTTGGTCCTTCTCTCTATGGCAGTCAATAGGGATTGGCCGATTTCTCAGCTGGACGTCAAGAATGCATTCCTTTATGATGATCTTCACGAGGTTGTTTACATGGAGCAACCTCCTGGGTATGTTGCTCAGGGGGAGACACGAGTATGCTGGCTGAAGAAGGCAATTTATGGCCTCAAGCAGAGCCCTCGAGCTTGGTTTGACAAGTTCAGCGTCATCGTGGCGGCCATTGGTTTTGCGCGAAGCTCTACCAATCACTCTCTATTTATTCGCAAAACTCTTTCGGGGCTGGTTGTTCTTGCTATGTACGTCGATGATATTCTTCTCACTGGCGATGAGCAAGAAGGGGTAGCCCTGACAAAGCGACATCTTTGCCAACATCTGATCACGAAAGATATGGGCTCTCCAAAGTACTTTCTGGGGATCGAAATCTCTCGGAAGCCCGACTCCTTAGTTCTCTCTCAGCGTAAGTATGCCCTTGATTTTTTAAAAGAGGCAGGATTGACTGGAGCAAAACCTGCCCGTTGCCCCATGGCAACTGGAGAAGACAAAACCTGGACAGATGATTCGCCTCCTCTTTCAGATAGTTCACGGTACAGGCGTCTGGTTGGTAAGCTCATATATCTCACATTGACCAGGCCCGACATTTTCTATGCTGTGGGCAAGGTGAGTCAATTCATGCAAGCACCTAGGGAGTGCCATCTACAGTCTGCCTTGCGAATCTTGGAGTATGTCAAAGCAGCGCCTGGGAAAGGATTACATTTTCAGAAGAATGGTCATCTGAGGATTGAAGCATACTCAGATGCAAGTTATGCTGATGACAAAGGGGATCGCAAGTCAACCTCAGGTTTTTGCACCTTTGTTGGGGGAAATCTGGTGAGCTGGAAGAGCAAGAAGCAGTCTGTTGTCTCCAGGTCCAGTGCAGAAGCTGAGTATCGTAGTATGGCGTCGACCACTTGTGCGTTAAAATGGCTGCGGGCTCTCATGCAAGATTTAGGAGAGGTCTACAACCATCCTCTACCTATGTTCTGTGATAACAAGGCCGCTATATACGTCTCCAAAAATCTGGTCTTCCATGAAAGAACAAAGCACATTGAGGTCGACTGTCATTTCATTCGTGAAGAGATCTTAAAGGAACAAATTTGCACTCCCTTTGTCACTTTTGATAAAGAGTTGGCTGACATCTTCACCAAGACAGTTTCTGCCTCGTTTCTTCATGTTTGTGACAAGCTGGGCATGATCGATATATATGCTTCGGCTTGAGGGGGAGTGTTGAAGTTGGTGACCGGGCGGTCTGGCGGTCTGTCTTGGCGGGTTGAAGACCGCGCGGTCTGGCGGTTTGTCTCAGCCGGCTTGGAGACCGGGCAGTCTAGCGGTCTACCCTGGCAATCTCTCTTTCTCTCTGGTGGTAGCCGTGCGGTTAGCCCTTCTGTCTAACCGCGCGGCTTGTGCGGTTTGTCTTGTATAGTCCGCTTAGTCCTGTAAATTTTTAGTCTCACATCTCTTATTTGTATTCTATCATCTCTCCTCCATTCTATATAAGGGAGGGCATACCTTTGTAATAGATATCTTTTTGGATAATAAAACTTTCAATAATTCAAAACTCTGGCTTGTTTTTTTGGTCATTTGTTCGCTACTTTAACATGTATAAAGGAAACCTTGTCATAATCATATAGTGAGCCTGAAGATGAGGTTAGCTATGGATTGATGGATTTTATTGATGAAGAGAATGTAGATAATTCTCATCCTGAAATGGTATGTATTAAAGCCGCCTATTGAAATCTGGATATAATTGTGATACTATTGCTGAGCCAGAAGCAAGCTCATCATTTGATGGTGAGAATGATTTTGAGCTAGCAGGTCAATCTAATGATCTTGTTAATAAGTATGGTACTATACTAAAATAACTAAAGAGAAGTAAATAACTTGTCAAGTTTCAGGCCGAGGAAATTGAAATCCTCAAGCTCTTCAGATGTCAAGTTGATGTAAAAGCATCTGAAATAACCTACATAAATTTTGAGTTGGATGATGAAAGGGTGAATATTTGTGAATAATCCTCTGAGAATTCTATAGAGTGGAGTGAATGGAGATTTAAAATATTTGCTTTTGATAATTTCCTGAATTATAACTCTCTCAGTTTTAGCATCCACAGAATTTTAGATAAATATAATATTAGCTCAACAGGTAAAGTAATGTATAAATATAAAAAAACACGCAATCAAATACAAGAAAGAAAAGCACATCACAGAAGACACCAGAACTATAGTGATTCCTCAAAATCTTGGTACATCCATTGTTTTACCACTTTGGTAGGAATACACTATCTCATTGCCTAATTCTTTTGATAAGGAGACTCTCAAAACAAATAACTGAGACTTTTGAAAAGAAGACTCATAGAACTTTAATCTAGATCTTTTGGTAAGGAGTTCTTGAACCAAAGCTGAATCTTTTGGTAAGAAGGCTCTAAGAACCTAGACTAAATACTTTGAAGAGTGATTCTTAAAACACTTTACTCAATATATAAAATGAGATGAAGATAGTAAGAGTTATAAGAAGAAGATGAAGAATGGTCTTTTAGGTTGAATCCTTTATATCTTTCTCTGAGGATTCTGGTACTAAGTGGTCTGGATCTTTTCAATATGATAAATCCTTGCTTCAAAAAAGGTGCAAGAATTATGAGCCTTGATTCCAGGAAAGTAAGATTATTCTACACCAAATGGCCTTATTGCAGTAATAGAGAAGAAGAAGAGAAAGAGAAGTGTTGCGTAGTCATGTCTTTGTATGTTTTTGATTCTCTATATCTCTATATCGATGTGCTTCTTAATCTTGGGTATATCAAACCCTCAGAGATTTTGAATTCCTCATCATCTAGGAAATTATCTTTGGAAGGAATAGTTTAATATTCTTCCATATCCGTCTTTACGACTTATGTCATTCTCTTCAAATTTATTACGTATAAATTCTTCTGTATTTGATGGAGTACTGTTTCCTAGGGCTCTTATTCTAACATCATTAATTATTAAAAAGAATTCTATAGTAATCTTCTCTACATAATTCAGAACAAACCATTTGTAATTTTCATTTGTGTTTCGTTCGACACTATGTAAACTTCTTGTAGAAGGTGCACCGAGATATGCATAAGAAATGAAGCTTAGTTGACTCAGTTAAATAATTGACATTGTGTCGATATACTATCAACACATGCATTGTCTTCTTCTTTGGAGTGGAATCGACTTATCTTCTAATGAAGAACAAATTTCCTGTTAGAGTGACGTCGACTACCAGTCAACATTGCGTCGACTTCTAGTTAACATATAAGTACTTTAACCGATTTCTCTTCTCTATTTCAGATCGACTTTATCACAACACTTACTGGATGACATCATAGAACTTCTATGACTCAATCTATACACCTGGGTAATAATCCTAGGGAGTAAAATCACTTATGATTAATTTGTTTAAGTTAAATCAACATGGTTTTTCTCATTAATCTCACCCAATTTTGCTTATCATGTTTTACAAGAATTTTAAAGTGATTTTATAGAATAAAATAAGGAAGGACAATAATTTGCAACATTGATATATAATGAAAAGAAAAGCATGAACATGCAACTGAAAACATATTGCTTCACAATAGAGATTATAATATATAATATCAGAAAATAAGTGTGAAGATTTAAACAACATCTAGTTCTTGAGTGTTATATATTATTGAGACATCTTCAGTAGTATACCTTCTAGAAGATTGAACTATGTACTTTTAATAGAAGAGAACTTACTTTTCTAGAAAACTAAATTTGGACATTGCTTTTAAAAACTAATAGTTTTTATCCTTATCATCAACTTGCTCCCCTGAGTTGGTGATGCACCTTTATCAACAATAATTGTCTTCTCCCCACCAGTATTAACATTGTAACACCTCCCCTGTAATGACCGTATAATATGGGTCCGGCCGGGGCCCCACAACATACAGACACCACAGCTTCAGTATTATAAAATGATATAGCTACCCAAACTCAAAACTCAAAACACAACACAGCGAAAACAACCAAAGAGACTAGAAGTTATCCACGCCTACAAGAGTAAGAAAATGGCCTTAAGGCCTTACAATAAGAGTAAATCCA
Source organism: Platanthera guangdongensis (assembly GCA_039583875.1). NCBI lineage: Eukaryota > Viridiplantae > Streptophyta > Magnoliopsida > Asparagales > Orchidaceae > Platanthera > Platanthera guangdongensis. Next base: position 131,265,679 of record CM077152.1, read on the forward strand.
AACTCAAATAATACATCAGTCCTGAAAGTGCATAAGCACCCCTAGTCTACCTTGACATGAAAGCCGGTCAAAATTAGCATAAAACATACAATGCCATAAACGTAAAGCTACAGCAAAAAGTAACACTTCATGAGGCTTACATCTTTCTGGCCGGTGAGCTAGCTCCTGCTTGCGATCCTTGCCCTGTAAAAATTATTAGTAATGTGGGTCAGCAAAGGCTGACCTCAAACTGTGTAACAAACACATCTGCTCCCAGCCGCCCCAAACAGATCCCGGGGTACTCATCCAACCTGCAAGTTAGCACTTTGTATGCAATATTCATAAGCAAGAAAAACAACTAAAGGAACAGGCTTGGATGTCTCAAACATCATACATGTTCTCTACTGTTGAGCATATAATATTAGGGCCTACTATGCAACATGAATGCAACACCCGGGTTTCACCCAAGGCACCCTATGGCGTATGCATCTAGCACAACATCACATCAATTGGGTACTCATCGTTTCCCCATTGGCATAAAGCTGCAAACAAAAAGGGAAACACAATTCCCCCCAACGGCACACAAGCCGCCACATGGAACTCTTGCCAAGGCCCCACCCGCTCAAGGTCTTAGACCCGGGCTTGCCTGCAAGCTCTGACCTCTCATGTCGGGCTTCCAACAAACACAAACTGACCGATTCTAAGAAGCCTTGCTGGACCCCACCCGCTCATGGCCTCATTGCCCGGGCTTGCCCCTTGCTTGACATTCTCGTCAGTCTCACGTAAGGGGACTTGTCTCGCCGGGACACTCTCCACACATGACGTGTATGTCACAGGATAGCCAGCCGACCACGGAGATACAGCCACGCCTTGGCACATCACAAACCAAGACAATTCCACCCTAGTCCCTCATTTGTACTGCAGCATTTCCGCGCACCAAGGAAACCATCTACCACTCATGCGGAGCTAACCTTGTCCACCAAGGAAACCATCTACCGCCATTGAGGAGCTAACCTTGTCCGGTTCCGACTACACGTACTCACTCGAGAAAAAGGGGAAAACATCACCACATCACAAACGACATCTTGCTGCAACGGATCTCTACGAATCCTTAAAGCTCGTATGCAACATCACCGAGTCGGACTAACAGTCGCGACTACGGCTTCACACACCATGCCTAATCCACTAACGGAGCGGATCTCTAATGCAAAAACATGTCGGGGACGGACTCAATTGACCCGTTGGTTCCTCTTGAACCTTGGCGACCCAAACCCCTCTCATTTGAGTGTTTGGTGCCCAAAAACTAAAAAAGAAAAGATACTAAAACATGCATCCTAAAACCGAGAGGAGAAGTGTCGTTACCTTCCGACTCCTCTTCCTAGCCATGGAAAAATAGTCGGATGAAAACCTTCGCAACGATCTAGCCTCCACAGATCTGGAGTCGGCTCGCGATTTGGAGCACCGAAACCTCTCCAACAGCCGGATCTCTACTTCACCTTCTTCCTTGCTCTCCTCTCTCTCTAGAACTTTAGAAAGAGAACCACTCAAAAGAAATGAGGGTTTCTAAGGGTCCAATCCCGTGTATATCCCATCAGGAACAACCCCCAGCCGTTGGATCCCAAATTAAAGAAACGAACGGCCTTGATTCGGGCCTGAAATGCTAAATATGGGCCGAACACGGCCTGCGACACGCCCGTGTCCAGGGCCGCGTCCCCCATTCGCCGTCAAAATCGACGCGCCTGGAACAACACACGGGCATCCGACACGCCCGTGTTCGACCCGACACGTCCGTGTTCCAGCTGACACGGCCGTGTGGTCGGCCTTGTGCCTCCATCGACACAGCCCCGAAAACAACCCGAGACTCACACGGGTACTGGACACGCCCGTGTCCTTGCCCGCGTCTAACTCTACACGCTTGGGCTCGAGGCCGTGTTCACTGTCTCGACACTTCGTCGAGCGAAGTTCGTCGACTGACTGACATGGCCTTGGACACGGCCGTGTCCTAGGCCGTGTGCCTTGTCTCGACACATCATCGAGCGAAATTCTCCGACTCTCAGGTCGATCGTCGACACGGGCTCGACACGCCCTGAGACACGCCCGTATCTCAGGCCGTGTTCTCTGCTCGACGGTCATCGACTCCAAAATCGTCGACCTCTCGACCAAATCGTCGACTGGAGCCTGACACGCCCTGGGACACGCCCGTGTCCCAGGCCGTGTGCCCCCTGCTAGAAATCAAATTTCCTTCTCAGCTAAGACCCAACCTGGCCAGAAACGCTGGTCGTCCCTCTACAAATTTAAATTGTAGATTTGAAGAGCTCTGGATACTCTTCTAGCATGGCTTGTTCTCGCTCCCAAGAGTGCTCCTCACGACCGCAGTTATTCCATCGGACTTTCACGAGTTTAACCTCTTTATTCCGCAACTGACGAGTCTCCGAATCCTCTAAAGCAATTGGACGGACCGCATCCTCAAGTCTTCCTCTATCGGCACTGATGCAGGCTCGATCACCATAGTAGCCTCCACCAAGGCTTTCCTCAAGACGGAGACATGGAAGACGTCGTGCAATCCACTTAGCTCAGCGGACAACGCCAATCGATAGGCTGCTTCTCCCACCCGTTCAACAACTTCAAAAGGCCCTAAAAACCTTGGACTGAACTTCTTGAGTCGGCGAATCCGTGAGACGCCTTTGAACGGCTTGATCTTCAAATAGACCCAATTACCTACCACAAACTCCAACTTCCTGTGATGAGCATTAAAGTATTTTGCTTGCCGGTCTTGCGCCACCTTCATACGCTCTTGAATGGTTCGTACCAACTCACAAGCGTCAACCACCACCTCCTTTCCCAAATTTTTTTTGTCTCCCGCCTCTGTCCAAGACATCGGTGTTCGACACCGTCACCCATACAAAGCTTCGTATGGCGCCATTTTTATACTTGCTTGATAATTGTTATTATACGCGAATTCCACCATGAAGAGGTGATCCTCCCACTTCTTGCCGAAGTCAAGAATGCACATTCTCAGCATATCCTCCATAGTACAGTTCGTTCTTTCGGTTTGCCCGTCAGTTTGAGGATGGAACGCCGTACTGAACTTTAGCTTCGTGCCCAAACTCTTCTGAACCAATCTCCGGTCCTTGGACATAAACCGTCCATCTCGATCGCTGACTATGCTCTTAGGAATCCCATGCAGTCGCACAATGTTGCGAACATACAACTCCACCAGCTTCTCCATGTTGTCCTCCTTCCGATTTGGGATGAAGTGGGCCACCTTGGTTAAGCGATCCACGATCACCCAAATAGCATCATTACCCTGCTGCGATCTAGGAAGACCATGTACAAAATCCATGGAGATATCATCAAATTTCCACTCAGGGATTGGAAGGGGCTTCAGGAACCCGCCCGGCTTCTGACATTCGGCCTTCACCAAGGCGCAAGTTTGGCAACGATTCACATACAAAGCTACGTACCGCTTCAGCCCCGGCCACCAAAAGGATTTCTTCATATCCAAGTACATCTTTGTACTGCCAGGGTGAATGGAGTACTTTGTGAAGTGAGCCTCAAACATCAACTCCTCATGGAGTTTGCCGAACTGCGGTATACAAACCCTTCCGTCCTTCCTCAGAATCCCATCAATCATCTCCCAGGCGCTGCTCTTGCCCTTTTGAGCCTCCATCACATATGGTTGAAACTCCACATCCAACCGAGTCGCTTCCCGAATGCGATCAGACAAGTCGTTCTACATTTCAATCCAGTTCAACTGAGCCACGCTGAGCTCGCCTCTCGCCACACATTCCAAACCAAGGGACTCCCATTCCCGTACCAACCGCTCATCATGAGCTTCGATCCAATTCCCTTGCCCCGAGTACTTTCTACTCAAGGCATCTGCCACCACATTGGATTTACCTGGCGTATACTGAATCGCCACCTCGTAGTCTCAAAGAAACTCAACCCACCTGCTTTGTCACATGTTCAAGTCCTTTTGATCAAAGAGATATGTTGAAGTTGGTGACCGGGCGGTCTGGCGGTTTGTCCTGGCGGGTTGAAGACCGGGCGGTCTGGCAGTCTGTCTTGGCAGGTTGAAGACCGCGCGGTCTGGCGGTTTGTCTCAGACGGCTTGGAGACCGGGCGGTCTGGCGGTCTACCCTGGCAGTCTCTCTTCCTCTCTGGTGGTAGCCGTGCGGTTAGCCCTGCTGTCTAACCGCACGGCTTGTGCGGTTTGTTTTGTATAGTCCGCTTAGTCCTGTAAATTATAGTCTCACATCTCTTATTTGTATTCTCTCATCTCTCCTCCATTCTATATAAAGGAGGGCATACCTTTGTAATAGATACCTTTTTTGGATAATAAAATTTCAATTATTCAAAAGCTTATCCGCTTGTTCTCTCTTTTTCGCTACTTTCTAACATGGTATCAGAGGACACGGTCATTTCCTCCTGATTCTGTGCGCTCTCTGCTTCTAGCGGCTTGTTTTCCGCTATCCGCGACCTCTCTCGCGGCTTGCCTTCTCTTCTGTCTGCCGCCCTGTTCGAGCGGCTTGTTTCTGTCCGCTGCCCTGTTCGCGCGGCTTGCTTCTTGGTTCCCTTCTCCTACTGCTATTCGTCGCAGCGACCTGTTTCCTTGTCGCCGCGCTCCTTGCTCTTTCTTGCCTCTCCGACTTCCTAGTATTTGCGGCTTGTGTCTACCCGCTGCGGACTTATTCTCCCTGTCAACTTCGGCTTTCCCCATATCCGCTTGTCCCTATACTCACGGTTTGTTGTTGTGATCTGCCTGACCGTGCGGGTTGTTCCTTTCTCACCCGCATCTTGGTCGCGGTCACCTGCTCTTCTCCTCTCTTCTGTTCGCTCGGCCTTTTCAGTCCGCGTGACCTCTTCCCCGCTGTGTCTTTGACCTCTTGCTAGCCGCTACTATTCGCGATCTACTTGTTGTTGCCTTCTACCCGCTCCTGCTTGCTAGTCGCGCCGGCCTCATCTTTTGCCGTGCGACCTGTTCTCTTCTGTTCGCCCGACTTTTTCAAGCCGTGCGACTTCTTTCCCTCTGCTTTGCTCTGCTTCTTGGTAGCGGCCTTCCTAGCCGCCCGACCTGTTTTCTGTTCGCCCGGCTTGGTGCTCTTTTCTCTTCTCGCGGCTTGTTCTTATCGTCGCGGCTTGCTCCTCTCTTGCTTCCATGGCTTTCCCCTCCTCCATCCTGTTCGCCTCCGTGGTCACCTCTTCTGGTCGTGCTCATGTTGTTACTCGGGGAAGATGGCTCATCGACTCTGGTGCAACCAATCATATGACAGGCAATCCTCAATGTTTCTCTCTTCTTGACACACATGCTCAGTTGCCCCCGGTCATTGTTGATGATGGCTCTCCCTCCCCGGTCCATGGGACGGGCATGGTTCAAGTCACTCTATCTCTCTGCCTGGCTGATACCCTCTATGTGCCCAACTTTCCGTGCAATTTATTATCGGTTACTTCTTTATGCAAGCAACTACGGTGTTCTGTCATATTCACCCATAGCTCTTCTGCTTTTCAGGATCCGGACTCCCAACGGACGATTGCTACCGGGACTGAGAGTGGTGGCCTCTACTTCCTCGACAACGTTTCTGCTCTATCCGCCTTCTCCTCCTCCTCTACAGATCTTCTCCAATGGCATCTTCGCCTTGGCCATGCTCCTCCCCGAATTCTCCGCCAGCTTCTGCCGCACCTCCCTCCTCATCATCCTCCACTAAACTGTGATGCATGTCAACTTGGCAAACATCACCGCTCATCCTTCCCCCCAACGCAAAGTCGGGGCTCTTCCCGCCCGTTCGACCTCGTTCACTCTGACATATGGGGTCCCGATCCTAACCTCACCATCGGTCGGGGTAGTTCCTATTTTGTCACCTTCATTGATAATTTCTCTCGCTGTACGTGGGTATATCTTCTCAAAGATCGCTCCGAGCTGTTCTCTGTTTGGACCTCCTTTTATTCTATGGTTAAGACTCAGTTTGATACGTCTATTAAACTCCTTCGTTCTGACAATGCTAAGGAGTATCTTAGCCACGACTTCTCCTCCTTTTGTATTCACCATGGTGTTATTCGCCAAACAAGTTGTGTCTACACCTCCCAACAAAATGAGGTGGCGGAACGCAAAAACCGTCACCTCCTTGATGTCGCTCGCACTATGATGACTCAAATGCATGTTCCTCGCTCCTATTGGGGATATGCTGTCCTCCTCTCCTGCTATCTCATCAATCGTCTTCCCTCCGTAGTTCTCCACGGTGCTACCCCCTTCTCCATTCTTTATCCGGACAAGGATCCCTTTCCTCTTCCTCTACACATCTTTGGGTGCACCGCTTTTGTGCACTCTCCCGCTGCCACCCGTGATAAACTCTCACCACGTGCCACCAAATGTGTCTTTCTGGGCTACTCTCCCACTCAGAAAGGATATTGTTGCTTTGACCCTATTACCCGCAAGCAATTTGTCTCTGCGGATGTCACCTTCTTTGCCAATGCCTCTTACTTCTCTCCCGCTTCCTCTTCTACTCCTCCTGATCCTACTTCTCATACCAACCCATCCATTCCCTCTGCTCCCACTGATGTTCCGCCCTCTCCACCCACTCCACCGTCTTCCCCATCCTCATCATCTCCACCCTCTACTCCGCTTTCTCCCTCCACTCCGCTGCCATCTCTCTCTACTCCCGGGCCAGCTCTCTCCACCACGGATACTCCGGATACTGAGGCACCTGCTGACCTGGATCTCCCGATTGCTCTTCGCAAAGGGGTTCGGGCCTGTACACAACACCTGCTTGCTGCAGTTGTTCCCTATGATCGTCTTACCCCTGCTCGCCGAGCTTTTGCACTGGCTATCTCGGCCACTGCCACCCCCCGTTCCTACCAGGAGGCCCTTACTATTCCTCATTGGAAGGTTGCCATGGATGAGGAGATTGCTACTCTCACTGAACGGGGTACCTGGACCCTTGTTCCTCCTCCTTTCGGCACAGATGTTGTTGGCTGTCGCTGGGTCTTCGTGGTGAAGTTTCTCCCGGATGGCAGTGTGGATCGTTATAAGGCTCGCCTGGTTGCCAAGGGTTTTACCCAAACTTATGGGATTGATTACTTTGACACTTTCTCTCCCGTGGCTCGTCTCAGCACTATTCGGGTTCTTCTCTCTGTGGCTGTCAACAGGGATTGGCCCATCTCGCAACTAGATGTTAAGAATGCCTTCCTCTATGGTGATCTGCAGGAGGATGTTTACATGGAGCAACCTCCTGGGTATGTTGCTCAGGGGGAGACACGGGTATGCCGGCTAAAGAAAGCTATCTATGGCCTCAAGCAGAGTCCTCGTGCCTGGTTTGACAAGTTCAGTAGCATTGTTGCGGCCATTGGTTTTACAAGAAGCTCAGCAGATCACTCCTTGTTTGTTCGGAAAACCGCCTCTGGTCTTGTTGTTCTTGCGGTTTATGTTGATGACATTCTTCTTACTGGCGATGACCAGGATGGGGTATTGATGACCAAGAAACACCTTCGTCAACATCTAGTCACAAAGGATATGGGCTCCCCGAAATACTTTCTGGGGATTGAAATCTCTAGAAAGCCCAACTCCATGGTCCTTTCACAACGGAAGTATGCTCTTGATCTTTTAAAGGAGGCAGGACTGACTGGTGCTAAACCTGCACGTTGTCCTATGGCTGTTGGAGAAGACAAAACTTGGACAGATGACTCACCTCTTCTCTCCGATCTTACGAGATACCGGCATCTGGTGGGAAAGCTCATATATCTCACGGTAACCAGACCCGACATCTCTTATGTTGTTGGCAAGGTGAGCCAGTTCATGCAAGCTCCGAGGGAGTGTCATCTACAATCTGCTCTGAGGATATTAGAGTATATTAAAGCTGCTCCAGGGAAAGGACTCCTATTTCAGAAAAATGGTCACCTTAGGGTTGAAGCGTATTCTGATTCAAGCTATGCGGATGACAAAGGGGACCGCAAATCGACTTCAGGTTTCTGCACATTTGTTGGAGGCAATCTTGTGAGTTGGAAGAGCAAGAAACAGTCTGTCGTTTCCAGGTCTAGTGCAGAGGCGGAATATCGCAGCATGGCATCGACTACATGTGAGTTGAAGTGGTTGCGGGCTCTCATGCTTGACTTAGGAGAGGTTTACAACTATCCTCTTCCTATGTTCTGTGACAATAAGGTCGCGATACACATTTCCAAAAATCCGGTCTTTCATGAGAGAACAAAACACATAGAAGTCGACTGTCATTTTATTCAGGAAGAAATATTGAAGAAACAGATTTGCACTCCATTTGTCAATTCCGACAACGAGTTGGCAGATGTCTTCACCAAGCCGGTGTCCGCTTCCTTTTTCCACATCTGCGACAAGCTGGGCATGATCGATATATATGCTCCAGCTTGAGGGGGAGTGTTGAAGTTGGTGACCGGGCGGTCTGGCGGTTTGTCCTGGCGGGTTGAAGACCGGGCGGTCTGGCGGTCTGTCTTGGCGGGTTGAAGACCGCGCGGTCTGGCGGTTTGTCTCAGACGGCTTGGAGACCGGGCGGTCTGGCGGTCTACCCTGGCAGTCTCTCTTCCTCTCTGGTGGTAGCCGTGCGGTTAGCCCTGCTGTCTAACCGCGCGGCTTGTGCGGTTTTTTTTGTATAGTCCGCTTAGTCCTGTAAATTATAGTCTCACATCTCTTATTTGTATTCTCTCATCTCTCCTCCATTCTATATAAAGGAGGGCATACCTTTGTAATAGATACCTTTTTTGGATAATAAAATTTCAATTATTCAAAAGCTTATCCGCTTGTTCTCTCTTTTTCGCTACTTTCTAACAAGATACTTCAGGCTTTTATGATCCGTGAAGATCTCCACCTTTGCACCATACACATAATGTCGCCATATTTTCAACGCAAAAATTACCGCCGCCAACTCCAAGTCATGGACGGGGTAATTCCTCTTATGAGGCTTCAGCTGTCTAGACCCAAAAGCTATCACCTTCCCATGTTGCACCAAAACGCAACCCAAACCGCATCCCGATGCGTCACTGAAGATCTGAAATCCCTCGGTTCCTTGCGGTAGACTTAGGATTGGAGCCATCATCAGTCTCTCCTTCAGTGCCACAAATGCTTGACTGCACTCTTGAGTCCACACAAACTTATGATCTTTACGAGTGAGTGAGGTGAGGGGTAGAGCTATCCGCGAAAAATTCTCCATGAATCTCCTATAATACCCGGGTAGTCCAAGAAAACTTCGGTCTTCCGCCAAGGTCCTCAACACCGGCCATTCTCTGATGGCTTCCACTTTTGTTGGATCCACTGCCACCCCATCCAAACTAATCACGTGGCCCAAAAATTCCACCTTCGCTAACCAGAACTCGCACTTTGAGAACTTTGCATACAACTGATTCTCCCTCAACACTTGCAAGACCACTCTCAAGTGGGTCTCATACTCCACTTTCGATTTGGAATACACCAAAATGTCATCAATGAAGACAACCACAAAAGAATCCAAGTATTCCCGAAATACTTGATTCATAAGGTCCATGAACACAGATGGCGCGTTTGTCAGCCCGAACGGCATCACCGTAAACTCAAAGTGTCCGTACCTCGTACCAAAGGCAGTCTTGGGGATGTCCTCGTCCTGAATTCGCAACTGATAATAGCCTGACTTCAAGTCCAAGTTTGAGTACACCACCGACCCCACCAACTGGTCGAACAAGTCGTCTATCCGAGGAATCGGATACTTATTCTTAATGGTCAGTTTATTTAGCTCTCGGTAGTCTATGCATAACCGCATACTACCGTCTTTCTTCTTTACAAACAACACCGGCGCGCTCCATGGCGAAGAACTGGGTCTGATATACCCTTCTTCCAACAGTTCCTGTAACTGTACTTTGAGTTCAGCCAACTCCTTTGGTGCCATCCTAAACGGAGGACGTGATACCGGCCTAGCCTCCTTCACTAACGCGATCGAGAAGTCGATCTCCCGCCGAGGAGGCGCTCCAGGAAGTTCATCCGGAAACACATCCTTGAACTTTGCCACTACGGGCACTTCCTCAATAGACAAATGGGAGAGACGAACCTCCAATAACGCGACAAGCGCTACACCACCCTGGTTAACCGCCTGCATCAATTGCATGGCCGAAATCAGGGAATAGGCCACTCCACAAAGGCCCTCAAATATGACTTCCGCCTGCCCTTTGCTCCTTAGGGTCACTGCCTTAGATAGGCAATCAATACTGGCGCGCTGCTCTGCAAGCCAGTCCATACCCAAAATGACATCGAACTCAAGCAATAGTAAAACCGCTGCTACCAAAACGAATTCAACTCCGTCCAGCTCCAAATAGATGCGCCCTTTAGCCCTGGTGGTCATGGATGACCCATTGGGCATGCGCACTTTCAGCTCCGCGTCCGCCAAGAAAGACTCAACTCCTATTCTCCGGACGAACCTCTCCGCAAGAAAGGAGTGCGATGCTCCCGTATTGAACAATACCCTAGCGGGGTATCCAGAAACTAATACGAGGCCTACAATATAGACATCACACATAAAAGTCTAAAAGCATGAAGCACAAAATTTAAACTTAAATTTCCTCATACCTGTCACCACATCGGTTTGGCGGATCGCTTCCTGCTGTCCAAGGTTGTAGGCCCTTGGTTGCACTGGTTGGAACCGAGAAGCGCTTGACTCCTCCATCTTCCCTTTCTCTGCGGCACTGGGGCCGGAGTGCACAGTTTGTTCCTGCCTTGCCTCTTTCTCTGCTCCTCCTTGGGGACAAACACGAGCTATGTGCCCCACCTTACCGCAGTTGTAGCACGTCGGCGGTCCCCTAGAGTGAGAACCTCCAGGCATCCACTTACGCTTCTCACCAGACCTGGAAGTGTGAGGCTTTTTCCTCCACCTACTCCCTTCAGACTTTCCCTGGGATTGGGGAGGCTTCCCTTCCCCTTGCTTGGGAGTGAAACCCTTACGACGTTAGGTTCGCTCCAGATCACTTTCCAATATCCTGGCAGCCTCAACTAACTCATTAAAACTAACTCTCTTCATGGAAATAAGGGGTTGCCTCGATTCACCCTCAGCCACTGGTAGAAGAGGTTATCCCTCTCTACATCATCTGCCATCATCGTTCCCGCATAACGACCCAAACGGGTGAACTCTTGCACATACTCGTCCACCGTCTTGTCTCGCTGCATTAAGTGCAGAAACTGTCTCTGAAGGGCCAACCATGTAGAAACAGGAATGTACCTCTTTAGAAAAGCATCCCCAAATTCCTCCATCGACGGGGTGCGTCCAGGGAACTGGAGGCCGCTATGGCGCACCCACCACAACTTGGCATCTCCTTCCAACATGAACGCCGCATACTCAGATTTATTTTCTTTTGGCGTCTCTGCCGCCCTCAAAAGCTCTTGAATTCGAACCCACCAATCCTCCGCATCCGTTGGAATACCAACTCCCTTGAACGACGGGGGATGGAAGCTCAGGAAATACTTCATGTGCCGGTCTCACTACAAGAAATTTGACCTTTAAAGACAAAACTTTTGGTCACTAAATATTGCGGTTTGGTCACTAAAAATATTTAGCAACCAAATTTAATCTGTCACAAGGTGGTTGCAAAAGGCCTGTCACAAATTGTATTTAGTAACCAACAAATATTTCGTCACTAAATGTATATTTTTAGTGACAATTAATTTTTGTCACTAAATGTACTATTTTAGTGATCATTAATTTTGGCCACTAAATTAACATTTTTAGTGACAGCTAGTTCTGTCACTAAATGTACATTATTAGTGACAGATATTTTTCGTCACTAAATGTCTACTATTAGTGACAAAGAATTTGGTCACTACATTTTTTATATTTTTATACAAATTATATTTAAAATAAATTGATTTATTTGATATTAAAAAAATACAAAATATAAGTCACAATAATAAATAGAAAATAAATTTGGTAAAAGAATCTCAAAGAATTTTTTTTATTAATAGTAAAAAATGGAAGGTGGGAGATAGCCCAAACCCCTCAATACAAATCAATAGATTTTTTATCTTTATTAAACTAAATACATGAATATTTTTTATAATAAACAATCTCCTCATGATAATTAATCTCTTTCTACTTCTCAGGCTCATCATACTTCTTGCCTTCTTCCTTCTTGAGTCCCTCATACTTTGGTGTCTTGTTCCTTGGCTCTTCCATTTACTTAACATTTTATTACAATTTGATGATGGAAGCTAGGAGACATGAAGGAGTGCAGCACTTCCAGGAACCTGCTAAAATGATCCAACAAACGTCAATGTTCAAGTTTAATCATATGCATCATTAACAAGAAATAACAATGAAAGGGCAGATGCTCACTCTCTATTGATCCAATCTGAATACATAACGTCTCATCCTTCAACTCTCCATCGAAAAAAAAATTTGTGGCATGCCAGACACATGACATCTCATATCTTGCGTGCTCCTGCAACTTCATAGATGGAAGAACTAACAAACAATGACAAATAAGATATTAAGACATCAGAGAATTACGAGCAAGTAGTTGCCCAGGAGATCTACTTAAATGGTTGGCGCAAATCGTCGGCGTCTTGACCCGCCACATCACAATTCTAAGCAAGTAGTAAAAAGGTTATTCTTCTACTCAAACATACATATCGTTCTTGCAGATCATATATATCATATAATGTTGTCCCATGACATCATGCCCTCCATGGGAACACCAAAATTTCATCAAACCCATACACTTTCACCTCTATGGCCTCTAGAGAAGAGACCGACTTCCAGTAAAGATGAACTTTTACCACCGTAATTACTACCAATCTTAGAATTGTATCCACCTGGACTCTTTCCTATTGATGTTTTCACATCTCTTTTATCTACCAAAATTGTAATTATAAAATTATAAAAGAAAATTATCTACCAAATTTGTAAATTGGAGTACATTACTTTAAAAATGAGAATATTGTCTATAATATATAATGTAGAAAAAAATTAACTCAACTGAGAGTCTTAACTAAGTTGTCTAGTTAGTTCATAGATTGATTTTGTGTTGCGGAGATGATGTGATAGCACTTGGTTTATGAGATATTGATTTTGAAACAAGATTTTTTTTCCAATATGGTGTTTAGATTTATCCAAGATTTAAAATAATGTTAAAGGAAAATATACTATTAAGATGAAAATCAATCAAAGTTGTGGTCACAACCGTAGCAAGATGCAGTTATGACCATAACAGTTACTTAGCCGCAATTATAACCACAACATGGTCCTTAGTCCAAACCATGACCGAATCCAACACATTGAAAACAAAATTTGGATCAACTTCATAATTCTGATTCATGCTTGGTTTCAGGAAGATATTATTTGAGCTGGCTAGAAATGGCTCTTCTAAATAAAGGATCCCACTATGCAAAGGAACTGAGCTCCATTAACATATTTCTATATTCAATGGAAGGGAAGTTTCTGCTAGAAGTAGCGAAGAGGAAGAAAGAGAACGATACAGCATACCTGCTTAGCGAAGAGAATGGCAAGAGAGAAGAGGAAGCAAGAGCAGAGTACGTCGCTGGAGGCGGAGTGGCAAATGCAGGAATTTTTGTGTGTGTGGGCGAACCTAAAAACTTGAAAATAAAATTGCAATACAGGGAATGATCAAACATAACACAATCTGTGAAGCATAAACTTCAAATCCCTTTTAAATAAAAAATAGACAACCATGAAAGGCTTTATAACGCAACTAAGACAAAATGGTGACACTTCATCTAAACTTATCAACAAAGGCTTTATCTCCGAATTTAGAAAAATTGACAGCATTTCAGTTGGATGGGGTGAATTAGAAAAGCAAATGCAATAAAATTGTACAGCTCATAGTTGTTAACCTGTGCTAATGATCTCCATTAGTTGTTAGCAATTTGGGTTCAACATCAAAATGTTATTATCCAATTTATTTTTTCACTCCACCAGATAAAAATGCACAAAAATATATCTTGATGGTAAGATAATTAAAAACATCTATGAATAGCCAAGGTAAATCATTCTGACATGTAAAAATCTCCTAAACTATTGATGAAATCAGGAAAAGCTTAAGCTAGGATTTAAGTTTTAAACATGTAAAACAAGTTAATTTTGGACAATAAAAGACCCAAAAATTTGTTTCAGAAACAAACCTCGGGTGCTAGAGTAGAGATGAAAGACCCTGGAGGCTGGAAGAGATGAAGGAGTAAAATACCCAACAATAGATGAAATACCTGGTGGGCAGGGAGCAGTGGCAGTCCAGGCAGTGAGCAGCAAACCTGAAATCAGAAAAAAAAAAACCATACAAATGCAAGATTAACAGGCCTTGTTGGCTGCCGCATCAAGACCGGCGTCTGACATCAGAAAGATATCCATAAATATTACATTACCTGGCGGCCAGCGAGTCGGTGAGGACAGGATGGACACCCCGGCGAGGAGAGGAGGAATACCTCGATGAGAGAGGAGGCTAACCCAGTGACAAGAAAAGGAAGAATACCCGGCCGCCAACGGCAAGGAGATGAAGGAGACCCAGCGCTCTGTAACACCCCAGTTTTGCAAGAGGCTTAGTCTGCAGTTCTGGAAAATTTTTGGGTTTCTGGCAGGAGGCACACGGCATGCGACACGGGCGTGTCGTAGGGCGTGTCGAGGTCGTGTCGACACTCGGCCCAAGTGTCGACACTTTCGCTCGACAATGTGTCGAGAGTAGGGCACACGGCCTGCGACACGGCGTGTCGCAGGGCGTGTCGAGGCCGTGTCGACACTCGGCCCAAGTGTCGACACTTTCGCTCGACAATGTGTCGAGAGTAGGGCACACGGCCTGCGACACGGGCGTGTCGAGTCCGTGTCGACACTCGGCCCGGGGTGTCGACACTTTCGCTCGACGAGTGTCGAGACTGGGGCACACGGCCTATGACACGGGCGTGTCACAGGGCGTGTCCCTCTTGGTCGACGATCTTCGCTCGACGTTTTTTCGCGGTGTCGACACAAAGCCTGTCGACGGGTGTCGAGACTTGGCACACGGCTTGAGACACGTGCGTGTCCCAGGCCGTGTCACCTCTCGGGTTGGTTTCGGGGCCGTGTCGATGAAGGCACACGGCCGGCCACACGGCCGTGTCACTGGGGACACGGGCGTGTCGGATAGAACACGGGCGTGTCGGATGCCCGTGTGCTGTTCCAGGCGCGTCAATTCGAGACGGCAAATGAGGCACACGGCCCTGGACACGGGCGTGTGTCAGGCCGTGTTCGGCTCAGGTCTTTTATTTTCCAGGCGGATCGTGGCCATTCTTTCCCAGATTTTAGGATCTGACGGTTCAGGACTGTTCTTGGGGAGTTAAGTCCGAGAATAGGGTTGAAAACCCTCATTCTTCTCCAAGCTTTCTCTTACTAAAGATCTAGAGAGAAGTGAGAACAAGGAAGAAGGAGAAGGAGAGTTTGGGCTGTAGGAGGGGTTTCGGTGCTCCAAATCGCGAGCCGAGTCTAGATTCGTGGAGCTTAGATCGTTGCGAAGGTTTTCATCCCGCTATTTTGCCATGGCAAGGAAGAGAAGTCGGAAGGTAACGACACTTCTCCTCTCGGTCTTAGGATGCATGTCTTAGCATCATTTATTATTTTTCTTTCTAGTTTTTGGCCACCAAACTCTCAAATGAGAGGGGTTTTGGTTTGCCAAGGTTCAAGAGGAACCTCCGGGTTGATTGAGTCCGTCCCCGGCATATTTTTTTGCATTAGAGATCCGCTCCGTTAGTGGATTAGGCATGGTGGGTGAAGCCGTTGTCGCGACCGTTAGTCCGACTCGGTGATGTTGCATTAAAAACATTAAGGATCGTAGAGATTCCGTTGCGGCAAGATGCCATTTGTGATGTGGTGATGTTTCCCCCTTTTTCTCGAGTGAGTACGTGTAGTCGGAACCGGACAAGGTTAGCTCCTCGTGGCGGTAGATGTTTTCCTTGGTGGACAAGGTTAGCTCCGCATGAGTTGGAGATGGTTTCCTTGGTGCGCGGAAATGCTGCAGTACAAATGAGGGACTAGGGTGGATTTGTCTTGGTTTGTGTTATTCCAAGGTGTGGCTATGTCTCCGTGGTCGACTGGCTATCCCGTGACGTTCACGTCATGTGTGGAGAGTGTCCCGGCGAGACTAGTCCCCTTCTGTGTGACTGATAGGAATGCCAAGCTTGGGGACAAACCTGGGCAATGAGGCCATGAGCGGGTGGGGTCCGGCAAGACTTCTTAGAATCGGTCAGTTTTGTGTTTGTTGGAATCCTGACATGAGACGTCAGAGCTTGTAGGCAAGCCCGGGTTTAAGACCTTGAGCGGGTGGGGCCTTGACAAGAGTTCCATGGGGCGGCCTGTGAGCCGTTGGGGGAAATGATGACCCCTTTGTTTGCGGCTTTATACCAATGGGGAATCGATGAGAACCCATATGATGTGATGATGTGCTAGATGCATACTAGTTAGGGTGCCTTGGGTGAAACCCAGGTTATTGCATACATGATTGCATAAGTAGGCCCTTTTATATTATGCTCAACCAGTAGAGAACATGTATGATGTATGTGACATCCAAGCCTGTTTCCATAGTTGCTTTTCTTGCTTATGATTATTGCCTACGAAGTGCTAACTTGCAGGTTGGAGGGGTACACCGGGGTCCGTTAGGGGCGGCCGGGAGGAGATGTGTTGTTGCACAGTTTGAGGTCAGCCTTTGCTGACCCACGTTACTAATAAATTTTTCAGGGCAAAGATCGCATGCAGGAGCTAGCTCGCCGTCCAGAAAGGCCTAAGCCTCATGAAGTGTTTTTCTCTTTTTGTAGCCCTACTTATGAGATGTTATGTTTGAAACTCTTGTTGTCCGGCTTGCATGCCGAGGTAGACTAGGAGTGCTAAGCACATTCATGATTGATGTATTATTTTCTTTTGGACACTTGATGTAAGGCCTTAAGGCCATTTGTTTTGCTCTTTAGTGGTGGATAACTTCTAGTCCAGTTTTGTTTCCGCTGTGTTGTGCAAAGTGTTTTGAGTGTGGGTAGCTATATCAACTTTTAATACTAAAGCTGTGGCGTCCGTATGTTGTGGGGCCCCGGCCGGACCCATATTATACGCTCACTACAGGGGAGGTGTTACAATTTGGTATCAGAGCCATGTTTGGTTCAAGGTCAAAGCGTAGAGAAGTTATCCACATAAGAGTAACGCGGGACCATGAGTGTCCTTATGTTTAAGTCTTGAGATTTGAGACTGAATCTTTGTTTCTTATTTCTTGAAGAGTGCAAGCAACGAGGCGGGAATGTCGAGAGCAAGAGAAGAGCTTTTGGCGAGCAGTGCTACTGCTCCAGGTCTTTTGGGCACGGGTGTAAACCCGGCCGACTTCTACCGCATGCTTGCAGAAGAGATGGTGGTAGCTCATGCTGCAGCAGCAGCTCAGGTGGCAACCCCTGCCACACCGGATACGGCAACGGCCGTGCCAGGAGGAGAAGCTAGGCGAGTGGAGCCTTTGGCGGAAAGGGTAGTTGTCGGACATGGAGACCGGCACCTGAAGTATTTCCTGAGCTTCCATCCCCCGTCATTCAAGGGAGTTGGTACGCCAACGGATGCGGAGGACTGGTGGGTTCGCATGCAAGAGCTGTTAAGGGCGGCAGAGACGCCAGGTGAAAAGAAAGCTGAGTATGCGGCTTTCATGTTGGAAGGAGACGCCAAGTTATGGTGGGTGAGCCATAGCGGCCGCCAGTTCCCGGGACGCACTCCGTCGGTGGAGGAGTTTGGGGATGCTTTTCTTAAGAGGTATATTCCAGTTTCTACACGTTTGGCCCTTCAGAGGCAGTTTCTGCATTTAATGCAGCGAGATAAGATAGTGGATGAGTATGTGCAGGAGTTCACCCGTTTGGGTCGTTACGCGGGAACGACGATGGAAGATGATGTAGAGAGGGATAACCTCTTCTACCAGGGGCTGAGGGAGAACCTAAGACAACCCCTCATCTCCATGAAGAGGGCGGGATTTAATGAACTAGTTGAGGCTGCCAGGATTCTGGAAAGTGATTTGGAGCGAACCCAACGCCGAAAGGGTTTTACTCCTAAGCAAGGGGAAGGGAAGCCTTCCCAATCTCATGGAAAGTCTGATGGGAGTAGGTGGAGGAAGAAGCCTCACACTTCCAGATCTGGTGAGAAGAGCAATTGGACGCCTGGGGGTTCTCACTCTAGGGGACCGCCGACGTGTTACAACTGCGGTAAGGTGGGGCACATAGCTCGTGTTTGTCCCCAAGGAGGAGCGGGGCAAGAGACAAAGCAGGAGCAGACTGTGCGCTCCGGCCCCAGTACTGCAGAGAAAGGAAAGATGGCGGAGTCGAGCGCTTCTCGGTTCCAACCGGTGCAACCAAGGGCGTACAACCTTGGACAGCAAGAAGCGATCTGTCAAACCGATGTGGTGACAGGTATGAAGAAAGTTTAAGTTGAAATTTTGTGCTTCATACTTTTAGACCCCTTTTTGTGTGTGTTGTCTATGTTGTAGGCTTTGTTTTAGTTTCTGGATGCCCCGCCAGGGTATTGGTTGATACGGGAGCATCGCACTCTTTTCTTGCGGAGAGCTTCATCTGGAGAATAGGAGTTGAGTCTTTCTCGGCGGACGCGGAGTTGAAAGTGCGCATGCCTAATGGGTCATCCATGACCACCGGGGTCAAAGGGCGCATCTGTTGGGAGCTAGACGGAGTTGACTTCATTTTGGTAGCGGCGATTTTGCCATTGGTGGAGTTCGATGTCATTTTGGCCATGGACTGGCTCGCAGAGCAGAGCGCCAGTATTGATTGCCTATCTAAGGTGGTGACCTTAAGGAGAAAAGGGCAGACAGAAGTCAAATTTGAGGGCCTTTGTGGAGTGGCCGGTTCCTTGATTTCGGCCATGCAGTTGGTGCGGGCTGTTAACCAGGGTGGTGTAGCACTTGTAGCGTTATTGGAGGTTCGTCTCTCCCAGTTGACGATTGAGGAAGTGCCCGTTGTGGCAAAGTTCAAGGATGTGTTTCCGGAAGAACTTCCTGGAGCGCCTCCTCGGAGGGAGATCGATTTCTCGATCGAGTTAGTGCCGGAGGCTAGGCCGGTGTCACCTCCTCCGTTTAGGATGGCACCAAAGGAGTTGGCTGAACTTAAAGTACAGTTGCAGGAATTGTTGGAGCAAGGGTATATCAGACCCAGTTCTTCACCGTGGAGTGCGCCGGTGTTGTTTGTAAAGAAGAAAGACGGTAGCATGCGGCTATCCATTGACTACCGAGAGCTGAATAAATTGACCGTCAAGAATAAGTATCTGATTCCTCGGATAGATGACTTGTTCGACCAATTGGTAGGGTCAGTGGTGTATTCAAAATTGGACTTGAAGTCAGGCTATTATCAGTTGCGAATTCGGGATGAGGACATACCCAAGACCGCCTTTGGTACAAGGTATGGACACTTTGAGTTTACGGTGATGCCGTTCGGGCTGACGAACGCACCATCTGTGTTCATGGATCTTATGAATTGGGTATTTCGGGAATACTTGGATTCTTTTGTGGTTGTCTTCATTGATGACATCTTGGTGTATTTCAAATCGCAAGTGGAGCATGAGACCCACTTGAGAGTGGTTCTGCAAGTGTTGAGGGAGAATGAGTTGTATGCAAAATTCTCCAAATGCGGGTTCTGGTTGGAGAAGGTGGCATTTTTGGGACACGTGATTAGTGGGGAAGGGGTGGCAGTGGATCCAACAAAAGTTGAAGCCATTAGAGATTGGCCGGTTTTGAGGACCGTGGCGGAGGTCCGAAGTTTTCTTGGACTAGCCGGGTATTACAGGAGGTTCGTGGAGAATTTTTCGCGGATAGCTCTACCCCTCACCTCACTCACACGTAAAGATCATAAGTTTGTGTGGACTCAAGAGTGTAGTCAAGCATTTGAGGCACTGAAGGAGAGACTAATGACGGCTCCAATCCTAAGTCTACCGCAAGGGACCGAGGGATTTCAGATCATCAGTGACGCATCGGGATGCGGTTTGGGTTGCGTTTTGGTGCAACATGGGAAGGTGATAGCTTTTGGGTCTAGACAGCTGAAGCCTCATGAGAGGAATTACCCCGTCCATGACTTGGAGTTGGCGGCGGTAATTTTTGCGTTGAAAATATGGCGGCATTATGTTTATGGTGCAAAGGTGGAGATCTTCACGGATCACAAAAGCCTGAAGTATCTCTTGGACCAAAAGGACTTGAACATGCGGCAACGCAGGTGGGTTGAGTTTCTTGGAGACTACGAGGTGGCGATTCAGTATACGCCAGGTAAAGCCAATGTGGTGGCGGATGCCTTGAGTAGGAAGTACTCGGGGCAAGGGAATTGGATCGAAGCTCATGATGAGCGGTTGGTTCGGTAATGGGAGTCCCTTGGTTTGGAATGTGTTGCGAGAGGTGAGTCCAGCGTGGCTCGGTTGAATTGGATTGAAGTGCAGAACGACTTGTCGGATCGCATTCGGGAAGCGACTCGGTTGGATGTGGAGTTTCAACCTTTTGTGTTGGAGGCTCAAACGGGCGAGAGCAGCGCCTGGGAGATGATTGATGGGATTCTGAGGAAGGACAGAAGGGTTTGTATACCGCAGTTCGGCAAACTCCGTGAGAGTTGATGTTTGAGGCTCACTTCACAAAGTACTCCATTCACCCGGGCAGTACAAAGATGTACTTGGATATGAAGAAATCCTTTTGGTGGCCGGGGTTGAAGCGGGATGTAGCTTTGTATGTGAATCGTTGCCAGACTTGCGCCTTGGTGAAGGCCGAGTGTCAGAAGCCGGGCGGGTTCCTGAAGCCCCTTCCAATCCCTGAATGGAAATTTGATGACATCTCCATGGATTTTGTGCATGGTCTGCCTAGATCGCAGCAGGGTAATGATGCTATTTGGGTGATCGTGGATCGCCTAACCAAGGTGGCTCACTTCATCCCAAATCGGAAAGAGGACAGCGTGGAGAAACTGGTGGAGTTGTATGTTCGCAACATTGTGCGACTGCACGGAATTCCTAAGAGCATAGTCAGTGATCGCGATGGACGGTTTACGTCCAAGGACTGGCAGATTGGTTCAAAAGAGCTTGGGCACGAAGCTAAAGTTCAGTACGACGTTCCATCCTCAAACTGATGGGCAAACTGAAAGAACGAACCGTACTATGGAGGATATGGTGAGAATGTGCGTTCTTGACTTCGGCAAGAAGTGGGAGGATCACCTCTTCATGGTGGAATTCGCGTACAATAACAGTTTTCAAGCAAGTATAAAAATGGCGCCATACGAAGCTTTGTATGGGAGGCGGTGTCGAACGCCAATGTCTTGGGCAGAGGCGGGAGACACCAAAATATTGGGAAAGGAGGTGGTAGCTGACGCTTGTGAGATGGTACAGACCATACAAGAGCGTATGAAGGTGGCGCAAGACCGTCAAGCAAAATACTTTAATGCTCGTCACCGGAAGTTGGAGTTTGCGGTAGGTGATTGGGTCTATTTGAAGATCAAACCGTTCAAAGGCGTCTCACGGATTCGCCGACTCAAGAAGTTGAGTTCAAGGTTTTTGGGGCCTTTTGAGGTTATCGAACGGGTGGGAGAAGCAGCCTATCGGTTGGCGTTGTCCGCGGAGCTGAGTGGATTGTGAAAGATATAGTACCTAAACACCTAGGGGGGTGAATAGGTGACCAAATTCTTTTTAACTTTTTATGCCAGCAATCAGATAATATCACAGAATTATATCTAATCTATCACAGCACACATTCACCAATCACAGCAATCCACAAATACACAGTAGACACAGAGTTTTATAGTGGTTCCCCAAGCTTTGGGTACATCCACTTTCCCCCTTCGCCTATCTAGCAGTGTACTAGATTCGGCCAAACTCCTTCACTATCTCAGAACCCAAACTGGTTCCTACACCTCAGGCCCAAGACCCTACAACTCAGCTTTTCCACAAAGCCTACACTCAGCCACAAAGGCCTACACTTAGCCACAAAGGCCTACACTCAGCCACCAAGGCCTACACTCAGCCACCAAGGCCTACACTCAGAGATTTAACTCTCCTACCCTCAGCCTTTATAATTGTAGGCTTATAATCTCAGATCCCTAAGGATCCTATAAGTTATAATGAATACAAAAAGTATAAACTCAACAACTTAGATGAAAGAGAGATAAGTTGTGAGATTCTTGATGAGCTCTTGGAAGAACTCAGCTGGACTCAATCTGACTTAGCTTTCTTCAAAGCTTCTTGAAAGTAGAACTCAATAAGATTGACTCCTTCTGCAGTTGATCCTTGATCTCTGCTTCTTAAGATTCAGACCAATCTGAATCCTTCTTCTCAGCTGGGTTCCAACAGCTGATTTCTTGGATGGAGCTCTCTCTCTCCAACTTCTTAGATCTTCACTTGATAGCTAGATCTTCTTTAAATCTGAACTTGGACTTGTGTTCAATCTCTTCAACAAATTGTTGATCAATCTCTTCTGTAGACAGTATAGGCCTATTTATAGGCCTTCTTCATGGTAACCGGCTGGTCCGGTTCATAACTGAATTCTGACAACTCTGACAGGTGATGTAGACCGGCTGGAATGGCAGCTGTCAAGTCATCCAGTCAGTTCTTGAAAATTCTGTAACTGTCTTTAAGTGTCGAGACTTTCTGTCTTTAAGTGTCGACACTTATAGACCAAGTGTCGACACAAGTTGTCTATGTGTCGACACTAGTCTACAAGGTGTCGACACAACTCCTTGTGTTGTAGATTTTGTCTTCTCGACACTACTTCTTCTTCATGTGTCGACACAAGTACTTGTAATTCAGTATCTTGCTGAATTCTTCTAAGTGTCGACACATCTCCTTTGTGTCGACACATCTTCATGTGTTGAAACTGTTAAGTGTCGACACTGCTTCTTGGTGTCGATACATGTCTTCAGTGTTGATACTTGTTGAGTGTCGACACAGCTCCTTGTGTCGACACATCCATCTTCTGTCGAGACTTTAGCTGAGTGTCGACACTTCCCCTTAGTGTCGACACTTGTACTTAGAATATTCTTGAACTTTGCTAATCTTTGCTAAGTGTCGACACAGCTCCTTGTGTCGACACTTTCTTCAAGTGTTGAGTCTTCAGCTAAGTGTCGACACATTGTTCTGGGTGTCGACACTTACTTCAAGTGTTGACTCTTCTATTGTGTGTCGACACATTGTTCTGGGTGTCGACACTTGTACTTAGTCTTTGCTAGCTTTTGCTGAGTGTCGACACAGCTCCAAGTGTCGACACTTTCTGATGTAGACACAGCTTCACTGGGTGTCGACACAACTGTTAAGTGTCGACACAGCTTCACTGTCTTTTCTTCACTGAGTGTCGACACAGCTCCTTGTGTCGACACATTCTGTCTGGTGTCGACTCAGCAACCCTGGTGTCGACACAATGACTCCAAGTGTCGACACTGCTTGTCTGGGTGTCGACACAAGTCTTCTTAAGTGTCGACACTTTCCCTCTGGGTGTCGACACATGGACTTAGAAACTTTTTCATCATTTCCTGCAAATACTTAACCTGCACATGTAACTCAAAATACATCAAATACATTTTGATGTATGTCATTGAGTTGGGTGAGGCTTCTTCAAATCAGGTACATTTGAACCAATGTACCCAACAGATTGCATGACGTATTCCACGTCTCCGTTTTGAGGAAAGCCTTGGTGGAGGCTAGCGTGGTGATTGAGTCGGCATCGGTGCCGATTGAGGAAGACTTGAGGACGCGAGTCCTTCCAATTGCTATAGAGGATTCGGAGACTCGGCAGTTGCGGAATAAAGAAGTTAAACTCGTGAAAGTTCGATGGGACAACTGAGGTCGTGAGGCGTTCTCTTGGAAGAGAGAACAGGCCATGCTAGAAGATTATCCAGAACTCTTCATGTCAGGTACAAGTTAAGTTTTGTACCCTTTTGTTTTGAAATTTCGGGACAAAATTCTGTTAAGTGGGGGGAGAGTTGTAACACCCCAGTTTTGCAAGAGGGACAGTCTGCAGTTCTGGAAAATTTTTGGGTTTCTGGCAGGAGGCACACGACCTGCGACACGGGCGTGTCGCAGGGCGTGTCGAGACCGTGTCGACACTCGGCCCAAGTGTCGACACTTTCGCTCGACAATGTGTCGAGAGTAGGGCACACGGCCTGCGACACGGGCGTGTCGCAGGGCGTGTCGAGGCCGTGTCAACACTCGGCCCAAGTGTCGACACTTTCGCTCGACAATGTGTCGAGAGTAGGGCACACGGCCTGCAACACGGGCATGTCGCAGGGCGTGTCGAGTCCGTGTCGACACTCGGCCCGGGGTGTCGACACTTTCGCTCGACGAGTGTCGAGACAGGGGCACACGGCCTATGACACGGGCGTGTCACAGGGCGTGTCCCTCTTGGTCGACGATCTTCGCTCGACGTTTTTCCGCGGTGTCGACACGAAGCCTGTCGACGGGTGTCGAGACTTGGCACACGGCTTGGGACACGGGCGTGTCCCAGGCCGTGTCACCTCTCGGGTTGGTTTCGGGGCCGTGTCGATGAAGGCACACGGCCGGCCACACGGCCGTGTCACTGGGGACACGGGCGTGTCGGATAGAACACGGGCATGTCGGATGCCCGTGTGCTGTTCCAGGCGTGTCGATTCGAGACGGCGAATGAGGCACACATCCCTGGACACGGGCGTGTGCCAGGCCGTGTTCGGCACCAGTCTTTTATTTTCCAGGCGGATCGTGGTCATTCTTTCCCAGATTTTAGGATCTGACGGTTCAGGACTGTTCTTGGGGAGTTAAGTCCGAGAATAGGGTTGAAAACTCTCATTCTTCTCCAAGCTTTCTCTTACTAAAGATCTAGAGAGAAGTGAGAACAAGGAAGAAGGAGAAGGAGAGTTTGGGCTGTAGGAGGGGTTTCGGTGCTCCAAATCGCGAGCCGAGTCCAGATCCGTGGAGCTTAGATCGTTGCGAAGGTTTTCATCCCAATATTTTGCCATGGCAAGGAAGAGGAGTCGGAAGGTAACGACACTTCTCCTCTCGGTCTTAGGATGCATGTCTTAGCATCATTTATTATTTTTCTTTCTAGTTTTTGGCCACCAAACTCTCAAATGAGAGGGGTTTTGGTTTGCCAAGGTTAAAGAGGAACCTCCGGGTTGATTGAGTCCGTCCCCGGCATATTTTTTGCATTAGAGATCCGCTCCGTTAGTGGATTAGGCATGGTGGGTGAAGCCGTTGTCGCGACCGTTAGTCCGACTCGGTGATGTTGCATTAAAAACGTTAAGGATCGTAGAGATTCCGTTGCGGCAAGATGTCGTTTGTGATGTGGTGATGTTTCCCCCTTTTTCTCGAGTGAGTACGTGTAGTCGGAACCGGACAAGGTTAGCTCCTCGTGGCGGTAGATGTTTTCCTTGGTGGACAAGGTTAGCTCCGCATGAGTTGGAGATGGTTTCCTTGGTGCGCGGAAACGCTGCAGTACAAATGAGGGACTAGGGTGGATTTGTCTTGGTTTGTGTTGTGCCAAGGCGTGGCTATGTCTCCGTGGTCGACTAGCTATCCCGTGACGTTCACGTCATGTGTGGAGAGTGTCCCGGTGAGACTAGTCCCCTTCTGTGTGACTGACAAGAATGCCAAGCATGGGGACAAACCCGGGCAATGAGGCCATGAGCGGGTGGGGTCCGGCAAGGCTTCTTAGAATCGGTCAGTTTTGTGTTTGTTGGAATCCTGACATGAGACGTCAGAGCTTGTAGGCAAGCCCGGGTTTAAGACCTTGAGCGGGTGGGGCCTTGACAAGAGTTCCATGGGGCGGCCTGTGAGCCGTTGGGGGAAATGATGACCCCTTTGTTTGCGGCTTTATGCCAAAGGGGAATCGATGAGAACCCATATGATGTGATGATGTGCTAGATGCATACGAGTTAGGGTGCCTTGGGTGAAACCCAGGTTATTGCATACATGATTGCATAAGTAGGCCCTTTTATATTATGCTCAACCAGTAGAGAACATGTATGATGTTTGTGACATCCAAGCCTGTTTCCATAGTTGCTTTTCTTGCTTATGATTATTGCCTACGAAGTGCTAACTTGCAGGTTGGAGGGGTACCCCAGGGTCCGTTAGGGGCGGCCGGGAGGAGATGTGTTGTTGCACAGTTTGAGGTCAGCCTTTGCTGACCCACGTTACTAATAAATTTTTCAGGGCAAGGATCGCATGCAGGAGCTAGCTCGCCGGCTAGAAAGGCCTAAGCCTCATGAAGTGTTTTTCTCTTTTTGCAGCCCTACTTATGAGATGTTATGTTTGAGACTCTTGTTGTCCGGCTTGCATGCCGAGGTAGACTAGGAGTGCTAAGCACATTCATGATTGATGTATTATTTTCTTTTTGACACTTGATGTAAGGCCTTAAGGCCATTTGTTTTGCTCTTTAGTGGTGGATAACTTCTAGTCCTGTTTTGTTTCCGCTGTGTTGTGCAAAGTGTTTTGAGTGTGGGTAGCTATATCAACTTTTAATACTAAAGCTGTGGCGTCCGTATGTTGTGGGGCCCCGGCCGGACCCATATTATACGCTCACTACAGGGGAGGTGTTACATGGACTCTGGTAGGCCGGCGGTTCCAGCTGGGTCCCACGTTGATGGGCCAGGACCGTTATAAAACAGGCCCAGATGAGTTCAAAAAACCCTATATAAATCAGACTCATCACACCACCAGACTTAAACATTTGCTCGTCCCGAGCAAATCATCACCCCGTAGACTAGAAAATAGTTAGCTTGCTTAGTAATTTCCAAATAAAGTATTGCGAGAAATCAAATACATCATGGGCATAGAAAATATAATAAATAAACTTTTTAATTATACTACGGAGTTTATACCATTCGACATGCATAAATAAATATTGTATCTACTCAAAATTATAATGTAGGAGAATCGTTCGGTCATACATAGGAAGAAAGTAGGTTGGCCACTCAGGTGAGCATTGCCAAAGACCAGGGCTCAGGATTACCTCCAAAGAAATCCATCAATGTCGGGGACCATACGCTTGCCCGTTCACACTCTCTCCACAGCGCTAGCTTGACTCAAGAGTGAATCTGTAGGGCTTTAGGATAATAATGGGGCTTGGGTGTATACATAGGTAAGGATGCACACGGGTAAAAATGACGGCTACGCACTACAAATGAGGTCATACAAAAGATTATCCTCATACCAGCACAAATTGCAGGTGCACCACACCACCAGACTTGAACTTGACAACAAGGGTGTGTGCACCGCCTACCGCCATAGAAATAAAATCACAAATGGAATTTCCAATTACCTTTCTTATTTCACAACAAACAACATCTCTCTTTTTTACACTCTTTTCTTTTCTCTTCTTTTAAAAATTTATACAAAGCAACACATTGAGCACAAATTATCAAGAAAACTCCACCTCACAACCACATAAGAGCACCACAGAAACATCCCAAATGCAAGAAGTAACATACTAATAGCTCGAGATAGGGGCGTGCTACTGGGATAGGCTTTTAGGCTTTGGTGATCATGGAGTAGGGCTAAATCAACAGGTTGGATAAGCGCAATATAGGCTAAGAAAGATTAACGTTAGGACGGGGTACAAGGCTCAACCAGTCCAAAATGATGGCCTACATCACGCTCACGCTTGACTAACCATGCACCAGTGCTTCGAGAGTAGCTTGGGGCAAGTTCTTAGCCACCGATAAAGATGATCAATCCTCATAACTCAAACAATACAAGGCTAGTGATGGCTACACACATCCCTACACTACCATTCGATTTCACCAGATTCAACATTTTTGGGTAGTACAAATAATATTTACATCTACAGAAAAAGTATAAATTTACGAGCATAGAGAAAAATTATATCTATACTCTATCCAAAACTCCCAAGCCAGCACCGCTATTTTAAAGTTTACACAAAAGAAATACATTTTACTCGAGCCGCGCGTGTTGTTAATATCGCTCTAATGTGGGTGTAGGTGCACAATGCGGACGTGATTACATGAAAATAAAAATAAAAATATGCTTTTGGTATGAAAGTGATAGTGATGCATGTACATAGGTAACTCGCATAACTCTCTCCCACCAGACTTAATCTAAACAACCTAACACAAGATTTGCAATAAAATTAATGAAATAAAAGTTGGGGGAGAGGTTACCCCATGCTCAGCAAATGAGCATACCAGAAGATGTGAGAGAGCATGAAGCTAAACCGGCAAAAATTTCCATAACTCCTTCGCGCAAGTGAAGCGCTAACCTACAAATGAGCGCCAGCAAAACTTGTATACACAGTGGCAATATCAAATTAAATCGAAGCTATGCTTGCAAGAAAATCTCGCAAGCATGCACTAAAGCAAAAACAAGCTATACAACACGTAAAGCAATTTTTAAAACAGTAAAAATAACTAACTATACCTACTCCTAGATAAGTACTGGGGTTATTGTCCACCCAGCACGACTTATTCAGCTAACGAAAATTTCTAGCTAATGGGCCTATAAAATAAAAGATGGCGCAGGTAACTGGCCGAATATCTATTGCATTAGCGAGTACCGATATGGAGATAATGCAGTTACCCCTCTACCTATATAATAATACCTGAAAAAACTCAGGTAGAGGAAATTGGAAACAAGAGGAGGAGAAGCACTGGTCCTCGCTAATCTCATCACAAGAGAAATCCTTGCCTAGCAAGGTGTTGTCCACCGCAGGTCTGTAGGAGGCGATGGGGACGACAGGGGCATCCACTGCGAAGGAGGTAGGAACCTTCTCAAACAAGCAGATGCACTCGCCGACGGCTTGAGCACAAGGCTCATTGTCATCCCATCGTACCCGTGGAGACACAACCCGCATAGGCTCAGATAAAGAAGGCAGGTCAAGTAATAAATGAGAAGAAAAACTAAAATGTACATAATATGTGAGAGTTATCCCGGTATCACTGTCAGTGGTATCCGAGCACAGATCACTGTCGGTATCATATGAGTCGTATCGGGCGGAATCCGAGAACTCGACGTCCGCGGTGGTAAGAAGGACCACCTCGTCCAATAAGGAGGTGCAAACCTCCGCATCAGAAAGAGGATACTACTCATCCCAACGGGGTGCGTCATAGTGTTCCGAAGATGCACATTCTCCAACGGAAAGAGTAAAATCCTCATCCCACTTCGGCACAACCTCAGCCACCGAATCACCAACAAATACGGCATCATCAGCCGACTCACACAAAAAGGAGTAGCACGATCAAGCAAAAATTGCGAAGGGGCAATACTGCTCTTGAGTCCTGGCAATGAATGAGCAAGCCCCATCGCAAAATCATTTGCAGACACCTCCCCGTTGACAAAAACAATCTCTACGTCCTATACAGGTGCGCTCATGTGTTCATGATCCTCTTTTTGTTGGCTAACACCAGAGTGATTGTCATCACTCAAGGGAAGCTCGTAAAAAGGGAGTGAGTGACCCATGAAAGATCTGTATCCAATGAGAGATTCTTCAGTAAGCTCAACGGGCAAAGAGCGGGCAAGGTGCTCGATGTCACTGTATGGACCCAACAACACACTGGTAGGCCTGTCCACAGTAGTTCTCCGTAAACGGGGGGATACTACACACACGCCCTTAGAGGGAGAAGACTTGCACAGACGAGGGCAATCCTTCAACATGTGGCCTATACCTTGACCTAGCAAACATATAATACAATGCTCGGCATTTAAAACAGCCAAGGCGTCGATGTATTGGCCCAAAGTGTCATAGAGATGGCACTCAGCAACAGAATACATTGCTAACAAAAATATTTGCTGAATGGGTGCTACACAACTTAGAAATAAAATAACACGAACCCGCTTTCTAAATAAAAATTCAGAAAAGGAACAAAAAGAAATAAACAAAAGAAACATCAAGCAACTAAAATAAAAAGAAAAACAACAATCACAAGGCTTCCTATCAGAAAACTCAGACGACAGTGTTCCCCGGCAACGTCGCCAAAAACTTGATGCGCTTACGACAAGTGTACCGCTCGCATCAGTAATATAAAATGGGGATGCTTTCCCAAGTATCGAATCTCTCAAGGAACACCGCAAGGTGGAGTTGTCATTCAAGGAGAACTTGAGATTGAAGTCCTTAGATCGAGGTTACTAAGGGGTTTGGTTTTAGAAGCAAGAAAATAAAAGCTAACTAAATCTACTCCTTGCAGGCCGCTATGTGCTGCTTTGCTCGGCGGAATGGAGGAAAATGTAGGCGTAGGAAGTCAATAGAACGGCGGAATGAGGGTCGCAAACATCTTGTCGCAATGCACGCCTATAGAAATCGCTAGAGCGGCAGAACCAATTATGACGACAGGAGGAAATATATGCGCTGCACAAGCAACGAAAGCAGAAAAACGATAAAGATTCACATAGACATGAAACTAATAACGCTTAAAACTAAAGTGCCAGATCAACTACATATAATGATTTATCCACGCATATACATCAATAAAGCAAGAACAAGGCAAGAAATCGACCGAATCTTAAGGATAATCAAGGAGTCGTGGAAGGAATCGCTAGGTTGTCAATCTGCATCCAATCTCGGTCATCAACTACGTTCGAGGTAGAGAAGGCTGTCACTACCCTCCAATGGACCCGTATTCTTCGTGTCATGATCTGGAAGAAGGTTGCAAGCTTCCGTTTGCTTGATGGATACAACATCGAAACTTACAATATAGCTAGGAAGTGAAGGAGCAGGCCGAGAGAAAGCACCTGCGAGAGGTAAGTTTCGCGAGAATGGCCGGAGCTTCTCTCCTTAGTGGAAGATGAAGGGCGGAGGAGAAAGGGCGGAGTTTTGCCCTAAAACGGTGGCAGGAATGGCAGAAAAGCATATCATCTTTTTTTTGGAAGAAAACCTATTCTTAAATAGAAGCCGGTCAGAAAAATGATCACGCACGGTTTGGCACACGACCGTGCGTTAACCGTGCATTATTAACGTGCAGAAATTGGCCTGCGAGGAAGAAGCGTTGACCTATGAATTTTACTCACGCACGAGCGCAAATGCCCGTGCGTGAAGGAAAACGCACGGGTAAGCACAGAAAGCAGAAATTTTCGGCAAGCATGTGGAACTCTGCGTTTTACTCGCACACAGGCACTTCTGCCCGTACATGAGCAAATTGCACGATTAACGAAATAGCACAATAAATCCTAGGCAGACACAGGAAAACCGTGCGTTTGTTTCGGCCACGGTTTCGAAAAAATCGTACGTTAACCGTGCGTGAAGATCGTCGAGCTCAGCTCGACGATATTCGTCGAGCTCTACTCGACTCTTCTCCTGCTCAACAAAACACATGAACAGGCAAAAATCGTGTGCTAAGAAAACGCACGACTGTGTGTTTTCACAAATCAGAATTCCAGCCTTGGGTAAAACATAACAAAAACCAAAACTGGAGCACAAGCTCCCAGCACCAATACACAACAAAAAATAGCCGGAAAGAGCCATGGGGAGCACCATGTGCTTACCGCCGACAACAAAATGCGCAATTACACACCCTCAGGCCAAAGCGGTGCACAGCATGGTCATTGACCGATCGAAGCAAATATAACCGATTACCGGTTGAAATGAAGTGTAGCTAAAAGTAACATTTGACGGAGATCCCAAAAAGGCCTACAAAGTACTCGCTCCCAATATTAGCAAAGTTTGCGAGTACCACCTAGAATTCACCAAATGCAGGCCACCGACATACGAAATTTAAAAATCCTATCATGTCATCCCTCAACTCAAGTAAACGATCATCTTGGGTAAGAATGCATCACACGACCGTCATATTCAAAGTGATCGATAAAAAATATAGTTGAGATGGCCAGATAAAACTCAATCGGTGGCCCACGGGACGGTTCTTGCAACCCATATGATCCAGTCACCCATGCAGAATTCTAATAAATTATGGATATCCTCATCTTCATTTCAGAAAAAGTTGAAGGGGCCGAGGAAAGAGCCTCAACCACAAGGAATCACTATAAGAATATCGAGCTTTCTCCCTCACCTAGAAGGGAGGAGGAGAACTAGCCTGCGATAGTGAGAGCGATAAAAATTAGCTGCGAATAAGAGACTACTGGCAATAGATTATGGTATACCCGCTGGGGAAGAAGAAAGGGAACACATCAAAAGAAGGCGAGAACATTCCCATCAACCCGCTTGTAGGTAAACATGAGAGCATGAATACAAGCTGCTTATAGACTACGGGAAAGAGGAGGATGAGTACTCTCCCTTTTCTGAATAAGTCCAGTGAGACTTAGTTCTAAATGGTTTTATAAAGCCCCACCTACCCCGTTTCTCAAGATTGGAAGACCATCCTATCATTTGAAATCTTTCGAGTCCACAAGCTTGTTGAGAGTCTTGATCGATGCCATTCAGTGCAAGTTGTAAGTCACAAATATCGACAGGAAAGCCTGGGAGTGGTTTTATAAGATCCTTTTTGTATAAGTTCACTCTTTCCAAGATCTTCGGATAGAGCTCCTCCTGAGGTTTGCAACATCAAAAAAGAGGAAGAGTGGCCAGTCCGCTCTCTTACATATTAACCAGAGACCAAATAAATTCCTCAGGAGCTACCATGATAAATTCCAAGAGGAAATCCGTGAGTGCTATGCTATGTAGCATGTTTGGTACCAGGTCGCTCTGACTTGTGGTATCCAAGAAAGGATTTTTAAGATTGTGGTGGAGAAGAACCTTCCAGCATCCTATAGAGACTTCATCGATAGGGCTAAACATTTTAAAGATGGAGAAAAGAGTAATTCTTATCTAGTTCTTTCTCTCGGCGAACTCATCTTCCAATGTCGAGAGTCAAAGGAGACAACTCATGCTGCTACCCTTTTTTTCAAAAATGTCATACCAATATGAACAATTGTTAGCACAGTCAGGATGAACAAGGAATAACCACCCTTTTCAATTTCCCTTGCATTCAAATCGATTCAACCTGATGAGATTTTAGAACTCATAATCCCCTCCAAAGAGTAGAGTACCAACTCCTCTCCATTATCATCAATCCACCTCACAATCCTGACCAATAATTCCTAAAGAAATTTTTGAAATGTATGCAAATATTCTGATCTTGATGGAAGAGGAAGTACATGTCCTCAGATGCAGCCCGACTATAAAGGTATGACCCCTCTCCAAAGTGGATGCCTGAATAGGAATACTATTAGAGAAAAATTTGTCACCCAAACATCCACACTCAGCAACCGCCTGGGGTTGTTCAGCAGATATAATGGAGAGCCCAATAGGGTGGTTACTTGCCCTTTGGGTGCTTGACTAACAAAAAAGAACTTAAAAGAAGGGGTGTTGCTGGCTGCGACAAACACCTAATTAGTGCCCCCGCGACGAATTCCTCTCTTGCGACGGGCCTTTATATTTCTTTAAAAAAGGGGTTACAAGGGAGGTGGCGAGTACATGCAAATACAAGAGAAGGAGAAGAGAGAAAGGCAACTGACATACACACAAAACTAGTAACCACACCAATAATAGTGTAGGTTCTTGCCCTAGTTAACTAACCTTCTCCAAACACCCCCTGACCCTCTATTTATACTTGAGGGTAGGCAATTCAGACATTTCATGAAGTGACGAGCATTTAATGCCACAATAAACATGGCATTAAATGCGCAGCCCCCTGAGGTACATGAAAAGTTGGGCGACAGAGGGTGAGAGTATAGGTTGCACGGACTCCCGGAAAAGCAAGCGGACTCCTAGGGAGACCGCGAGGGCTCCCGAAGAGACGATCGTGGATACTTCTAGAGATGATCACAAAAACTTTTGGATACAGTTAGAAACATTTTTGGATATTCCATAGACACTTCTGAAGATGTCCGCAGACACTTCTGGAGGAGACCGTGAGGCATCTAGGAGAGATAGCTGCAGACAATCCTAGAGACAACGTGAAAATGCCAAGGAAAATAACCAGGGATGATGATGCATGGTTTGTGCGTTCTAAGAGTGATTGCCAACTTCTGGGTGAACAGATCCCCACATTTTTTAAGTTCCCAAAAAACTTTGATAAAGTAGAACCACCCAAAGAAGTCTTAAACCATGACTTTTTGTGTTTTTACTAAATGGACAACGTCGTCAAAGCATGCGAGGCAATAGGAACCTTCTCAGGATGTGGAATTCGGTGGACTACATTTAGAATCTTAGATTGATCTTGTCCCAACTCTTGGTGTCATGGGGGCATTAGATTAGATAGATGACTTCATGGTGTGTTTGGTCGACTACTATTTGGTTTCAGCCATGCAACCATGCTAACCTCGGGTGCGGCTTACAGTATCTCCACGACAAAAATTGAATTGATCATTATCCGTCTAGATATTTGGGTGAAACTTGGGAAGCGACCACTTAGTTTGTTGTGCTTGATGATGAAGAGTTGGGACTCGAATGAGTGTCCACTTTTATGGTACAAGGTAAACATGTTTCCATACATAATCGATTTAAGAACTTGACAAAAGACTTACCGTCAACATGTCGGGTGCAGTTGCAGTGCCCCCTCCGGTAGCACGGGATCTAAGAATGGATCTGGAGGCCCTGCGGGATGTAATGGGGTGCATGCAGGAGTGGATCACCATACTAGAAGAGGTGGTTAGGTTGCTGGACTATCCGGTTAATACAACAGGCTGATGTGAAGGCGTGAGCTTTGCCATCTTCAGTGGCGGATTTAGCGGGCTCATCCCCGTTCTTGATATTCGAGATGAAAATATTTTACTATGTCTCGAGCTGTCATCCATCTGTTTGCATGGCTTTTTGGCAGATTGCACCCCCGAAATCCCTTACTTTGGCACTTTGCACCCCCAATTCATTAATATGGCACTTTGCACCCCCCAATTCAATCTTTTTGGCACTTTGCACCCTCCTGTGCTTTGAAGGAGGGCAATTTGGTCAAAATGTTTTTACAATGCTGGAATTTTGGCAGATTGCACCCCCGAAATCCCTCTTTTTGGCAGAATGCACTCCCGAAATCCCTCACTTTGGCACTTTACACCCTCAATTCATTAATATGGCACTTTGCACCCCCCAATTCAATCTTTTTGGCACTTTGCACCCTCCGGTGCTTTGAAGGAATTGAAATTGGTCCAAAATCAACTATGCGCTACTCATTTTGATCTATTTCCATATAACTTACGCTGCAGCTTCTTGTTGAAATCCCCTACATACTATTCATGGGCGCAACATTCACTGTAATCACATATCCAACAATACGTTACTCCTGGCCTGCTTACAAGATCATGTGGTACTTCTATTTTGTATTGTGTACGATATTGTACCACAATTACCTTGGAATGATGATAATGTCGTTGACTCCAAATGTACAAGTGGGAGCGGTTTTGGTTGATTAAAAGAACCACAAATACAGATACATACACACATTTAACTACATCCATACACACAATTAACTACATCCATACACACATTTAATACACAGATTTCCATACACATTTGCATACATAGATTTCCATACACAAAGATCCTGCACATTTTCATACATGGGCATCCTGCACATTTCCATACACAGATTTTCATACACAAGAATCCTGCACATTTCCATACACACATTTAACCAGTAAACAGAATTAAGATGATTTCTAGCGCATCCATACACACATTTAAACAGTTTTAATCAAAACAAAACAATACATATCGAGTCATCAACGCGCTAAAACTTTAACATACATATTCAACATCAAAATTGGGGAGTAGCTTGCAGAGATCCCCGAGATCACGATCAGTCAACATTCCTTCTCACCTGCATATAAACAGTTCAATGATTAAATAACATCAAAATAATATACATAATCTTAAACAAGCTATTGGAATAATTCACGTTTACCGGTTGTTTCGACCTCGTTATTGTGTCTTGACTTTTGGGGGCTTCATGACAACTCTTCTTTGTATGTCCTCTCATACCACATTTGCCACATGAGTACTTCATATCATGCCGATTCACTCCATATTTCTTCCTTTGTAGCTCATCTTCCTCCTTCCTTCTGGCATGCTTAGATGGCCTTCCCGCCTTCTTTTGAACATTACACCATGGAACAATAGGATTTAAATTTGCTAACGGCCACTCCTTAGGTGAATTTATTGGATTCAACATGTGTTCATATGCCCTCATAAACACGTCCTTTTTATACCAATGTGCAACATAATCTTCAACTCGTTCCCTCCGATAAAAAATGCATGATGTTGCATGCACACAAGGAATACCTGTTAAATCCCATCTCCTACAGCTACAACTCCATGAATTCAAATCAACGGTCCATTTGTCTCCTCCCCATCCTTCAACTTCAAATTTATGGTGCCCATTCCATACTAAAATATAGTTGTGTGCATTTTTTTTGTTACCTTCCAAAGTGCGTTGTATGGAATGACATATATCTCCACTAAATTTTGATACTTTATCTCTTTGGGTATGCAATCTTTTCATCAATAGCACTCTTATGGTCTCCAACATGGTTATTATAGGTTTGTCCCTGACTTTTAGAATAACTTTGTTAAAAGCCTCGCAATAATTATTTAATAACATGTCACATTTAGGCCAAGTGTTAAAATGAGACCTAGCCCAATGTCTTTCATTTTTTTCTTTGACCCAATCATAAGCTTTCTTATCACTCATTTTCAACTTTTCCATCTCAGTGTTGAAATCTGAAAGTCTACTTGCCGATGCTGCCTTCCATATCAAGTCTTTTAAATGTAAGCCTCTATGCTTTTGTTTGAAATTGTTGTACATATGGCGCAAACAAAACCGGTGCTCAGCATTGGGGAGTAGTTCATTAATTGCTTTAATTAACCCTTTCTGCTTATCTGAAATGAATGACCATGTATATGTGTTTTCGATACACAAATCTTCTATAAGAAGAGTAATAAACCATGTCCATGTCTTTGTATTCTCCCTCAAAACAATGGCATATGCAATAGGGTACATGTTATTATTGCCATCAACGCCCACAGCGCATAGTAAAACACCACCAGTAGATGTTTTCAAATGAGTCCCATCGAAACCTATAATAGGTCTACATCCTGCCATGAATCCCTTCTTCAATGCACCCCAACATACATATAGCCTTTTAAAAATGCATGTTTGTGAAGTCAAATCATGCTTACATTTCACTTTAATTGTTGTACCAGGATTGGTCCTATAAATTTCCTCAAAGTAATCCCAAAGTTTGTTATATTGCTCTAACTCTGTTCCACTGATTGCTTTAGAAGCATGCTTCTTTACTCTGTACATCTTCCATAAACTTAAAGATGTTTTGTTATCCTTTTGCATTATTTCCTGCATTGAACTAACGGGCCATTCTGGGTTGCTCCTAACATTATACTCATACTTCTTTGCAAGAAACTTGGCAGTACAATGTTGAGAATTTGAAACCCTATAGCATGTATGTTCTCCTTTGATCGTCTTCACTTGAAATGTTTTTTCACACTTCGACATGAAAGAAGCATACATTTGCCAACCACAATCACATGTAACTTTAATTTTGTCACTACAATTTTTAATGAACTTCAGTGGTTTACCTTGCTTAGTAGCATGCAACCTTACAGCATCTCTAAAATCAGAAGCACTATTAAAACACAACCCTACTTCAAACTCAAAATCAGAATTATTTTCCTCTTCTTGATAAACCTTCATTTGTGAACATCTCACTTTCTGTGATTGAGATGTAGAATGACTATCGGGCTCCCTTATATGTATTCCAACATTTGTTTTCACAAATTTTTTTTGCTCTATTATTTCACCAACCACTTGAATTTCTCCATCAATATCATCATCAAACAACACATCTTCCACTTCAAATTCACTATCAATCAGGCCATCACTAAATGATGAATTCTCTTGGTCCGACCCCTCTTCCGCGTACGATGAATCAGTACTACTATCAACATCATCCCCTTTTTCAAAACAATTTTCTTCAATCAAAACATTTTGCCAATCAAAATCTTGACTTGATGACATTTCTTTAGAAAATCCTAAAAATTTCAAAACATTTTTTGTAAAAAAAATATAGACTATTCTATCTAAAAGCTGAATTAGATCACATTGCACTTTGCAAATATATAAAAATCTGAGACAAATCAAACCAAAGGTTATACCTTCTGTCAAAAAGCCTAAACTGGATGCTGCCTTTCTGCGAGCAACAGTAACTCCAAAAATGGAAGAACACTCCGGCGAACTGGAACTCTGCGAGCAACAGTAACCCTATAGCAGTGGCTTCTTCGGGCAACCTTCCGGGGAGCAGCAGGAACTCCAAAACTCCGGCGAGGTGCAACGACTGCTTCAGGCTACACAAAATGGAAGAAAATGGCTTCCGGCGAGCAGCAGGAACACCAACACTCCGTCGAGCAGCAGGAACACCAACACTCCGGCGAGCAGCAGGAACACCAACACTCCGGCGAGGTGCAGTGGCTTCTTCGGGCGACATTCCGGGGAGCAGCAGGAACTCCAAAACTCCGGCGAGGTGCAACGACTGCTTCAGGCTTCTTCGGAAGAATCGAGAGAGAAATGCGATGGCTAGGGTTTGGGAGAAATAAGGGAAATAAACAGGCTTTAGATGTGTGATGACCAGATTGCCCTCCTTCAAAGCACCGGAGGGTGCAAAGTGCCAAAACAATTGAATTGGGGGGTGCAAAGTGCCATAATAATAAATTGGGGGTGCAAAGTGCCAAAGTAAGGGATTTCGGGGGTGCTATCTGCCAAAAAGCCCTGTTTGCATATATCTTGCTTCTTAGATAGTGAGTTCTTGGATACACAATATTATGTTCGCCTTGTGAGGGAGGTTCAGAGCGTGCCTGCCACAAAATGTAAGAATAGCAATTTACACATTATGATTGTGCATACCTAAATTAACTCCACTTTTATTTCTAGTTATTCTGATGGTGCCTGCTTTGAATCCATTAGCGTCGCCTGAGAAGACATCGACTGCAGCCAAGAAGCAGTACACTAAGTTACATGTCTGGCATTGATAGAAAGCGCAGGCTGACATGTCCCCCCTGACTTACTTTGGAGTGGATCTTCTTGATGAGACAGGGAACCCATTGGCCCTTCTGAGGCCCGAGTCTGTGTCATTTTGCATAGGGATGCCATCATAAAGGAATTTGATCCTGTTCTTCCACATTTACTGGCGGTTTTGGTCATCACCTATAACAGTGGCACATGGCACACCCTCGACAATGCCTTGGTGGAGAGCTCTCATCTTTTGAAGGAAAGTGGCTCCCTGTAGCAGGAGTGTGCCAAAATTTATTACGCTGTATTGTTTCCAGTTCATTATGATACTACGGTTTCAAATTCGAAAGAAGATTTTGCTGGAGACTGATCACTGGTTGCATACTTGCTTAAGTTTCGGGTTTATCAACCACACTTTATCCTTTTTACATGTTTTCAGCTGCCTCTACTTTTGGAACATCCTTAATAGGAGTTAGAAAGAGATGATAACAATTACTTCATACTTGATTCAAGCAAATTCATTAAGATAGTAAACTAGTTGTAGTGCATACGCTAGTAAAGAAATGGATGTGCATGTGCATAATTGTTCCATAAGGGACTCACTATCTCGAACGCTATAGAAAAACCAATCAGGGGACCCTAGCACCAGTATATTCCTATTTAAACAATGAATTAGGGCCAAGCATGCAAACAAACATGCGAGCACTTACTTTTATGAATAACCTCATGAGAACCACCTAGGAGGCCCTCTTTAGGGTTCCCACCAATTAGAGAAATGCATAGAGCAGATTGCACTAATTTCTACATACATTCACCATTCTTAAATGATCATATGAGAACCGACCGGACGAACCTTTAGTTGCGTGTTCACTCCGATCCTTTGTTTACCCGTGATCGCAACACCTTTGAGAGCATGTGATGATTCTGATTTATATATTGTTTTTCGAACTCATCTGGGCTTGTTTTCTCATTCATGCACTGCATTTCAACCGGTAATCGGTTATATTTGCTTCGATCGGTCAATGACCACGCTGTGCACCGCTTTGGCCCGAGGGTGTGCAATTGCG
Organism: Platanthera guangdongensis; assembly: GCA_039583875.1. Taxonomy (NCBI): domain Eukaryota; kingdom Viridiplantae; phylum Streptophyta; class Magnoliopsida; order Asparagales; family Orchidaceae; genus Platanthera; species Platanthera guangdongensis. Next base: position 131,305,573 of record CM077152.1, read on the forward strand.
CATTCTGTTATCGGGGGTAAGCACATGGTGCTCCCCAAGGCTCTTTCCGGCTATTTTTTTTCTTGTGTATTGGTGTTGGGAGCTTGTGTTCTAGTTTTTTTTGTTGTGTAGGTGGTGTGTTTTCCCCATGGCAGGAATTCTGATTTGTGGAAAATGCATGGTCGTGTGTTTTCTTAGAGCACGCTTTTTGCCCGATCGTGCATTTTGTTAAACAGGTGAAGAGTCGAGTGGAGCTCGACGAATATCGTCGAGCTGAGCTCGACGATATTCAGGCATGGTTAACACACAGTTTCTTTGGAACCGTGCGAGACGAAAACGCACGATTTTCTGTGGCTGTCTTGATTTATTTTGCTCTGTGGTTAATTGTGTGATTTGATCACGCACGGGCAGAAGTGCCCGTGCGCGAGTAAAATGCACGTTTCCACCTACTTGCAGGAAATTTTTGCTTTTTGTTGTTACCCGTGTGTTTTCCTTCATGCACGGGAGAAAGCGTCCGTTCGTGAGGAAATGCACTGGTAAACGTTTCTTATTTCCCAAGCTTGTTTTGGAAATTAATATCACACGGTTAACGCACGGTCGTGCGTCAAACCATGTGTGACCATTATTTTTGACTTCTTTATTTAAGTCTCAGTTCCCATTCGCACAATGGATCCAGTCCTCCATTTTCACTCCTTTGAGTAGGAAAACCTTCCTCCTGCCATTTTCTTCTCTCTCCTTGATAACTCTAATTATATCATTATTTTTATATAGATTTTATTTAATGAATAATAAGATTATAATTTTAGTTTAGTAATAATATTTCTAATTGCTTTCTTTTTATATTTCAGGTCAATATCGGCTGTGAATATCAATTTGGAGCGTGTAGGACTGATCAGGACATGAAACTGAAGATTGCTGGAAAAATCAACTTGACATGGCCTGGACACGGGTGTGACCCTCGAGTCATGGGCATGACATGTGGCCATGACCCATAAAGGCGCTCCACAGTACTTACCACGACGGATTAACGTTACGCGCCCCGGTCACGGGCGTGGCCAGCAGGCGTGAGTAGCTGACGGAGCTGCAGTTTCGATATTAGATAGTTTTCAAGCTACACGCCCAATTCACGGGCGTGAACTTCATGTCATGGTCATGTCTTTCAGTCATGACGTCCATGCGTGCCGCGCTTAATGTTGTCGTTTTAGGTCCAGTCGATTTTTGCCTTACACACGCTTGGTCACGGGCGTGACCTAGGGGAGGGACCCTTCAGCAACAGCCAGAGTTATTTCCCGCCATTTTGAGTTATCACCATTTCCTGTAACAGACTTGACAGGCCCTAGGTCATGGGCGTGACCGAGGGGCATGACCCGCAGAACGATGACTTTTGGCTATTTTTCTCCAATGTTCCCGGGCTTTCAAGACAGCAGTTTCGAGCCTTACACGCCCTAGGTCACGGGCATGACCTAGGGGTGTGACCTTCCAGAAAAATGCGTATAAATTTCAGAGAAAGCCAGAAGCATGGAGAGCATCTAGTGTCCTCTAGTAGCCATATAGGAGTAGTTTTAGTAGCTTATTTTATTGTTTTCATGTATTTTTTCCTTTATGTACTTTTTTCATAGTTAGTTAACTTTTATTTCTAGCACTTTTATTTCAAACATGTATTTGTTTATCTTTACATGTATCCCTCTTTTTATTAGCACTTGATCTTGACAAGCTTTAGAATAAAATAATCTTCTTTTTGTCAAATTCTATTATTTCTAATTCGATCTATCTTTGATTTATTTGCTTCAATTTCGATTTTAGATCCGTATCCCAGATTTATTGAGAGGTTGTGGATACGAGTAGATCACTCAAAGGTAGAATGAGCCGCATGCACTCCTCGAGAAATGATGGTTAAAAATCGCGGCGCCCCGCAGGTTTTTTTTTTGGAAAAGCCGATTGTTATTTAGGAAGACAGGGCGCGCAAATTTATTATCTATAAAAAAGTTGAAACCGAGTTTTAACGAAAGGATGCAAGTGCACCTATCGCGTGTAGTACAGGATATTCTTGTGAGGAATATCGGTGTCGTATTGTTCTCAGGGACGGGTTGATTATTTTTACTCTTCCATGGAGGGGACTATTATTTTACTGATTATAACTTGTCGAGTTATTATTTATTTATATATATATATAAACAAAAATTAAACAGTAAAAAGTAGTTGACGAAGAATTTAGCGCAACTGTATCAAATTGAATTTGAACTAAAATAAACTTTGAATAAATAGAAATCCTAAATTTCAAATTAATTAAGGTGGAGACTTGGCCGTGGAGGTTCCACAAAAATGAGCTCACCTATCTCTAGGACTATCACTCGCCTAAACATTAAGACTATTCGACTGGCTCTAGTCCGACGAAGGATTCCTCTTAATGCCCACATCACGCTAAGAACCCCAGTATTGGGTGGGGAACCCAATCCGGTAGAATTCAGCGCCTCCTCTTACGAGGGTTAGTGCTGAACTCACTTTACCTAGGGGTGATCGGTGCATACACACGTCCTCTCGGCTAGCTAGCATATTGACTACGGAAATAGAGCCCACACATTGATATGTGGTTCTACACGTCGTAAACCCGGAGTAAACCTTAAGTAATTTAATTAAAGAGAAAAATAGGACCTTTAATTATTTAAAGAGATTTTATCTGTCCCAATGCTCTTCGATACTAAGGGATAAGAGCGGATAGCCACTCATCCTAATTGGGACGGCTTGCGGTAAGAAATTAATAATTGAAAGTGCAAACCCTACTCAAACATGTAAGGAGGAAATGAAAGAAGTAAAAGAGAGCAGTAAATCATAGCACTAAAGAAAAGCAATAAAATGCAAGTCCTACTCAAACGAGTAGGAGGGAAATGAAAGCTGTATAATTGCGAGTCCTACTCAAATAAGTAGGCGGGAAATGAAATCATTAAAATGATAAGTCCTACGTAAACCAGTAGGTGGGAAATGAAAGCAGTAAAATTATAAGTCCTACTCAAATGAGTAGGTGGGAAATGACAAGTCCTACTCAAACAAGTAGGTGATAAATTACAAGTCCTCCTCAAACGAGTAGGTGGGAAATTAAAGGGAGTCCTGCTCAAACGAGTAAGTGGAAATAGAGGCACACACGCACACACTCTACAAAAAATAAAACGCACACAATCTACAAAAATAAAATGCACACACTCTACAGAAATAAAAACACACACACACACTCTACATAAAATTAAGAAAGAAATAAAAAGCTAACTCATACACTCACGGGCACATACAAAAAAATAAGAAAAACAAAGTGATCGAAAAATTAAAATAACTATATTTCTACTGTTAGAACTTGTTAAAAATGCATAGAAAGGTGAAATAAAAATTAACGGAGCAAAACGGTTTTCAAATAAAAAAGCAAAATAAAAGTGCTCGAAAATGAAAACGATTAGAAATCCATTCTTATAACTCCGTAAAAGTGCGTAAAAAGTTGAAATAAAGTTAAAAGAGAACAAAAAATTTTACAACCTAAAAAAGAAAATCTAAGTTAAAGAAAAATACAATCCACTTTGAAAACACTTTTACGGATTTATAATAATGAATAAAAAACAATAAAATCGTAAATCTAAACAAATCTAAGTAAAAATAACTAAAACATAAAAACATGAAGCTATTCTTATACACACACACACACCCATAAAAAGAGCAAAAATAAAGATAAAACAAATAAATAAGATTGCTTAAGGAGACGGTACTCAGATGCATTCTAAAACCATATAAAGGTAGAAGAAAAACAAATATTTCATTAAGATAAAAAGGAGTTACATAAAAACTAAAACAAACACAAAGGTGAGGGGGAGAAAATTCTCTTACATAGCATGAAAAGCATTTAAACAGCATAACCCCTTATGCAAAATGGTTCAAAAAATAGAACAAGAGATCTTATAGAGAACTTCTATTTATAAGCAAAAATTTTGGGTTCCACACGGTCACGAGAGTGTAAGGGGGGCATGTCTGTATTGTTGCTGAGTTGATGCTGAGCATTAATTGATTTATTGACTTTTGGGGTTGTACACATGGAAGTCACGGGCGTGACCCTACGGTCAAAGGTATGTAGGTGGGGCGTGTCAGGGAGGTCTATTTGGGCAAGGCGTCGTGTCAATTCATCGTTGGCGCTATCTTGTCTGGGACACGTGGAAGTCACGGGCATGTTGAATATTGACATGGGCATGTCATGTGGTTCGGCGATGGCATTGAGTGGCGATTGCGTTGAGTTTTTGGCATTGAGTGAAGATGGCGTCGAGTGGTTGGCGTTGATTGGTTGGTGTTGAGTGGAAATGTCATCGAGTTGCGGATGGATGAATCGGATTTGACACGGGCGTGTTGGCTATGTCACGGGCATGTTCAGAAATTGTCAAACGCAGATTGTCGAGTTGAGATCGACGAATGTCGTGGGCGTGACACGGGGCGTGTTCAGAAATCGTCGAACGCAGATCGTTGAGTTGTGATCGACGAACGTCGAGGGCGTGACACGGGCGTGTCATCGGATGAACACGGGCGTGTCGGGTAGTTCGACGAATGTCGAACGCCGATCGTCAAGCTGGAGGCAACTTCTTTTGGAATCAAAGTCACACGCCCAGGTCACGGGCGTGTCTGAGAAGTACACGGGTGTGTACTTATGAATTTGTGACTTTTTCTGAAAAAATTCTGAAAAATAAAATAAAATAAGTTAGAATAATATTTACAAAAAAACATTTTATTAAAGAAAAATAACTAAAAATAAAGAAAATAAAGTAAAACGACTTAAATAAAGTGCTTAAAAATACGTATATTTATAATATATCAAATACCCTCATACTTAAGCTTTTGCTATTCTAGATCAAAAGTTAGAGATATACTTATAAGGAATTAAAGAAATCCTAAGTTCAGCCACCGCTTGAATTAATCGAAAGAATGATCAAAATAATTATTTGGGGTATAAGAGTTAAGTCCTAAATTATGACAAAAATTTAAATAGCTGAAGAGTTTCAGCTAAAAACTTCTCGATATAATGAAATAGAAAGCAGTAATTGTATTTGTTAGGTTAACAAAAATAGATTGAGATTATGGAAACTTGGGCTTATAAGAATTAAACGAAATAATGCAATTTAAAAATTATGCTCTCAAAAAGATTTTAAATTTAGTGTAGAATCATTTGAAATTGACGGAGGGGGATGTTGTGGTTTATGAAGAGGGCTTTGATTTAGAGGTGAGGTATATTTTTTCGCTAAAACCTCTAATAGAATTTTTCTTTTGAATATGGATGTTTAGGAAAACGAAATCTTATTTTCCATAACATATTATATATATTTTTTGAACAACTTCATAATAACCCAATGTACATGTATAAGTGTAATGAATTTTATCCTCTGACTCCATAACATATAATCTTTTAAAAATATTGGATGTTTATATTTACGGAATGAAATCTTATTCTCATTGACATAGGATCTTTTAATGATCAAAATCATTTCAAGTAAGACATGAAAAAAAGAAGATAGGTTTTTTCAGACAAAAAACTAGGTTTAACAAAAAAATTTTAAGAGAAATTTTTATAAATTGAACGTTCCTATATTTCAAAAAAAGCTTGGAGTAAACATAATTGAAATCTAAGGTTGTTATTTTCTAACAAAATAAATTTGCAACTATTTAGATAAATTAGAAGTGGTACTGAAACAAGTCTCTTGTGTAAATGAAAAAAGAGCATACGAAATTCTTTAAAACTTAACTCCAGATATCTAAATCTATCAATCTTCAATTTATAAACGAATAGAAAACAAAGAGTTAATAAAATTCGCTTATGAATAAACTCACAACAAAATTTTTGTAGGGTGAAAAGGGGTTAAGAATGAGACATTCAGTTTATTTTTTTTTCATAATAAACAAATTTTTTGGGATTTTTTGAGTTTTTATCTTTTTTGTATTTTTGATTATTTACTTTTTTTGGAATTTTTTAGAGTTATTTTCTTTTTAGGATTTTCTAAATGTTTTGATATTTTTAGTTTTTATCAAATTATTTTCAAGAAAGGGAAGAGAAAGAGGTGTTATTTACAAAGAAAGGAGCGGAAAAGAGAAAGATTTTTTTTAGAAAATGATTTACAAAGTAAAAACAATTTTTTTTAAAAAAATTTGTTTTATAAGTTTTTTTTGAAATTTTTGTTCTATCAATTTTTTTGAGTTTTTGTTTATATAAAAAAAAATTTGAGTTTTAACTAATCTTTTTTTTTCATTTTTTGTAAGTTTTTTATTGGTGCAGAATATAAAAGTGTGCAGAATAAGAAAACACTCTCATACTTAAATCCAACATTGTCTCCAATATTGCAATGTAAGTATGTGGAGCCATAAGAAATAAAATGCCATATTTACAAAAATAAAAAGGGAGGGATAGGACTTCCCTAAACGAGGTCGGGGAGGTCCATTTGGAACCCTGCATTATTAATAACAAATAGCAAAAAGACAACAGAAAAACGAAACAGATAAACTTGGCCAAAGGTTTGCGGGAGGTAGGGGGCAAGTATGTGTGACTCGTATTGAACTAACGTCTTAGTCAATTGGGCGTTACAGAAATGCGATCCCCTTATCCCTCACAAAAGCATGAAGCGCCGAAGTGGAAAAATAGAGTTATAATATTTAATAATAGAAAAGTTTTTATTTTATTTTTTTTATTAAATTTTTTTTCGGGTTTGAAAATAAATAAAACAAATTAAAATAAAACATATATACGGGAATTTTTTGTTTTGGTTATGTGGTTCTTAGGAGGTGATTTATTTTTAGTGTTTTTGTTTTTTTTTTTTTTTTCGTTTTTTGGCTTTTTAGATTTTTTTGTTTTCAGTGTTTAGATTTTTTGTTTTTTTTTGTTTTGGGTTTTTTTAGGTTTTTAGTTTTTTTAGATTTTGAGATTTTTTAGTTTTTTTTTTAGATTTTTAGTTTTTATTTAGGTTTTTACTTTTTTAGTTTTAGTTTATAGATTTATGGTTTTTAGATTTTTCAGTTCTTAGAGTTTTTAGAGTTTTTTAGTTTTTAGATATTTTGGAAATGACGTCATTTCATTTGGTGTTTTATATAGATAAATAGTAATATGATAATTTTTTAAAGTTTTTTGTTTTTTAAGTATTATTATTATTATTATTATTATTATTATTTGTTGGCCATTTCTTTTGTTATATATAAAAATAGGTAAAATTAATAGTTTTCTTGAGTTCGAAATAATAACTCGAAAACTCCCCGGCAACGGTGCCAGAAACTTGATCAGGTCCCCGACAATGGCGCCAAAAACTTGATCAAGTCCCCTGCAACGGCGCCAAAAACTTAATGGTTAAAACTTGCGGCATCCCGCGAGTTTATTTTTTGGAAATGTGGATGGTTTATTTGGGAAGATGGGGCGCGCGGATTTATTATCTAAAAAAAAGTTGAAACCAAGTTTTAACGAAAGGAGGCAAGTGTACCTATCGCGTGTAGTACATTATATTCAGGTGAGGAATGTCGGGGTCGTATTGTTCTCGGGGACGGGTTGATTATTTTTACTCTTCCCTGCAGGGGACTATTATTTTACCGATTATAACTTATCAGGTTATTATTTATATAAATAAAAACAGAAAATAAACAATAAAAAGGAGCCGATGAATAATTTAGCGCAATTGTATCAAATTGAATTTTAACTAAAATAAGCATTTAATAATAGAGATCCTAAATTTCAAATTAATTAAGGCGAAGACTTGGCCGTGGAGGTTCCACAAAAATGAGCTCACCTATCTCTAGGACTATCGCTCACCTGAACATTAAGACTATTCGATCGGGCTCTCATCCGACAAAGGATTCCTCTTAATGCCTGTATTATGCTAAGAACCCCGCTATTGGGTGGGGAATCCAATCCGGTAGAATTCAACACCTCCTCTCTCGAGGGTTAGTGCGAAACTCCCTTTACCCAGGGATGATCGGTGCATACGCATTGCCTCTCGGCTAGCTAGTGTATGGACTATGAAAATAGAGCCCACACATCGATATGAGGTTTTACGCATCATAAACCCGGATTAAACCTTAAGTAATTTAATTAAAGAGAAAAACATGACCTTTAATTATTTAAAGTGATTTTATTTATCACAATGCTCTTTGATACTGAGGGCTAAGAGCGGTTAGCCACTCATCGGAATGGGGACGGCTTGCGGTTTGAAATGCATAATTGAAAGTGCAAGTCCTACTCAAACGAGTAGGGGGGAAATGAAAGAGGTAAAAGAAAGCAGTAAATCAAAGAAGTATAGGAAAGCGATAAAATGCAAGTCCTACTCAAACGAGTAGGCGGAGAAATGAAAGTTGTAAAATTTCGAGACCTACTCAAACGAGTAGGCGGGAAATGAAAGCATTAAAATGACAAATCCTACTCAAATAAGTAGGAGGGAAATGAAAGTAGTAAAATTACAAGTCCTGCTCAAACGAGTAGGCAAATAATGACAAGTCCTGCTCAAACGAGTAGACAGGAAATTACAAGTCCTACTTAAATGAGTAGGCGGGAAATTAAAGCGATTCCTACTCAAATGAGTACGAGGAAATAGATGCACACACGCACACACTCTACATAAAATAAAACACACACACTCTATCCAAATAAAATGCACACACACTACAGCAATAAAAACCCACACACTCTACATAAAATTAAGAAAGAAATAAAAAACTAACTCATACACTCACACACACATACAAAAAAATTAGAAAAAAGAAGTGATTGAAAAATTAAAATAATTATATTTCTACCGTTAGAACTTGTTAAAAATGCATAGAAAGCAGAAATAAAAATCAACGGAGCAAAATAGTTTTCAAATAAAAGAGAAAAATAAAAGTGCTCGAAAATAAAAAGGATTAGAAATCCATTCTTAAAACTCTGTAAAAGTGCGTAAAAAGTTGAAATAAAGTTAAAAGAGAACAAAAATTTTTACAACCTAAAAAAGAAATTCTAAGTTAAAGAAAAATACAATCCACTTTGAAAACACTTTTACGGATTTATAAGAATGAATAAAAAGCAATAAAATCCTAAATCTAAACAAATCTAAGTAAGAATAACTAGAACATAAAAAACATGAATCTATACTCATACACACACACACACCCATAAAAGGAGCAAAAACAAAGATAAAACAAATAAATAAGATTGCTTAAGAAGAGGGCACTCAGATGCATTCTAAAGCCATATAATGGGAGAAGAAAATGCATATTTCATTAAGATAAAAAGGAGTTACATAAAAACTAAACCAAACACTAAGGTGAGGGGGAGAAAATTCCCTTACATAGCTTGGAAAGAATCATAACAACATAACCCCTTAAGCAAAATGGTTCAAAAAATAGAATAAGAGATCTTATAGAAAACTTCTATTTATAAGAAAAATTTTTGGGTTACACGCCCTAGGTCACGGGCATGTAATAGGGGCGTGTCTGTACTGTTGCTGAGTTGATGCTGAGCATTAAATGATTTATTGACTTTTGGGGTTGTACACGTGGAAGTAACGGGCGTGTCCCTGCGATCACGGGCGTGTAGGTGGGGCGTGTCACGGAAGTTTTTCTTGGGAATGCGTCGTGTCAATTCGTCGCAGCGCTGTCTTTTCTGGGACACATAGAAGTCATGGGTGTGTCAAATATTGACATGGGCGTGTCATGCGGTTCAGCGATGACATTGAGTGGCGATGGCATTGAGTGGTTGGCATTGAGTGGAGATGGCGTCGAGTGGCTGGCGTTGAGTGGAGATGGAGTCGAGTGGCGGCTGGACGAATTGAATTTGATACGGGCGTGTCAGGCATGTCAAGAGCTTGTTCAGAAATCATTGAACAGAGATCATCGAGTTGAGATCGACGAACATCGAGGGCGTGATACGGGGCATGTTCATAAATCATCGAACGCAGATCGTTGATTTAAGATCGACGAATGTCGAGGGCGTGACACGGGCATGTAACGGGATGAACACGGGCGTGTCAGGCAGTTCGACAAACATAGAACGACGATCGTCGAGCTGGCGGCAACCTCTTTTGGAATCAAAGTCACACGCCCAGGTCACGGGCATGACCGAGGAGTACACGGGCGTGTACTTATGAATTTTGGACTTTTCTGAAAAAATTCTGAAAAATAAAATAAAATAAGTTAAAAAAATATTTACAAAAAAGAAACATTTTATTAAAGAAAAATAACTAAAAATAAAGAAAATAAAGAAAACCGACTTAAATAGCGTGCGTAAAAAATCGTATATTTACAATTTATCAATAGAGGATGACACAGATCTTCCAGATTGGAGTCAAATCCAATAGCGGGGTTCACCGCATAAGGTAAGCTTAGGGGTTTTGACTGGCCGAGTGGTCTTAATTGATCAACCTAAGTTTAGTCAAGAGCGTGTAACACCCCAGTTTTTGAGAAAGGGGCGATCTGCGTTTCTGGACATTTTTTTGGTTTCTGGCAGGCCGCACATGGCCCGGGACACGGGCGTGTCCCCGGCCGTGTCAGGCCATGTAGACGACTTGGCCGCGTGGTCGACACTTTGCGCTTGACGAAGTGTCGAGTGAGGGCACACGGCTTGCGACATGGGCGTGTCGCAGGGCGTGTCGAGCCCGTGTCGACACTCGGCCCGGGGTGTCGACATTTTCGCTCGACTATGTGCCGAGACATGGCACACGGCCAAGGACACGGGCGTGTACAAGGCCGTGTGGGTCTATCGACGAACTTCAGTCGACGATGTTCACTCGACGAGTGTCGAGTGTCGAGTGTCGAGTGTCGAGACTGGGGCACACAGCCTGTGACACGGGCGTGTCACAGGGCGTGTCCCGCTTGGTCGATGATCTTCGCTCGACGTTTTTCTGCGGTGTCGACACAAAGGCTGTCGACGAGTGTCGAGACTTGGCACACGGCTTGGGATACGGGCGTGTCCCAGGTCGTGTCCCTTCTCGGGTTATTTTGGGGCTGTGTCGCTGGAGGCACACGGCCGACCACACGGCCGTGTCAGTTGGGACACGGGCATGTCGGGTCGAACACGGGCGTGTCGAATGCCCGTGTGCTGTTCCAGGTGCGTCGATTTGAGACGCTGAATGGGGGACACGGCCCTGGACACGGGCGTGTGCCAGGTCGTGTTCGGCCCAGGTATTTTATTTTTCAGACGGATCGTGGCCATTCCTTCCCTTATTTTGGGATCTGATGGTCCAGAACTGCTCTTTGGGAGTTAAGTCCGAGAATAGGGTTGGAAACCCTCATTCTTATTCAAGCTTTTCTCTTACTAATTTCTAGAGAGAAGGGAGAGCAAGGAAGAAGGTGAAGGAGGCTTTGGGCTGTAGGAGAAGCTTCAGTGCTCCAAATCGCGAGCTGAGTCCAGTTCCGTGGAGGCTAGGTCGTTGCGAAGGTTTTCATCCGGTTATTTTTCCATGGCAAGGAAGCGGAGTCGGAAGGTAATGACACTTCTCCTCTCGATCTTAGGATGCATGTCTTTAGCATCATTTCTTTTCTAGTTTTGGGCACCAAACACTCAAATGAGAGGGGTTTTGGGTCGCAAAGGTTCAAAAGGAACCTTCGGGTCGATTGAGTCCGTCCCCGGCATGATTTGCATTAGAGATCCGCTCCGTTAGTGGATTAGGCATGGTGGGTGAAGCCGTAGTCGCGACAGTTAGTCCGACTCGGTGATGTTGCATACGAACTTTAGGGATTCGTAGAGATTCCGTTGCGGCAAGATGTCGTTTGTGATGTGATGGTGTTTTCTGCTTTTTCTCGAATGATTACGTGTAGTCGGAATCGGACAAGGTTAGCTCCTCGTGGCGGTAGATGGTTTCCTTGGTGGATAAGGTTAGCTCCGCATGAGTTGGAGATGGTTTCCTTTGTGCGCGGGACCGCTGAATTACAAATGAGGGACTAGGGTGGAATTGTCTTGGTTTGTGAGGTGCCAAGGCATGGCTATGTCTCCGTGGTCGGCTGGCTATCCCGTGACGTTCACGTCATGTGTGGAGAGTGTCCCGGCGAGACTAGTCCCCTTCTGTGAGACTGACGAGAATGCCATGCACGGGGGAAAGCCCGGGCAATGAGGCCATGAGCGGGTGGGGTCCGGCAAGGCTTCTTAGAATCGGTCAGTTGTGTGTTTGTTGGAATCCTGACATGAGACGTTAGAGCTTGTAGGCAAGCCCGGGTCTAAGACCTTGAGCGGGTGGGGCCTCTGCAAGAGTTCCATGTGGTGGTCGGTGTGCCATTGGGGGAAATGGTGTGACCCCTTTGTTTGCGGCTTTATGCCAATGGGGAATCGATGAGTACCCATATGATGTGATGATGTGCTAGATGCATACGAGATATGGTGTCTTGGGTGAAACCCGGGTTGTTTTATACATGATTGCATAAGTAGGCCCTTTTATTATATGTTCAACCAGTAGAGAACATGTATGATGTGTGTGACATCCAAGCCTATTTCTGTAGTTGCATTTGTTGCTTATGATTATTGCATACGAAGTGCTAACTTGCAGGTTGGAGGGGTACCCCGGGGTCCGTTAGGGGCGGCCGGGAGGAGATGTGTTGTTACACAGTTTGAGGTCAGCCTTTGCTGACCCACGTTACTAATAAATTTTACAGGGCAAGGATCGCATGCAAGAGCTAGCTCGCCGGCCAGAAAGGCCTAAGCCTCATGAAGTGCTTTTCTCTTTTGTAGCTCTACTTATATGATGTTGTATGTGTGAGATTCACGTTGTCCGGCTTGCATGCCGAGGTAGACTAGGTGTGCTATGCACTTCCTTGACTGTTGTATTATTTGAGTTTGGACACTTGTTGTAAGGCCATAAGGCCATTGTTATTACTCTTCTTGTAGTGGATAACTTCTAGTCTTGCTTTTATTTCCGCTGTGTTGTGCAAAGTGTTTTGAGTGTGGGTAGCTATATCAACTTATAATACTAAAGCTGTGGCGTCCGTATGTTGTGGGGCCCCGGCCGGACCCACATTATACGTTCATTACAGGGGATGTGTTACAATTTGGTATCAAAGCCAGGTTAGATTCAAGGTCAATGCGTACAGAAGTTATCCACATAAGAGTAACGCGGGACCATGAGTGTCCTTATGTTTAAGTCTTGATATTAGAGACTGATTTCTTGCTTCTTGTTTTCTTGAAGAGTGCAAGCAATGAGGCGGGTACGTCGAGAGCAAGAGAGGAACTCTCGGCGAGCAGTGTCACTGCTCCAGGTCTGTTGGGCACGGGTGTAAACCAGGGCGACTTCTGCCGCATGCTTGCAGAAGCGATGGTGGCAGCCCAAGCTGCAGCAGCAGTCCAGGTAGCAACCCCTGCAACACCGGATACGGCGACGACCGTGCTAGGAGGAGAAGCCAGGTGAGTGGACCCTTTGGCGGAAAGGGTGGTTATCGGGCATGGAGACCGACACATGAAGTATTTCCTGAGCTTCCATCCCTAGTCATTCAAGGGAGTTGGTACGCCAACGGATGCGGAGGACTGGTGGGTTCGCATTCAAGAGCTTTTGATTGCGGCAGAGACGCTAGAAGGAAAGAAAGATGAGTATGCGGTTTTCATGTTGGAAGTAGACGTCAAGTTGTGGTGGGTGAGCCATAGCGGCCGCCAGTTCCCTAGACGCACCCCATCAGTGGAAGAGTTTGGGGATGCTTTTCTTAAGAGGTACATTCCCGTTTCGACACGTTTGGCCCTTCAGAGACAGTTTCTGCATTTAATGCAGCGAGACAAGACGGTGGATGAGTATGTGCAGGAGTTCACCCGTTTGGGTCGTTATGCGGGAACGATGATGGCAGATGATGTAGAGAGGGATAATCTCTTCTATCAAGGACTGAGGGAGAACCTGAGGCAACCCCTCATTTCCATGAAGAGGGCTGGATTTAATGAACTAGTTGAGGAAGTGCCCGTAGTGGCAGAGTTCAATGATCTGTTTCCGGATGAACTTCCTGGAGCGCCTCCTCGGCGAGAGATCGATTTCTCGATTGAGTTAGTGTCGGAGGCTAGGTCGGTGTCACGTCCTCCATTTAGGATGTCACCAAAGGAGTTGGCTGAACTTAAGGTACAACTACAGGAACTATTGGAGCAAGGGTATATTAGACTCAGTTCTTCACCGTGGAGCGCGCCGGTGTTGTTTGTAAAGAAGAAAGACGGTAGCATGCGGCTTTGCATAGACTACCGAGAGCTGAATAAATTGACCGTCAAGAATAAGTATCTGATTCCTCGGATAGATGACTTGTTCGACCAGCTGGTGGGGTCGGTGGTGTACTACAAATTGGACTTAAAGTCAGGCTATTATCAGTTGTGAATTCGGGACGAGGACATCCCCAAGACTGCCTTTGGTACAAGGTATGGTCACTTTGAGTTTACGGTGATGCCGTTCGGGCTGACGAACGCATCATATGTGTTCATGGATCTTATGAATCGAGTATTTCGGGAATACTTGGATTCTTTTGTGGTTGTCTTCATTGATGACATCTTGGTGTACTCCAAATCGGAAGTGGAGCATGAGTCCCACTTGCGGGTGGTCTTGCATGTGTTGAGCGAGAATCAGTTGTATGCAAAGTTCTCCAAGTGCGAGTTCTGGTTAGAGAAGGTGGCATTTTTGGGCCACGTGATTAGTGGGGATGGGGTAGCAGTGGATCCAACAAAAGTGGAGGCCATCAGAGATTGGCCAGTCTTGAGGACCGTGGCGGAAGTCCAAAGTTTTCTTGGACTAGCCGGGTACTATAGGAGATTCGTGGAGAATTTCTCACGGATAGCTCTACCCCTCACCTCACTCACTCGTAAAGATCATAAGTTTGTGTGGACTCAAGAGTGCAGCCAAGCATTTGAGGCACTGAAGGAGAGACTGATGATGGCTCCAATCCTAAGTCTACCGCAAGGGACCGAGGGATTTCAGATTTTCAGTGACGCATCGGGATGCGGTTTGAGTTGCGTTTTGGTGCAACATGGCAAGGTGATAGCTTTGGGTCTAGACAGCTGAAGCCTCATGAGAGGAATTACCCCGTCCATGACTTGGAGTTGGCGGCGGTACTTTTTGCGTTGAAAATATGGCGGCATTATGTTTATGGTGCAAAGATGGAGATCTTCACGGATCATAAAAGCCTGAAGTATCTCTTGGATCAAAAGGACTTGAACATGCGGCAATGCAGGTTGGTTAAGTTTCTTGGAGATTACGAAGTGGCGATTCAGTATACACCATGTAAAGCCAATGTGGTGGCGGATGCTTTGAGTAGGAAGTACTCAGGGCAAGGGAATTGGATCGAAGCTCATGATGAGCGGTTGGTACGGGAGTGGGAGTCCCTTGGTTTGGAATGTGTTACGAGAGGC
The DNA here is from genome assembly GCA_039583875.1 of Platanthera guangdongensis. Taxonomy (NCBI): domain Eukaryota; kingdom Viridiplantae; phylum Streptophyta; class Magnoliopsida; order Asparagales; family Orchidaceae; genus Platanthera; species Platanthera guangdongensis. The sequence goes on from CM077152.1 coordinate 131,320,871, forward strand.
GAGTCCAGCGTGGCTCGGTTGAACTGGATTGAAGTGCAGAACGACTTGACCGATCGCATTCGGGAAGCGACTCGGTTGGATGTGGAGTTTCAACCTTTTGTGTTGGAGGCTCAAACGGGCGAGAGCAGCGCCTGGGAGATGGTTGATGGGATCCTGAAGAAGGACGGAAGGGTTTGTATACCACAGTTCGGCAAACTCCGTGAGGAGTTGATGTTTGAGGCTCACTTCACAAAATACTCCATTCACCCAGGCAGTACAAAGATGTACATGGATATGAAGAAATCCTTTTTGTGGCCGGGGCTGAAGCGGGACGTAGCTTTGTATGTGAATCATTGCCAAACTTGCGCCTTGGTGAAGGCCGAATGTTAGAAGCCAGCCGGGTTCCTGAATCCCCTTCCAATCCCTGAGTGGAAATTTGATGACATCTCCATGGATTTTGTGCATGGTTTGCCTAGATCGCAGCAGGGTAATGATGCTATTTGGGTGATCGTAGACCGCTTAACCAAGGTTGCCCACTTCATACCAAATCGGAAAGAGGACAGTGTGGAGAAGCTGGTGGAGTTGTATGTTCGCAACATTGTGCGACTGTATGGGATTCCTAAGAGCATAGTTAGCGATCGAGATGGACGGTTTACGTCCAAGGACTGGAGATTGGTTCAGAAGAGTTTGGGCACGAAGCTAAAGTTCAGTACGACGTTCCATCCTCAAACTAACGGGAAAACTGAAAGGACAAACCGTACTATGGAGGATATGTTGAGAATGTGCATTCTTGACTTCGGCAAGAAGTGGGAGGATCACCTCTTCATGGTGGAATTCGCGTACAACAACAGTTTTCAAGTAAGTATAAAAATGGCGCCATACAAAGCTTTGTATGGGAGACGGTGTCGAACAACGATGTCTTAGGCAGAGGCGGGATACACCAAAAGTTTGGGAAAGGAGGTGGTAGTCGATGCTTGTGAGTTGGTACGGACCATTCAAGAGCGTATGAAGGTGGCACAAGACCGGCAAGCAAAGTACTTTAATGCTCGTCACCGGAAGTTGGAGTTTGCGGTAGGTGATTGGGTCTATTTGAAGATCAAACCGTTCAAAGGCGTCTCACGGATTCGCTGACTCAAGAAGTTGAGTCCAAGGTTTTTGGGGCCTTTTGAAGTTGTTGAACGGGTGGGAGAAGCAGCCTATCAGTTGGCGTTGTCCGCGGAGCTGAGTGGATTGCATGACGTTTTCCATGTCTCCGTCTTGAGGAAAGCCTTGGTGGAGGCTAGTGTGGTGATTGAGCCGGCAGCGGTGGCGATAGAGGAAGACTTGAGGACGCGAGTCCGTCCAATCGCTATAGAGTATTCGGAGACTCGGCAGTTGCGGAATAAAGAGGTTAAACTCGTGCGAGTCCGATGGGACAACTGCGGTCGTGAGGAGCAATCTTGGGAACGAGAGCAAGCCATGCTAGAAGAGTATCCAGAACTCTTCATTTCAGGTACAATTTAAGTTTTTTTTTGTCCCTTTTGTTTTGTAATTTCGGGACGAAATTCTGTTAAGGGGGGGAGAGTTGTAACACCCCAGTTTTTGAGAAAGGGGCGATCTGCGTTTCTGGACATTTTTTTTGGTTTCTGGCAGGCCGCACACGGCCCGGGACACGGGCGTGTCCCCGGCCGTGTCAGGTCGTGTCGACGACTTGGCCGCGTGGTTGACACTTTGCGCTCGACGAAGTGTCGAGTGAGGGCACACAGCCTGCGACACGGGCGTGTCGTAGGGCGTGTCTAGCCCGTGTCGACACTCGGCCCGGGGTGTCGACATTTTCGCTCGACTATGTGTCGAGACAAGGCACACGGCAAAGGACAAGGGCGTGTCCAAGGCCGTGTGGGTATGTCGACGAACTTCAGTAGACGATGTTCACTCGACGAGTGTCGAGTGTCGAGTGTCGAGACTGTGGAACAAGGCCTGTGACACGTGCGTGTCACAGGGCGTGTCCCGCTTGGTCGACGATCTTCGCTCGACATTTTTCCGCGGTGTCGACACAAAGGCTGTCGACGAGTGTCGAGACTTGGCACACGTCTTGGGACACGGGCGTATCCCAGGCCGTGTCCCTTCTCGGGTTGTTTTGGGGCTGTGTCACTGGAGGCACACGGCCGACCACACGGCCGTGTCAGTTGGGACACGGGCGTGTCGGGTCGAACACGAGCATGTCGAATGCCCGTGTGCTGTTCCAGGCGCATCGATTTGAGACGGCGAATGGGGGACACGACCCTGGACACGGGCGTGTGCCAGGCCATGTTCGGCCCAGGTATTTTATTTTTCAGACGGATCGTGGCCATTCCTTCCCTTATTTTGGGATCTGATGGTCCAGAACTGCTCTTTGGGAGTTAAGTACGAGAATAGGGTTGGAAACCCTCATTCTTATTCAAGCTTTTCTCTTACTAATTTCTAGAGAGAAGGGAGAGCATGGAAGAAGGTGAAGGAGGGTTTGGGCTGTAGGGGAAGCTTCGTTGCTCCAAATCGCGACCCGAGTCCAGATCCGTGGAGGCTAGGTCGTTGCGAAGGTTTTCATCTGGTTATTTTGCCATGGCAAGGAAGCAGAATCGGAAGGTAACGACACTTCTCCTCTCGGTCTTAGGATGCATGTCTTTAGCATCATTTCTTTTCTAGTTTTGGGCACCAAACACTCAAATGAGAGGGGTTTTGGGTCGCCAAGGTTCAAAAGGAACCTCCGGGTCAATTGAGTCCGTCCCCAGCATGATTTGCATTAGAGATCTGCTCCGTTAGTGGATTAGGCATGGTGGGTGAAGCCGTAGTCGCGACCGTTAGTCCGACTCGGTGATGTTGCATACGAACTTTAGGGATTCGTAGAGATTCCGTTGCGGCAAGATGTCGTTTGTTATGTGATGGTGTTTTCCCCTTTTTCTCGAATAAGTACGTGTAGTCGGAACCGGACAAGGTTAGCTCCTCGTGGCGGTAGATGGTTTCCTTTGTGGATAAAGTTAGCTCTGCATGAGCTGGAGATGGTTTCCTTGGTGCGCGGGACCGCAATAGTACAAATGAGGGACTAGGGTGGAATTGTCTTGGTTTGTGATGTGCCAAGGCGTGGTTATGTCTCTGTGGTCTGCTGGCTATCCCGTGACGTTCACGTCATGTGTGGAGAGTGTCCCGGCGAGACTAGTCCCCTTTAGTGAGTCTGACGAGAATGCCAAGCACGGGGGCAAGCCCGGGCAATGAGGCCATGAGCGGGTGGGGTCCGACAAGGCTTCTTAGAATCGGTCAGTTGTGTGTTTTGTGGAATCCTGACATGAGACGTCAGAGCTTGTAGGCAAGCCCGGGTCTAAGACCTTGAGCGGGTGGGGCCTTTGCAAGAGTTCCATGTGGAGGCCGATGTACCGTTAGGGGAAATGGTGTGACCCCTTTGTTTGCGGCTTTATGCCAATAGGGAATCGATGAGTACCCATATGATGTGATGATGTGCTAGATGCATACGAGATAGGGTGCCTTGGGTGAAACCCGGGTTGTTGCATACATGATTGCATAAGTAGGACCTTTTATTATATGCTCAACCAGTAGAGAACATGTATGATGTGTGTGACATCCAAGCCTGTTTCTGTAGTTGCTTTTCTTGCATATGATTATTGCATACGAAGTGCTAACTTGCAGGTTGGAGGGGTACCACGGGGTCCGTTAGGGGCAGCCGGGAGGAGATGTGTTGTTACACAGTTTGAGGTCAGGCTTTGCTGACCCACGTTACTAATAAATTTTACAGGGCAAGGATCGCATGCAGGAGCTAGCTCACCGGCCAGAAAGGCCTAAGCCTCATGAAGTGCTTTTCTCTTTTGTAGCTCTACTTATATGATGTTATATGTGTGAGATTCATGTTGTCCGGCTTGCATGCCGAGGTAGACTAGGTGTGCTATGTACTTCCTTGACTGTTGTATTATTTGAGTTTGGACATTTTTTGTAAGGCCATAAGGCCATTGTTATTACTCTTCTTGTAGTGGATAACTTCTAGTCTTGCTTTTGTTTCCGCTGTATTGTGCAAAGTGTTTTGAGTGTGGGTAGCTATATCAACTTATAATACTAAAGCTGTGGCATCCGTATGTTGTGGGGCTCCGGCCGGACCCATATTATACGTTCATTACAGGGGAGGTGTTACAGAGCGTATTCTCAAGAGAGGCGCTTTTGTATTTTTGGAACCTCCATGGTCTAGGTAGATAATTAAAAGTTTGCATAGAAGTTTATTTGAGTTCAAAGGGAGTCTTGATCAAGTGTTTGTTTTATTTTCATTTTTCATCGTTTAGTTTTAATTAACCTATAAATTATTATTAGATAAAATAATATTAATTTGCGTGAGTAGAAGTACTCAACAGGCCCCGAGTCTAATACGACATTTCCTATACTATATTTTGATAGGTACGCTTGCCTATTTTGGGATATTAGTTTGGATTTATTTTTAAAACTATTAAATTCTTCATCAAGTTTTTGGCGACATTGCCGGGGATACTTTCTTTGTTGATATTTTGAAAGCGCGAATTGTATTAATTTTATCATTCTCTTTCTCTACCCCTTTTAACGTTTTCATTTTTTTTGAATTCCATTCTATTTAGTATCGGTTGTTCTATTTTCTTTTTACAAAAAAATTATATCTCAATTGGCCGCTAAGTTTGTCGAGCTTACACACAAAGTCAATCTTTTGCAAGTCACATGACAACGCCAATTTTTATGTACTTTTTGTGGTGCCCCTCATCGGAGTGAGGAATGTTATTCTAATTATATCTTCAAAATTATTCTTATAATTTTGGTAATAATTATGAAAATAATTATTCCTACTTTAATGGCAATCCTTCATCTAATTTTCATGAAAATACCCTTTCAAATACTTTTTCTAATTTTAATGAAAATAATTTTTCAAATTCTTATGGAAATCATTTTGATAATGTTCATGAAAATTTTTTGAGCATTAATGCGAACAATTTTTCTGATTTTAGTAATTTCCCTTCTTCCTCGGATGTTGATTTCCGGCATGATCACCCAGAAAGATTCCCGAGTAATGAGGATATTTATTTAGATCCGACTTCTTGTTCTTTTTTTTCCGTACCACATGGTTTCTCTCCTAATTTTAGGGATTCTTCTCAATTTCCATTTGGTTCTTCTCCCCAAAATTTGGATGAGACTTTTATTACTTTTTGCGATTTTTCCCATTCTTCGGATAATGTCGCTAATGAGGAACATCAATCTTCATGTCCACCCGTAGTTGCTTATTCCGAAGTAGAAGAAGAACTTTTATTTCAAGAACTTGTTAAGTGTATGGACGCATTGGGAGGAGTAGAAGAAGAACATGTTTCTCCTCCTACTACTACCAATTTTTCTCCTATTTATGAATTTCCAAGGATAATTTATAAATATTTAGGAGCGAAAATTTATGAACCTGATGCATCCAATGATTTGATTTTAAATCCTTCTACAGAAGAAAATTAATGTTAGAAAATAAACAACTGGAGCTTGATCAATTTCTTTCACACGACCCTCCTCCATGTGAAATCTTTTCTAACACATTTATGTTTTATTTTTCTTATTCTAATGATTTTCATGTAGACTATGAACCGTTGCAATCCAATATTGTCCTCGATCCATTTGTCGCTTATCTACAAAGATTCAAATCACATCAGGTATGGATACGTAATTCGAATCTACATTATCAAGTCAATTGCAAGAAGGAGAATCAAAATAAAAGCGAAGGAGTAGCCGGGCGAGCGACTTGGGCGTATTCACCCAAGTGTGAATTAAGGGAGTTGCCCGTTCACTTCAATTTTTATTTTTCATTCTCCTAACCCAAACTATCTAGCTTAAAGACGGGAAAAAGAAAAACGCTCTTGGCAGACACCCCTTGGTTATCCTTTATTTTCTTGTTTTTAATTTTCTATGCTATTTTATATCTTTTATTCCCGCTTACTTTGCATATAAACATTGATGACAATGTTTATTTTTAAGTATGGGTGTGAGATCTCTTTAGTGGTTTTTATTTTTAAAAAAATTGAAAAAAATATAGGTTTAATTTTAAATTTTTAATTAGAGAAATAATTATTTTTATATTTATTCACATGCAAAATCTCTAGTATTTCATCTTTTACATTGTGTTTGTAAATTTTTCATGCTTCAATTGAATTTTGAATTTTGGAGTAGAATTGTTGGTCATGTTGTGTTTCTAGTTAAGTGCACATGTAAGTAAAATTTTATGTAGAATTAAAAATTCAGCCTACAATTAGAGTTTTTGTCGTTCTAAATGCGTAGAAACAGTTTATTTTACTTTTACTTTGAAATCGATAAAATCTAAAAATAATTTAGGAGAGTGTGTAGAAGTTTACTAGAGCGATATTTCACGGATCAAGAAAGAGGTATTCTTTCTCGATGTCTAGAACTTGCCCTCTAGCTATTCTCAAGACTTTGCATAGGTTAAAATCATTAGCGTAAATATGATTTAGGCACTTATTTTGGCAAGTTTTAGCTTTTGCACCCTCACCCAAACATTTTATCTTTGCTAAGCTAATTTGAACCTATACACTTTCTTTTGTTTTAGCTCCATCAAACACTTTACCAAAGCCTAAAAAGCATCCTAATTACACACCTAAGACCGAGGTTGAAATATATATATACAAAAAACGGTTTATGAGTGATTAGGAGCCATTTTATTTTAGTGGCTAATTGAGAAAAAATAGTTGATTTATTTTTCTTTCCTCAAAAAAATATAGATAAAAAAATATGAAAATAAATAGTGGAAGTGGAAAAATCTTTAACATGTTAAGGAGAAGAAACAAAGGGATTTAGGAATTGGAGGCGTTCTTTAATCCATAATAATTTATTTTGTGCAAGCTCTCTTTAGGTCTTAGTGTGTCTATCCATCGTTTTTACAATTTATTTTTCATACCAAAAAAATCCTAAGCCTATGTTTCAACCTAGTTAAATCCTAATGATTTGTGCTTATAAGTTGAATTAGTGTCGTGGCGAGAGTGTGAAAGTGCAAGCCTATGACCATCGACATTGATGGATTTCTTTGCAGGGTATCTCGATCTTCGATTTTTGTAATGTTATCTTAGTAAACACACTACTTTCTCCCTAAATGTGATTTCAAGATTTACCGAGCTTTCAATTTTAAATGTAGAAATAATAAGTGGAAACACATACAAGAAAAATAAAAACTAATTTGTATGCTGAGTAGGTGTTTCTACAAAAATAACTACGCACATAGGCATAAGACTTCACATTTTACTCTTTATGTTCAAATTTTCTTTTCTAGCGTTGAAATTTTTCTTCTCCCTATGGAAAGTTGTTTGCTCGGGATGAGCAAACGAGTAAGTATGGAGGTATTTGATAACTCTAATTATATTATTATTTTTATATAGATTTTGAAAGTAAGGGTTCGATCTGAAATACTCTAGAGGGGGGGGGGGTGAATAGAGTATTTAGGATTTATCTAACTTTTTGCTAATTAACAAATCAGTCCTAAGATAACTCAATCAAACACAGCAAACCTAAGCCACACAGCCACAACAAGAACAAAATAAAAGGTGCAACCAAACAACACAAGAATTTTATAGTGGTTCCCCAACCTGGGTACATCCACTCTTCTACCACTCTAGTAGGAATCCACTCAGATTTTTGATCAGGTGACTGCCACCAATGAGATTTTGATCAGGTGCTCAAACACCAATCCACAAATCTTTTGATCAGGTGACTTGCAACCAGGAATAACTTTTGAAGGGAGTTAAGAACCCTTTATTCAATGGGGTATGAGAGAGTGATTATGTCTTCTCTTTCTCAATTACAACTGAGAAGACTTTAGTGGATCTTGATTTTGACAAAGCTCCCCCTGAGATCTACATTTGTTCAAGAAGGATGGACCTTTGCTTCAGGATGAGTAGGCCTTCAATGTTTCAACCTTGACTAGAAGGTATCTAGGTGCTTCTTGACTGATATAGTAATTGTTGTCCTTTGAAAAATCCTGGGATGAAGACAGAAGAAGACTCTTGATTTAAATGGTTGTTCTTCTTCTTCTTCAGCTTGCTATTCTTTCTCTGGTCAAGGGCTAGGGCTTCTTTTTTTCTGTTACTGTATGATTGTTGTTACTCTATCGTGCTCTGCGTGTTCTCCTGAGAAGACGGAAGAAAACCCTTATTGTTGTCTTGTGTGTTCTTACTGCTCAAAGAAGAAAAAGAAGAATCCTTTTTATATTTCTGTGTAATCTTCCTTCCGAATTTTGAATTTCTTCCTTCATTCAATGCTGACGGCCTGGAGAATATTTGCACTGATTAATTTCCCCAACTGTCCCATGGAAAAATGGCAAGCAATAATCTTGATGAAATCCATAATCAATGTTGCGTCTAACAGTAATATTCAGAGAATATTTAGCATTGATTACTCAGGAATTATTGCAATACATTAAGGACTGAGGGAGGAAAATATCTAAGTGTTGGGTACATTGGTTTAAATGTACCTGATTTGAAGAAGCCTCACCCAACTCAATGATATACATCAAAATGTATTTGATGTGTTTTGAGTTACTTGTGCAGGTTAAGTATTTGCAGGAAAGAAGAAAAAGTTTCTAAGTCCATGTGTCGACACCTAGAGGGAAAGTGTCGACACTTAAGAAGACTTGTGTCGACACCCAGGCAAGCAGTGTCGACACTTGGAGTCATTTTGTCGACACAGGGATGCTGAGTCGACACCAGACAGAATGTGTCAACACTTAATGAAGAAAAGCCAGTAAAGCTGTGTCTACACTTAACAGTTGTGTCGACACCCATTGAAACTGTGTCTACATCAAAAAGTGTCGACACTGAAGGCATGTGTCGACACTCAGCAAAAGTCAGCAGAAACTAAGTACAAGTGTCGACACCCAGAACAATGTGTCGATACATAGCAGAAGAGTCAACACTTGAAGTAAGTGTCGACACACAGAACAATGTGTCGACACTTAGCTGAAGACTCAACACTTGAAGAAAGTGTCGACACAAGGAGCTGTGTCGACACCTAGCAAAGTTCAGAAAATTCTAAGTACAAGTGTCGACACTCAGCCAGAGTCTCGACAGAAGAAGAATGTGTCGACACCAAGAGCAATGTGTCGACACTCAGCAAGTATCAACACTGAAGACATGTGTCGACACCAAGAAGCAGTGTCGACACTTAACAGATTCAACACATGAAGATGTGTCGACACAAAGGTGTTGTGTCGACACTTAGAAGAATTCAGCAAAATACTGAAGTACAAGTACTTGTGTCGACACTCAATTTCAGTGTCGACACATGAAGAAGAATTAGTGTCGAGATATAAAATCTACAACACAAGGAGTTCTGTCGACACCTTGTAGGCTAGTGTCGACACTTAGACAACATGTGTCGACACTTGGTCTATAAGTGTCGACACTTAAAGACATAAAGTCTCGACACTTGCAGACAGTTACAGAATCTTCAAGAACTGACCGGATGACTTGACAGTTACCATTCCAGCCAGTCTACTGCACCTGTCAGAGTTGTCAGAATTCAGTTATGGACCGGACCAGCCGGTTACCATGAAGAAGGCCTATAAATAGGCTTATGCTGTCTACAAGAAGTTGTTGTTGAAGAGATTGATTGAACACAAGTCCATGTTCAGATTAAAAGAAGATCTAGCTATCAAGTGAAGATCTAAGAAGTTTGAGAGAGAGAGAGCTCCATCCAAGAAATCAGCCGTTGGAACCAGGCTGAGAAGAAGGGTTCAGTTCTAGTCTGAATCTTAAGTAGCAGAGATCAAGGATCAACTGCAGAAGGAGTCAATCTTATTGAGTTCTACATTCAATAAGCTTTGAAGAAAGCTAAGTCAGATTGATTTCAGCTGAGTTCTTCCAAGAACTCATCAAGAAATTCACAACTCCCCTCTCTTGTCTCTGGGTTGCTGAGTTAACATTATTGTATTCATTTTATCTTGTAGGATCCTTTGGATCTGAGTCTTGTAAGCCTGCAATTATAAAGGCTGAGTGTAGGGCTTGAGAGCCTGAGTGTAGGAGATTGAAATCTCTGAGTGTAGGCCTTGATGGCTGAGTGTAGGCCTTGGTGGCTGAGTGTAGGCCTTTGTGGCTGAGTGTAGGCTTTGTGAAGAAGCTGAGTTGTAGGGCCTTGGGCCTGAGGTGTAGGAACCAGTTTTGGGTTCTGAGATAGTGGATGAGTTTGGCCGAATCTAGTACACTGCTAGATAGGCGAAGGGGGAAAGTGGATGTACCCAAACCTTGGGGAACCACTATAAAACTGTGTGTCTTCTGTATGCTGTGGTTTGCTGTGAATGCTGTATGATTGCTGTGCAATAGTAGATATAAATCTGTGTTAAAAACTGATTGCTGCCATAAAAAGTTAAAAAGAATTTGGTCACCTATTCACCCCCCCCCCTCTAGGTGTTTAGGTACTATATCTTTCAAGTGGTATCAGAGGGAGGTTACTCAAAAAGAGACATAACTGTCTGAGTATATCCTGATTGGCAGATTTAGTCTAAGTGAATTACAGAATCAAGAAAATCAAGAACCATGGGTTCCACTGAAAATCACAAGGAATTGGGATTCATGAAGTTACCTATATGTAGGAAAGAGATCTTTGGGATCTGGAAGGAAATGGTGAGACTCTTTATGGAAGCATCAGACCCTAGGATTTATATCACAGTAAAAGAGGGGTCATATGTGCCCATGAAGGTATCAGTCTTAGATGCAAATCAGAGAACACCAAAGGATTTCTCTGAAATGACAAAGGATGAAATTGTTCTAGCCACTATGGATAAGATGGCTCAGAACATCATAGTGAGTGCCATAGATGATGCAACTTTTCAGAATCTGATACACTGTAAGACAGCCAAAAAGATGTGGGATACTCTTATTGTGTACATGGAGGGTTCTGAAGAAGTGAGGCAAGATAGAAAATCCTTGCTAAATCAAGAATATGAAAGTTTTAGACAAGGTAAGGCAGATAGCATAACTGAGTGCTATAAAAAGTTTTACAGAATTGTGAATGAACTTATGTCCTATGGCAGAGAGTTCAGTAATTATGAACTCAATGATAAGTTTCTAAGGTCCCTAACAAAGGATTGGGACACCAAGATCTGTGCCATTAGAGAAATGGCAAAGTTGGGAGAAATTCCTCCACCAACACTGTTTGGCAAATTGCTGTCCTATGAAATGCAATTAATGGTGAGGAAAGAAGAGGAGAAATCAACAAGAAGTGATCACAAGGAAAGGACAGTGGCCTTCAAATCAGAAGCTCCCAGAAAGTAAAGGAGTAAGTCACCAACTCCACCTCCAAAGGTTGCTGAAACTGGATCAGAAGATTCAGAAAGCAGAAAGTCTGAGAGCAGTGAAAGTGATGAGGACTTTGCTGCCTTTACAAGACATTTCCAGAAGTTCTTAAAGAAGAAACAATGGAGGACAAGACCTTCTACATCACAGAGAAAAGAAGACTATTACCAGGACAAAAAGTCTTCAAAGAAAGACAGGAAAAAGACTAAGTCTAGCAAGGCAACTCTTTCAAAAATAGTATGTTATTGCTGTAATAGACAAGGTCATGTTGTTGCAAATTGTCCAGAAAAAAGGAAGGAGTCTAGTGACAAGAAAAAGACTCTATACAAGGGCAAGAAGGAGAAGTCTTTTGTTGCAAAAAAGGACAAGAGCCTGTCAGATATTTCTTCATCAGAAACTGAGTCAGATGCTGAGGCATATATTGGACTGTTTGCTGAGGAAGAAGAAGAAGAGTTCATGCAGATTATGAATTCTATATATGAACAAGAAGACTGTCAGTGCCAAGTACCAATGACATTGACAGAAAGTGACAAAATCCTGGAGCAGCCAGGACCTAGTAAGGTACAATGTTCAACTTTAAGTTCAGTTTCTTGTGCCAGTACAGAATCAGATTCATCCTCATCAAATGATGAGAGTGCATCTGAGTCTGAAGAGGATATTCATCAGTTGATAGATGAATATAAAGTTCTGTTGCAAGCTTATAAGAAGAGCAAGACCCTAGCCAAAAGTCAGGCAAAGGAAATTGCTGATCTCAAAGCTGCTGCAACTGATCTTGAGAAGATGTTTGATCAAAAACTTAATGAGATAGCCAGACTGAAGCACATAACTGTGATTCAGATGGGAACTATATCATTTAAGAATGATCAAATCAAGAGTCTGGAGATTAATCTTCAGAAGGAAAAGGACTTAGTTGCTAGGTTTTCTAAACCTAAGTCAGTTCTACCCTTGATTGATGAATTTGTTCATCAAAAAGGTAAAGCTGGACTGGGATTTACTAGACCTGCAAGGACTGTTCAGTCCAAGTCCAAGTGCAAGGGCAAAGCCCCAACTCTCAACAAGTCTGCTGTAGATAAAACAGCAAAGACAGTACCTAAGCAAAGGTACAATAAGTTTGAGTGTTGGTGCTGTGGCAAGGTAGGCCACTATGCAATGGACTGTTGGCACAATGCTTGTGCCAAAGTGAGTAGCAATCTGCCTGTTGGAAAACCAGCAGATAGCCTTGTCAGGATGCAAACTAACAAGTACCAAGGACCCAAGAATTCTTTGGGTTCTAAGGTTCATTAATCTGTTTTGCAGGTGAGTCCAAGTGGCCATGCCCCAATATGATACTTGGACAGTGGATGTTCCAGACATATGACTGGAACAAGGGAATTACTAAAGGACTACACACCAATAAAGGATGGTCCAAAAGTTACCTTTGGTGGTTCTGAAAAAGGAATCATCAAAGGGTTTGGTAACATTTCTAGTAACTTAGTTACCATTACTCAAGTGGCTTATGTTAAAGGTTTGAAACACAACCTAATTAGTATAAGTCAATTAAGTGATGTAGGATATGACATCTCATTTGTTAAGGATGGTTGTCATATCAAGAGGTCAAATGATCAAGAGATCATTTTGACTGGCTATAGAAAAAGAAATGTCTACTGCTTAGACATTATGTGTGAGACCAAAGGTTCTCAAGTATGTCTTGTAGCTGATGAGACAGTCTCTCATTGTGTCAAATGGCACAAGAGACTTGCCCATCTAAACTACATGACAATTGGCAAACTCTTTAGTAAAGAGTTAGTGAGGAATGGTACTCAAGTTAAGTGTATTAAAGATGGTATTTGCTTAGCTTGTCAAAAGGGCAAGCAGACTAGATCCACCTTTAGAAGCATTGAAAACAAAGATGCTGTGAGGTGCTTATAACTCCTGCATATGGATCTCTTTGGTACAATACTAGTTCACAGCCTAGGTAGGAAGGTCTATACATTTGTAGTTGTAGATGACTACTCAAGGTTTTCCTGGGTGTTCTTCCTTAGACAGAAATCTAAAACACCCAATGTCTTCTATAGCTTTGTCAAACAGATTCAGAATGAACTAAATAGTACAGTGGTCAAAATAAGAAGTGACCATGGTACTGAGTTTCAGTCTGATAGCATGACAAAACTATGTGAAGACTTTGGGATATTTCAAGAGTTTTCTTCACCAAGAACACCTCAGCAAAATGACATTGCTGAAAGGAAGAATAGAATCTTGATTGAGGCTGGTAGGACCCTATTAAATGATACAACACTACCAGAATACTTCTGGGCTGAGGCAGTGAATACTGCATGCCATGTTATTAATAGGGCTACCATAACTAAAAGCCTCAACAAGACCCCCTATGAGGTTGTGAAAGGCAGGAAACCAAATCTATCCTACTTCAGGATCTTTGGTTGTAAGTGCTTTATACTTAACAATGGAAAGTCTTACTTGACTAAGTATGCTGCCAAGTCCCAAGAGAGGATCTTTGTTGGGTACAACAACAATAGTAAGGCTTATAGAGTCAACAACTTGACAACACAAGTTGTAGAAGAGACTGTACATGTAGTATTTGATGAAACTGGGCTTATTAACAATGAGTTGTCTAGTAGTGTATGCAGCTCCTCAGGTATAACCAAGAAGATGGACAAGCTTACTATAGAAGAAGAACCTACTGCAAGACAACATGTAGAAGACAGTGGTTGTTGTCCAGGGGGAGAACTACATGTACCAAATGCTGATGAAGTTCAAGGATTACAGCATGATGAAGATGTTGAAGAAGCTCAACCTGAAGTCAGGATGCCTCCAGCCAATAGGCATCTAAGAGATCATCCAGCTGAACAAATCATTGGTGATCCAAGACAAGGGGTACAGACAAGGAGCAGAAATCTGAATGCAGCAATCTACTCCAGCTTTCTATCCCAAGTTGAACCTAAGAAGTTTGAATAAGCCATCCTAGACCCTCTTTAGATTGAGGCAATGCAAGAAGAGCTGAATCAGTTCAAGAGATGCAAGGTCTGGGAGCTTGTTCCTAAACCTAAAGACCACAATATAATTGGAACCAAGTGGATCTATAAGAACAAGATGGATGAACAAGGAGTCATCATTAAGAATAAAGCAAGATTGGTTGCTAAAGGATATAGGCAGGAAGAAGGTATTGATTTTGATGAAACCTTTGCTCCAGTAGCCAGACTGGAAGCCATAAGAATGTTCCTGGCCTATGCAACCTTTCAAGGATTCAAAGTTTACCAAATGGATGTCAAGTCAGCATTTCTAAATGGTAATCTTAAAGAAGAAGTCTATGTGGAACAACCCTCAGGTTTTGTTGATTCAACTCTACCTAATCATGTCTATAGACTTAGGAAAGCTTTATATGGGTTAAAGCAAGCCCCTAGGGCTTGGTATGAAACCCTGTCTAGTTTCCTCATTGAGAATAAGTTCACAAGGGGGAAAATAGACAAGACTCTATTCCTTAGGGAATCTAGAGGCAAAGTAATACTAGTCCAAATATATGTAGATGACATTATATTTGGGTCTACTGAAAGTAGCCTTTGCAAAAAGTTTGCAAAACTAATGCAAGGTCAATTTGAGATGAGTAGTATGGGAGAGCTAAAGTTCTTCTTGGGTCTCCAAGTAAGACAGACTGAGAATGGATTATCCATCTGCCAGTCCAAGTTCACCCTAGAACTCATAAGGAAGTATGGTATGGATTCATCCAGCACCATGAAGACTCCTATGGGGTCAAGTATGTCTCTTAGCAAGGATGATGCAAGGAAACCTGTAGATGAAACCTTGTATAGAGGGATAGTTGGCTCCCTATTATACTTGATTGCAAGTAGACCAGATATCATGTATGCTACATGTGTCTGTGCAAGGTATCAAGCCTACCCTAAAGAGTCTCATTTGACAACAGTCAAAAGAATATTGAGATATCTAAAGGGCACTCCTTATCTAGGCCTCTGGTACCCTAGGAATGGGGATTTTGAAATAACAGGTTATTCAGATGCAGACTTTGTAGGATGCAAAGAAGACAGAAAAAGCACAACTGGAACCTGTCAATTCCTAGGTGGAAGACTGATTTCATGGAGTAGCAAAAAGCAAACAAGTGTGGCTATCTCCACTGCAGAATCAGAGTATGTGGCTGCAGGAAGTTGCTGTCCTCAACTTCTGTGGATACAACATCAGCTTGAGGACTATGGAATTCAGGTAAGTAGAACTCCACTCTTTTGTGATTCTACAAGTGTTATATCAATTGCACATAACCCTGTTTCTCATAGTAGAACTAAACATATTGAGATAAAATATCATTTCTTAGGGAGCATGTAGAGAAAGAAGATATTTTACTAGAATATGTTAAAACTGATAATCAAATAGCTGATATGTATACTAAGCCTCTAGAAGAAACTAAGTTCAATAGGTTTAAAATTGAACTAGGTATGATAAACTTAGAGTAAGTGTATAGAATTGGAAATGGCTAAGTAAAAAGGTGTCGACACACAGAGATCTCTGTGTCGACACAGAAAAGTGGTGTTGACAATTCAGGGAAAAGTTGTCAACACATCTAGGAAGTTGGTGTCGACACTTCAAAATATTAGTGTCGACACATGACAAGTTGGTGTCGACACAACCAAGGTGGTGTCGACACATAGTGTTTACACAGAATTATCTAAGTAAAGTCTCGACTATGTGTCGATTTAAGTGGTGTCGACACATAAACAAGTGTCGACACATATAATCTGTTGACTAAACTTGTGTCGACACCTTGGTGTCGAGACATTATAAGTCAGTGTCGACACAATTTAAGTTAGCTGCCCGCCTTTTCATCTTCAAAATTAGAAAGGTATAAATAGGGTTTTGCCTTAGTCTGTCGACACGCTTTCAAAAGTTTCGAGACCAAAACTTGTGTGTCGACACCTCTCTTCTCTCCACTCAAATTCTTCAAACCCTAATGGCGCCAAAGCTTGAGGAGAACGTCAACGAAGGCTACGAGCTGGTGCGCAATGCTTTTGATGATGCAGACCTGGAGATCAAGACTGTAGTAACCCTAGTTGCCGACTCAGGGTTAGAATATCTTGTTTCAGAGCCATCAAAAATTTGGAAGAAGGAAGTCTTGGAATTCCTTAATGGAGCTAAGGTAGACGACACTGGATTGAAGATCAAGTCCAGGGTCCAAGGTGAAAAGGTGAAGGTGTCACCAAAAAGTCTGAGAAAAGTCCTTTAGTTGCCAAGAACTAAGGAAGAAGAAGAGATTACTGCTTCCAGGACCAGAGATGCATTGGCATGGTGTGGTCTGGATTCTAAGATAAAGATTGGTTCAGTTTTCAATAGAAAAGGAATGAACAGTCAGGGGAAATTTCTGTCTGAAATTGTTGGGAAAGTGATATTGAGCAAGCCAGGAGGGCATGACAGAGTGTCTGCCCATATGTTCAGCATTATGACCAGAATAATCTTCACTCTGAAAACTGACTGGTCTATAGTGATCTTTGAGAAGATAAAGGAAAGCCTGAAGAAGCCCAACTTGGGCAGAATCTTAAGCTTATACCTAACTGGAAGCATACCAGAAGTTATGGGTCAGACTGCTGGCACTAAAATAAATCATATGAGGAAAATGGATATGAGGATATTCTCCAGATGGGACAGGGTGTTGTCTAAAGAGATGCCAACCCCTGAGAAGATAACTTCTGAGAAAGTAACTCTACAAAAGAAGAAGAAGAAAGTTTCCCCAGTGGCTCAAGAGTCAACTAGCAGTTCTGAAAGTGAAGAGCAAGTGGTCTTCACACCTGATGAGCATGAAGAAGAGACTGTTGAGAAAACTCCAGCTCCTCAAGATGTTGCTGAAATCCAGGGGGAGCTACCTCAAGCTAGCCCCATACACAAGGATCACATCCAGGGGGAGCCACTAGTTGTGGAAGAGCCCACTCCTCTTGAGAGTGAGCAAGCAACCAACATCATCCTAGAGGTAATCACTGAGCTTAATGCTTTAGTTTTTCATATAGAGGATACTGATTTGTCTGATGTTTATCAGCAACCACAGACAGATAATCAAGTCCCAGATGTTGTAATGAAATACACATTTGTTGTATCTGATCCAGTGGAAGATGAGCAAAGAATTTCTCCTGCCCATTCTCCACAAGAATATACAATGGAAGATTTATTTCTAAATCTGGATCAACAAGACTTTGACAAGGACAATGCTGCTGCTGAAGAGGAGAATGCTCCAGTTGAGGGGGAGCAAGTGCCAATTGTTGAAGAGCCTGCAAGGCAAGAACCTGAAAAGCCCCAAGCTGTTGAAGAGCTACCTAAGGAGAGGGTAGAGATAACCAGCACATCTGCTTCTGAAGATGAGGAAGCAACAAGCGCTAAGAAAAGAAAGTTTCAAGTTTTCAGGAGAAGAAGCCAGAGTTACAAGAAGGCTTTACAAACTGTTGCTTCACAGCCTATATCACAGCCAGCTCCAACTGTTGATTATAGTGCTTTAATGGTTGCCATGCAAATCAAGCTGGATGAGCACAGAAAAGCCATAGAAACTTATGTGGATGAGGGACACAAATCTCTCCAATTTGATTTGGGCCAGGATATTAAATCCATAAGATTTGAGATGAATCTCAATAAGAAAGAGATGACTGACTGCTTCCACAAGGGTGGGAATGCAGTAGTCTATCTTGCTACACATCAAGAAAAGATAAAGGCTCAAGTAGATGACATAGCACAAAAACAGGTGTATGTTCTAGAGAACCAAATTAGAATGAATGACAATTTGACACAATCTCACAATACTATAGTCACAGAGTTGAAGAATCTAGCTGCAGGGCAGACTCCAGCTACTATTAAAGCAGAATTTGACAAAGTATTCCTTGAAGAACTCACTGTTGTTAAGACTGCCATTCAAGATTCTCAAAAGTTGATCACTGACAAACTCCAAAGGTTAAAACCTTTCTTTAAAGATGGAGTTAATTATTTGGATAATCAAGTGAGATTTCAGAAAGATGATGTCAGAGATCATATAAAAAGAGAAGTCATAAAGGGGGAGAGAGTTTTAGTCAAAGCCAGCTCTGATCATGCCAAGTGGATATCAAATTCTATCAGAGTAACTCTTGGATATCCTCCTCTTTGTGATGATGATAATGTTGCTGAATCTGGAATACATCATGCATATCTTGGAGGTGAGCAACCAGAAGTAGCTCAAGTGATCTATCCTCCACCAGATTTTGATATGATTCATGCTGACATACAGTCCATGTATAGCCCACCTGGGGGTAAGGACAATGTCATTATAGAAAAAGTTGTTCAGCCAATCTCTGAAGCTATGCAAGAAGCTATGCAGAAAGAAGAAGAGACTAGATTGTCTAAAAAGAGGTTCAGTGAGCAAGCTGAACAAAGACCTGACTTTGAGCAGTGGAGCCCCACCTCTAGGAAAATTATTCTGACTGCATGGAAAGCTGCAAAAGATAACATCCATGACAGGAACAAGTGGTTTTCTTCTATAGTCCAATATAGAAGAAAGGCCAAGATGGGAAAGCTACCTCCTACTGCTCAGGAGCCTAGCAAGTACTTTCCCAAGCCTTATCATTATTTTGAAAGGCAAAAGATTAAAGCAGAAGAGCTAAAGAAGAAAGATCTGAAAGGCAAGAAGCCTGCTGATGCTGAAGTTGCTGAAGCTCCTGTTCAAGCCAAAGTACAAGCTGGAAAAGGAATAGTGATCAAGGAGCCTGAACAGAAATAGAATTAGAATTTTCTTAAAGTTTACTATGTAGTCTTTTTGATGTAAAACATTCTGTAAACTTTTGAAAATGAATATGACAGATATTAGAACAATGTGTTATATGTTAAATCTATTTCATGTTTGTTCTGTGTTGATGTCTATGTATACATGTTTGATTGATACATGTTTATGATTGCCCTGCTATATATAATCATGCTTTACATCATTTTGTAATTTTATTATGAATGGTGTATATCATTGACTAAGGGGCTTCTCAAATAGTGGGGATTACCCAACAGTTGGGTACATTGGTTTAAATGTACCTGATTTGAAGAAGCCTCACCCAACTCAATGATATACATCAAAATGTATTTTATGTGTTTTGAGTTACTTGTGCAGGTTAAGTATTTGCAGGAAAGAAGAAAAAGTTTTTAAGTCCATGTGTCGACACCTAGAGGGAAAGTGTCGACACTTAAGAAGACTTGTGTCGACACCCAGGCAAGCAGTGTCGACACTTGGAGTCATTGTGTCGACATAGGGATGCTGAGTCGACACCAGACAGAATGTGTCGACACAAGGAGCTGTGTCGACACTTAATGAAGAAAAGCCAGTAAAGCTGTGTCGACACTTAACAGTTGTGTCGACACCCAATGAAACTGTGTCTACATCAAAAAGTGTCGACACTGAAGACATGTGTCGACACTCAGAAAAAGTCAGCAGAAACTAAGTACAAGTGTCGACACCCAGAACAATGTGTCGACACTTAGCAGAAGAGTCAACACTTGAAGTAAATGTCGACACCCAGAACAATGTGTCGACACTTAGCTGAAGACTCAACACTTGAAGAAAGTGTCGACACAAGGAGCTGTGTCGACACCTAGCAAAGTTCAGAAAATTCTAAGTACAAGTGTCGACACTAAGGAAATGTGTCGACACTCAGCCAGAGTCTCGACAGAAGAAGAATGTGTCGACACCCAGAGCAATGTGTCGACACTCAGCAAGTATCAACACTGAAGACATGTGTCGACACCAAGAAGCAGTGTCGACACTTAACAGGTTCAACACATGAAGATGTGTCGACACAAAGGTGTTGTGTCGACACTTAGAAGAATTCAGCAAAATACTGAAGTACAAGTACTTGTGTCGACACTCAATTTCAGTGTCGATACATGAAGAAGAAGTAGTGTCGAGATATAAAATCTACAAAACAAGCAGTTGTGTCGACACCTTGTAGGCTAGTGTCGACACTTAGACAACATGTGTCGACACTTGGTCTATAAGTGTCGACATTTAAAGACAGAAAGTCTCGACACTTGCAGATAGTTACAGAATATTCAAGAACTGACTGGATGACTTGACAGCTGCCATTCCAGCCGGTCTACCGCACCTGTCAGAGTTGTCAGAATTCAGTTATGGACCGGACCAGCCGGTTACCATGAAGAAGGCCTATAAATAGGCTTATGCTGTCTATAGGAAGTTGTTATTGAAGAGATTGATTGAACACAAGTCCAAGTTCAGATTAAAAGAAGATCTAGCTATCAAGTGAAGATCTAAGAAGTTGGATAGAGAGAGCTCCATCCAAGAAATCAGCCGTTGGAACTAGGCTGAGAAGAAGGGTTCAGTTCTAGTCTGAATCTTAAGTAGCAGAGATCAAGGATCAACTGCAGAAGGAGTCAATCTTATTGAGTTCTACATTCAAGAAGTTTTGAAGAAAGCTAAGTCAGATTGATTTCAGCTGAGTTCTTCCAAGAACTCATCAAGAAACTCACAACTCCCATCTCTTGTCTCTGGGTTGCTGAGTTAACATTATTGTATTCATTTTATCTTGTAGGATCCTTTGGATCTGAGTCTTGTAAGCCTGCAATTATAAAGGCTGAGTGTAGGGCTTGAGAGCCTGAGTGTAGGAGATTGAAATCTCTGAGTGTAGGCCTTGGTGGCTGAGTGTAGGCCTTGGTGGCTGAGTGTAGGCCTTTGTGGCTGAGTGTTGGCTTTGTGAAGAAGCTGACTTGTAGGGCCTTGGGCCTGAGGTGTAGGAACCAGTTTTGGGTTCTGAGATAGTGGAGGAGTTTGGCCGAATCTAGTACACTGCTAGATAGGCGAAGGGGGAAAGTGGATGTACCCAAACCTTGGGGAACCACTATAAAACTGTGTGTCTTCTGTGTGCTGTGGTTTGCTGTGAATGCTGTATGATTGCTGTGCAATAGTAGATATAAATCTGTGTTAAAAACTGATTGCTGCCATAAAAAGTTAAAAAGAATTTGGTCACCTATTCACCCCCCCCCCCCTCTAGGTGTTTAGGTACTATATCTTTCACTAAGTATGGAACTTCACAGAAATCGTTGAGCAGAGAACAGAATTCGTCGACCTGGATCCAGAGTTCGTCGAGCTGAGAAGTCAAGTTCGTCGACCAAATAATAGTTGTTCGTCGAGCTGAGATCCAAGAACGACGACCTAAGAATAGATAACTGCTTTCTCTAGACCCTTGTCAATTATGTGCATCAAGATCATCAATCAGAGAGTATAACTTCATCGAATGGAGTTCAGAATTCCATGTTTCTTGGACTTAAGAATGTTGAAGTAACGTGTCCAAAAATCGTCGACCTCAGAACTGGGTTCGTCGACCTGAGAACTAGTTTCATCGAGCTGAGAGCTTCTAACTGCTACTTTGTTGGATCCCTAGTTGGATTTGGGCTAGGTTCACTAAGTAAGGGACATATGACCCATCGTGTATAGCCACGGTCATGGTTGTGTCCTAGAGTCCAGGCCAAGTCCTTAGAATCAACATCACATGGACCAGCCTTCAACAGACTGCTAGAGACTCAAGAAATTATGTCGACACTTCGGAAAGGCTGTTTCGACACCAGATGACAGATTGTGACGACACACAGGACTTGTGTCGACACACAAAACATCTATTGACATCAACTGTGTCGACATCATAAGCCAGATTGTGTCGACACACAAGACTTGTGTCGATACACAGAACATCTGTCGACAGCAATTGTGTCGACACACAGGACTTGTGTCGACACACTCCAGATTTCTATCAAAACAACAACTTTGTCAAGACAAGAAGCAATTGTGTCGACATACAAGACTTGTGTCGACACATTCAACAAAAGCTATGTCAAGAAGTTAAAGAAGAACTGTGGGCTCAGCTCGACGAACTCCAAGCTCAAGTCGACTATCGCTGAACTCAAGATAGCTCGACAAAATAAGAAACTGAGCTCGACGATCTGCGAGCTCCGGTCGACGAATTCTATGCAATCAGTTACAGTTAGCAGAATTAATTACAGTCAATGCCCAGGACATTTAATGGTGAACATTCCTAATAGGAAATAGCCGTTCAAAGGCAAATTAAATAGGTTGTTTCAGAAGTTAATTCAGGATTAATTCCCAAGGCATCTTCTACTCTCGGGAATGCTTCTGCCGTCTTCAAGATAAATGAATTCAAATGTTTGAATTCGATAGAGAAGAGAATAACAAGAAACACAAAGTACCAGAGAATAGACAGTGAATAATAACATAGTGAAGGCTTTCCATTTTTATAGAAAAGGAGAAACTCTGCATCAATCAAGACACACAGAGTTCTTCATCTGCTCCATGCTTCTCAAGAGACACAAAATCAATATCAGTCTAAGAAGCTTGTTGGAGACATCATCAATCTGAAGGCCTACTCACCGTGCAGTAAATTTTCCAACCTTCCTGAACAACTCAATATTTCAGGGGGAGCTTTGACATCATCAAATCCACTAAAGTCTTCTCTTAGACTGTTGACAGAGAAGATAACATCACTCTCTCTCCCCTCCTGTATAAAGGGTTTTTTAACTCCCTTCAAAAGTGATTCTTGGTTGCAAGTCTCCTGATCAAAAGACTTGAGGATTGGTTTTCGAGCACCTGATTAGAAGCTCATTGGTGGCAGTCACCTGATCAAAACCTGTAGTGGATTCCTATCGGGGTGGTAGAAGAGTGGATGTGCCCAGTTAGGGAGAACCACTGTATATCCTTGTATCTTCTATGTTGCTTGCTCTGTTCTTTACTTTTGTGTTGTGATTTTCTTTTCTGAGAATATAGATATAACTCTAACTAGTGCAAGTTAAGATCTATCCCTATCTTTCATACTTGATAAATCTTGCCAAGACTGTGGTCTAAGTTCGTCGAGCTGAGAAGGTGAGTTTGTTGATTGGAGTGTGATCCTGGACTTAGACTACTTAGATGTTTCTGGAATAAGATGTTGAAGTAGATGATCTAGAAATCGTCGAGCTGAGAACTAAGTTCGTCGACTGGAGTTCAGAGAGAAATTCTGGACTTGAAATGTTGAAATATGGTGTCCATAAATCATCGACCTAAGTACCAAGTTCGTCGAGCTCAGCTCAGAGAATTGTCTCTGAGTTCGTCGAGCTGAGCACGCCTTTCGTCGACCTGAGTTCGACGAACGTCGAACTCATTTCCTAAGTCTTTGAAATTTTTCTAAGTCTTGAGTCTTTTGTAGTTTGTTGATGGCTGGTCCATGTAGTGTTGACTCTAAGAACATGGCCTAGACTCTAGGACACACACATGACCCTAGCTATACATGTTGGTTCAAACATCCTAATTTAGTGAACCAAGCCCAAATCCAACTAGGTATCCGACAGATTTTATTGAATAAATGATAAGATTATAGTTATAGTTTAGTAATTATGTTTCTAATTACTTTCTTTTTATATTTCAGGTCAATCTGGGCTGCGAATATCAATTTAGAGCTTGTAGGACTGATCAGGAGATGACACTGAAGATTGCTGGAATAATCAACTTGACACGGCCCGGACACGGGCGTGACTCGCAGGTCACGGTCGTGACATGTGGTCGTGACCAATAAAGGTGCTTTAGAGTACTTGACATGGTGGATTAACGTTACACGCCCTGGTCACGGGCGTGACCTACGAGTCACGGGCGTGGCTTGCAGGCGTGACTAGCTGACGGAGCTACAATTTTAATTCCAGATAGTTTTCAAGCTACACGCCCAATTTACGGGCGTGACCTTCATGTCACGGGCGTGCCTTTCAGGCGTGACGTCCAGGCGTGTCGCGCTTATTGTCGCTAGTTTCAGATCCAGTCGGTTTTTGTCTTACATGTCCTAGGTCACGGGCGCGACCCTTCAGCAATAGCCAGAGTTATTTCCCTCCGTTTCGAGTTCCCGGCATTTCCTGTAATAGACTTGATACGCCCGAGGTCACGGGCGTGACCCGTAAAATGATGACATTTGGAGGTTTTCTTGAACTTTCCCGGGCTTTCAAGACAGCGATTCTGAGGCTTACATGCCCTAGGTCACGGGCGTGACCTTCCAAAAAAATTCCTTTAAATTTCAGAGAAAGCTAGAAGCATGGAGAGCATCTAGGTTGCCTAGTAGCCATATAGGAGTAGTTTTAGTAGCTTATTTTACTATTTTCATGCATTTTTTCTTTTATGTATTTTTTTTCATAGTTTGTTGACTTTTATTTCTAGAACTTTTATTTCAAGCATGTATTTGTTTATCTTTACATGTATCCCTCTTTTTATTAGAACTTGATCTTGACAAGCTTTAGAATAAAATAATCTTATTTTTGTCAAATTCTATTTTTTTTTATTCGATCTATCTTTGATTTATTTGCTTAGATTTCGATTTTAGATCGGTATCCTAGATTTACCGAGAGGTTGTGGATACGAGTAGATCACTGAAAGGTAGAGGGAGCCGCATGCACTCCTCAAGAGAGGATGTCACAGATATTCCGGATTGGAGGCAAATCTAATAGTGGGGTTCACCGCATAAGGCGAGCTTAGGGGTTTCGACTGGCTGAGAGATCTTAATCGATAAAGCTAAGTTTAGTCGAGAGTGTATTCTCGAGAGAGACACTTTTGTATTCTTGGAACCTCCACAGTCAAGGTAGATAATTAAAAGTTTGCATTGAAGTTTATTTGAGTTCAAAGGGATTCTTGATCAAGTGTTTGTTTTATTTTCATTTTTCCTCGTTTAGTTTTAATTAACCTATAAATTATTAGTAGATAAAATAATATTAATTTGCGTGAGTTGAAGTACTCAACAGGCGCCGAGTCAAATACAACATTTCTTATACTATATTTTGATAGGTATGCTTGCCTATTTTGGGATATTAGTTTGGACTTATTTTTAAAATTGTTGGGTACATTGGAAAATGTGTACCAGATTTGAAGAAGCCTTACCTTACTCAATGATATGCATCAAGGTGTATTTGATGCTGTTTTGAGTTTATATATGCAGGTTAAGTAAATGCAGGAATGCAGAAAAATTTCTAAGTTCATGTTTCGACACCAGGAGAAGCTGTGTCGACAATTATGAAGGCCTGTGTCGACACATGAGAAAAGCTGTGTCGACACTTGGAGTTAATTGTGTCACACTTGGAAAGGCTGTGTCGACACCAGAAGAAGATGTGTCGACATATAGAGGCAGTGTCGACATACAAAGAAGCATAGTTGACATCAACTGTGTCGACACATAGAGGCAGTGTCGACACACAAAGAAAGTTTTGACGACATCAACTGTGTCGACACACAGAGGTAGTGTCGACACACAGAAGCATAGTCGACATCAATTGTGTCGACGCCAAGAGGCAGTGTCGACACACAAAAGACCTTATCGACATCAACTATGTCGATACACAGGACTTGTGTCGACACACAACAAAGTTTCAACTAAATTAAAGAAGAGAAGTGTTTGTGTCGACACACAAAATCAGTGTCGAGACATTCTACAGAAGGCTGTGTCGAGAAGCATTAACAACAACAACCGAGATGTGTCGACACCACCAAGGCTTGTGTCGACACTTAGTTCACTTGTGTCGACACTTAGTCTACTTGTGTCGACACGTGATGAAGTTCAGTCTCGACACTTTGCTGACAGACAAAATTTCAAGAAGTGACTGGATGACTTGACAGCTGCCGTTACCAACCGGTCTACTGTAACTGTCAGAGCTGTCAGAAGTTTGTTAGAAACCGGATCAGCCGGTTACCATGGAGGAAGACTATATAAAGGCTTTCTCCTTCAACAGAAGAGGAGTTGACGTCCAATCAATACAGAATACTAAAGAAAGAGAAACAGAAGTATTTGGAGAGAGAGAGCTCCAAAGAAGAAAGGGGCTTTCATCATCTAGTCCCTCAAGTGGAGATCCTGAACCAATCTGCTAAGAAGGATTCAGATTGAGATCTGAATTTCAAGAAAGGAGCTGATTGAATATCAACTTCACAGGAGTTCAACCCTACTGAGTTCAGATTCAAGAAGCTTTGAAGAAAGCTAAGAGTGGTTGTTCTCTGCCATCAGTTTCTTCCAAGAACTGATCAAGAAACCATCCATCCCTTCTCTCTCTATCTGGGTGGTGGTTAATTACAAACTTAAATCAATTTTCTATAGGATCTTTATAGATCTGAGTTGTAAGCTTGTGTTTATAAAGGCTGAGTGTAGGAGAGTATTTTCTCTGTGTGGTAGGACTTGTTGAAGGCTGAGGTAGGGCTGTGAGCCTGAGCTGTAGGAGATTGTTATCTCTGAGGTGTAGGCCTTGTTGAAGGCTGAGGTAGGGCTGTGTGCCTGAGCTGTAGGAGTGTGGACTCACTCTGAGTTGTAGGAACCTTGATTGGGTTCTGAGCTGTAAGATCTGCGGATCTGAGGTGAAGAGAAGAAGTTAGGCTGAATCTAGCACACTGCTAGATAGGTGAAGGAGGAAAGTGGATGTACCCAATACTTGGGAACCCACTATAAATCATGTGCACTATGTGATTGGATATATTTCTGTGATGTGTTTGCTGTGTTAGTAGTATAACCAACAAAAAACTATAGTTTATTATCTACCTTAGAATAAAAAGAATTTGAACCTATTCACACCCCCCCTCTAGGTGTATTAGGTTATCTTGAAACGAATTCTTTCAAGTGCTATCAGAGGGAGGTTACTCAAAGAAGGACTTAACAGTCTGAGTTAGATCCATAAGGCAGATTCAAGATCAAGAAAATGGGTTCAGGAGAAAATCATAAGGAACTAGGTTTTATGAAATTACCCATATGCAGGAAGGAGATATTTAGAATATGGAAAGAAAGGGTCAGGTTGTTTATGGAGGCTTCTGATCCAAGGATCTACATTATAGTAAAGGAAGGTCCTTATATTCCAATGAAGTTGTCAGTTCTAGATGCAAACCAAAGAATTCCCAAGGATTTTTCAGAGATGACTAAAGATGAGATCATCCTGGCAACTATGGATAAAAGAGCCCAAAAAATCATAGTAAGTGTCCTAGATGATTCAATCTTTCAAATTTGATTCACTGCAAGACCTCCAAGGAAATGTGGGATACTTTGATAGTCTACATGGAGGGTTTTGAAGAAGTCAGACAAGATAAAAAGTCTATACTGAACCAGGAATATGAGAGTTTCAGTCAAGGAAAGTCTGACAGTATAATTGAGTGTTATAAAAAGTTCTATAGAATAGTAAATGAGCTGATGTCCTATGGAAGAATCTTCAGTACATATGAACTGAATGATAAATTCCTAACATCCTTGACAAAGGATTGGGACACTAAGATTTGTTCCATTAGGTAAGTGGCCAAACTTGTAAATATCTCTCCTCCAACTTTGTTTGGAAAATTGATGTCATATGAGATGCAGCTGATGGCTAGGAAAGAGGAAGAGAAAAGTGCAAAAGGGGAGCATAGAGAAAAGTTTGTGTCCTTCAAGGTTGAAGCCACTAGGAAGAATAGGAGGATGTCTCCATCACTTCCTAAGATAGTTGCTGAAATTGCTTCTGATAATTCAGACAACCAAAGTTCAGACAGCAGTGACTCAGATAAAGACTTTGCTGCCTTCACAAGGCAGTTTCAGAGATTCCTGAAGAATAAGCAGTACAAGTCTAAGCCCTCCACATCTCAGCCTAAGGATGACTATTATCAAAAGAGGAAGTCATCCAGGAAGGACAGGAGCAGGTCTAAGCCAAGCAAATCTACAACATCAAATATAGTTTGCTACTTTTGTAATAGGCCTGGACATGTTGTGCCTGAGTGTCCAGATAAAAGAAAAGAGTCTGCTGATAAAAAGAAGATTCAACACCAGAGCAAGAAGGAGAAATCCTTTGTTGCTAAGAAGGAGAAGAGCTTGACAGACCAATCATCTTCAGAGTCAGAATCTGAAGTTGTGGCATACATTGGTCTATATGCAGCAGATGAAGAAGATGAGTTTCTGCAAGTGCTGAACTCTATCTATAAATAAGAAGACCATTAGTGCAAGGGACTGATGGTTGTGTTAGAAGAAGACAAGTGTCAGGAAAAGCCTGGTCCTAGTAAGGTATAATGTTTTTCTAGAAATTCAAATTGTAGTACTGGGTCAGAGTTAGTAACATCTGCATCAAGTGATGTGAATGGGTATGAGTCTGAAGGTGATATTCATCAGCTGATAGATGAATATGGGGACTTGTTGCAGGCACTAAAGAAAAGTAAAAACCTGGCCAAAACTCAGGCTAAGGAAATTGTAGATCTTAAGATGGATGCATCTGATTCAGAGAAGTTGCTGGATCAAAAGTTGAATGAGATAGCCAGACTGAAAAATATTACTGTTATTCAGATGGGTACTATCACATTTAAAAATGATCAGATTAAAAGTCTGGAGAATAGACTTCAAAAAGAAAAGGAGATTGTAGCTAGTTTCTCTAAACCAAAATCTGTATTACCCTTGATTGATTAGGGTTTAAGAAAACTGCATGGACTGCTAAGTTCAATTCTAGAGGCAAAGCCCCAGCACAAAACAACAGACCTGCTGTAAATAATTCAGCTAAAGTTGTACCTAAACAAAGGTATAATAAGTTTAAGTGCTGGTGCTGTGGCAAGATAGGCCACTTTGCCTTAGATTGTTGGCACAATATCAGTGTCAGGGAGAGTAGCAGTCTGCTTGTTAGAAAAGCTACTGGCAGATTTGTTAAAGTTCAGACAAACTTGCACCAAAGACCCAAAAGTTATTTGGGTTCTAAGGTTAAGTAATCTGTGTTGCAGGTGAGTCCAAGTTGTCATGCCCCTATATGGTACTTGGACAGTGGATGTTCCAGGCATATGACTGGAACAAGGGGATTGCTGAAGGACTACTCACCTATGCTGAATGGGCCTAAAGTATTCTTTGGTTGTTCTGAAAAGGGAGTCATCAAAGGTTTTGGTAACATTTCTAATAACTCAGTTACAATCACTCAAGTGGCCTATGTAAAGGGTTTGAAATACAATCTAATTAGCATAAGTCAGCTGAGTGATTTAGGTTATGACATTTAATTTGTCAAGAATGGTTGTCATATCAAAAGGTCAAGTGATCAAAAGATCATATTGACAGGATATAGAAAAAGAAATGTGTATTGTCTTAACTTTGAGTGTGAGAACAATGTTTCTCCTATTTGTCTTGTAGCTGATGAGAGAGCCTCTCATTGTGTTAAATGGCACACAAGGCTGGCCCATCTTAACTACAAGACTATTGGCCAACTATTTAGGAAAGAGTTAGTGAGGAATGGTCCTTAAGTTAAGTGTATAAAGGATGGGATATGCTCAGCTTGTCAAAAAGGCAAGTAGACCAAATCCGCCTTTCATAGCCTTGAAAATAAGGATTCAGTGAGGTGTCTATACCTCTTACATATGGATCTATTTGGTCCTATGCCAGTTCATAGTCTAAGTAGGAAGGTCTACACTTTTGTGGTGGTAGATGACTATTCTAGATATTCATGGGTGTTCTTTCTAAGACAAAAATCTGAAACCCCAAGTGTTTTATATAGTTTTGTCAAACAAATTCAGAATGAGCTAAACAGTACAGTGGTCAAAATCAGAAGTAACCATGGCACTGAATTTCAATCTGAGAGTATGACAAGACTGTGTGAAGAATTTAGGATTTTTCAAGAATTCTCCTCACCTAGAATACCACAGCAAAATGGTATTGATGAAAGGAAGAATAGAACACTGATTGAGGCTGGTAGAACTCTATTGAGTGACACTTCTCTCCTAGAATATTTCTGGGCTGAGGCAGTAAACACTGCATGTCATGTGATCAATAGGGCTTCTATCACCAAAAGGCACAAAAAGACTCCCTATGAGATTATGAAAGGCAGAAAACCAAACTTATCCTATTTTAGGATCTTTGGTTGCAAGTGTTATGTCCTTAATAATGGCAAGTCTTATCTAACTAAATTTGCTGCCAAATCCCAAGATGCGATATTTGTTGGGTATAGTAACAATAATAAGGCTTATAGGGTCTACAACTTGATTACTCAAGTTGTAGAAGAGTCTGTACATGTTGTCTTTGATGAAACAAGACTTATTAACAGTGAGTTGCCAAGTAGTTCTTGCAGTTCTACAGGTATAAATGAGAGAATGGACAAGCTTACCATTACAGAAGATTCAACTGCAAATCAGGAAGTAGAAAATGGTGGCTACTGTCCAGGGGGAGTACAAGACTCTCCAGATGCTGATGAAAACCAAGAGGTACAGCATAATGAAGAGACTGGAGGTGTTCAACCTGAAGATCGACTACCTCCAGCTATTAGACACTTAAAGGATCATCCAGCAAATCAGATAATTGGTGATCCAAGACAAGGAGTACAAACAGGAGCAGGAATCTGAACACAGTTCTTTGCTCTAGCTTATTATCTCAAGTGGAACCCAAGAAATTTGAAGAAGTTATTCTAGACCCACATTGGATTGATGTCATGCAAGAGGAGCTGAATCAGTTCAGAAGGTGCAAGGTCTGGAAGTTAGTTCCTAAACGAAAAGACCACAACATCACTGGAACAAAGTGAATCTTTAGGAACAAACTGGATGAGAGTGGGATCATTGTGAAGAACAAAGCAAGACTTGTTGCAAAAGGATACAGGCAGGAAGAGGGTATTGACTTTGATCAAACCTTTGCCCCAGTAGCAAGACAGGAAGCAATTAGGATGTTCCTTGCATATGCAGCATATCAAGGCTTCAAGGTATTCCAAATGGATGTAAAATCAGCATTCCTAAATGGAAATCTAAAAGAAGAAGTCTATATAGAGCAGCCCTCAGGTTTTGTTGATTCTCTCAAACCTGATTATGTTTATAGACTTAGAAAAGCTTTATATGGGTTAAAGCAAGCCCCAAGGGCCTGGTATAAAACCCTGTTTACTTTCCTCATTGAGAACAAATTCTCAAGGGGGAAAAATAAGACTCTATTCCTTAGGGAATCCAAAAGAAAGATAATCCTAGTCCAAATATATGTTGATGACATAATATTTGGTTCTACTGAAAGTAACCTTTGTAGAAAGTTTGCAAAACTTATGCAAGGAAAATTTGAAATGAGCAGTATGGGAGAACTTAAGTT
This sequence comes from Platanthera guangdongensis, assembly GCA_039583875.1. NCBI lineage: Eukaryota > Viridiplantae > Streptophyta > Magnoliopsida > Asparagales > Orchidaceae > Platanthera > Platanthera guangdongensis. The sequence continues at coordinate 131,352,195 of CM077152.1, forward strand.
TTTCTTGGGTCTCCAAGTAAGACAGACTGAAGATGGCTTGTCCATATCTCAGTCTAAGTTCACCCAGGAGTTAGTTAAGAAGTATGGTATGGAATCATCCACTACCATGGGAACTCCAATGGGGACAAGTGTGTCTCTAAGCAAAGATGATGCAGGGAAATCTGTAGATGAATCTCTGTATAGAGGGATAGTTGGCTCCCTCCTATATCTGACTGCTAGTAGACCAGATATCATGTATGCTACATGTGTCTGTGCTAGGTACCAATCCTGCCCTAAAGAGTCTCATCTTACTGCTGTCAAAAGGATTTTGAGATATCTTATGGGCACACCTAATCTAGGCCTTTGGTACCCTAGGAATGGAGATTTTCTACTGACAGGCTATTCAGATGCAGATTTTGCAGGTTGCAAAGAAGGTAGAAAAAGCACTACAGGCACCTGTCAATTTCTGGGAGGAAGATTGGTGTCTTGGAGCAGTAAGAAGCAGACTAGTGTGGCAATTTCCACAGCTGAGTTTGAATATGTGGCAGCAGGAAGTTGTTGTGCACAGCTGTTGTGGATTCAGCACCAGCTAGAAGACTATGGTATTCAGGTAAGTAGAACACCTTTGCTTTGTGATTCTACAAGTGCTATTTCTATTGCTAATAATCCTATTTCACATTGTAGGACTAAACATATAAAAATTAGATACCATTTTCTTAGAGAACATGTAGAGAAAGAGGACATCTCACTAGAATTTGTCAAAACAGGTTATCAAATTGCAGACATGTTTACTAAGCCTCTAGATGAAACTAAATTCAATAAGTTTAAAATTTAATTTGGAATGTTGAACATAGATTAGTTTAACAAAATTGGCTAAGTAAAACTGTGTCGACATATCCAGCAAAACGGTGTCGACACAGAGAAGTGGTGTCGACACATAGTAGTTGGTGTCGACATTCCAGGCAACTGGTGTCGACACATCTAGAGAATTGGTGTAGACACTTCAGGAAAGTGGTGTCGACACATGCAGATGTCTGTGTCGACACTCAAACACTGAGTCGTCAGTTAAGGATATTTGTGTCGACACATCATAATTGGTGTCGACATATAGAAGTCAACACCGTTGTCGAGACTTAAGTAGTCTGTGTCGACACTTTTCAATAGTGTCGACACATTCAGTGATTGTTGACGCGCCTTTGACCTTCATTGTTCAAAAAGGTATAAATAGGTCAACAACAAACCCTGTCGACACGCTCTCCAGATTCTTGACACCAGAATCTAGTGTCGACAAACTCTCTTCCCTCACACCAGATTTCTCTCAACAACCATAGCGCCAAATATCAAGGACAATGTCAATGAAGGATACGAACTGGTTCGGAATGCATTTGATGGAGCAGATTCAGAAATACAGGAGTAATAACCCTAATAGCTGAAAATGGTCAGGAATTCTTAGTTTCTGAACCAACTAAGATTTGGAAGAAAGAAATACTATAATTCTTTGGTGCTGCTACCCTAGATCAAACTGGACTCAAAATTAGATCCACAGTCCATGGAGTAAAGGTGAAAATCACCCAGAAGAGTTTAAGGAAAGTTCTTCACCTGCTAAGAACACAAGAAGAAGAAGATGTACCCGCATCTAAGCTAAGAGAAGCACTTCAATGGTGTGGACTGGATTCCACCATGAATATTGGCTCAGCTTTGAACAGGAAAGGCATGAATATGCAAGGGAAGTTCTTGTCTGAAGTAGTTGGCAAAGTCATACTCTATAAGCAAGGGGGCATGATAAGATATCAGCCAATATGTTCAGTCTGATGACCAGGATCATCTACAGCCTAACTACCGATTGGTCATTAGTAATTTTTGAAAAGATTAAGGAAAGTATGAAGAAGCCAAATCTGGGAAGAATTGTGAGCTTGTATTTAGCTAGAACAATACCTGAAGTGATGGAACAGTCAGCTGGGACTAAGATAAATCACATGAGAAGGATGGACATCAGGATCATCTCCAGGTGGGAGAGGGTATTAACTAAGGACATGCCTGATGAGGAGAGGCAAGAGATTCCTGAACAATCTACAACACAAGATATTCCTGCACAAGACCCTACATATGGTGCACAAGTGCAGGGGGAGCCTCATGTTGAGGAAGAGCCAATACACTTGGAAAGTGATATTGCTACACAAACTATACTTGAGGTAATACATGAGGTTAATCAATCAATTCTTAATGATAAGGATGAAACTCTAACTGAATCTTTGATTGATGTTGACCAGCCAACTCAACTACACACTCAAGCATAAGATGTCATTATGGAGGATACATCTGCTGGTGCTGATGTTCCAGAGATAAGAGTATCTCCAGTCCCTACTCAACAAGAGTTCACTCTTGAAGAGTTGTTCCCTGATTTAGGGCAGACTGAGTTTGAGGGGGAGAGAGCAGATTTTGAGGGGGAGCATGTGAACATTGAGAAGGAGCAAGTAAGTACTGTGGGGGAGGACCAAGGGACTCAGGGGGAGCAACCTAGGACTGCACAGGGATTGCCTCCTAGTCCTAAAGATAGAGTTGATATAGCTAGTTCATCAGCATCTGAGGATGAAGAAGCTACAAGAGCTAAGAAGAGGAAGCTAATGGTCTTCAAATGGAGGAGTCAAAGCTATAAGAGGGCATTACAAACTACTCCTCAACCAGCCCCAGTAACTGATTACAGTTCCTTATTAGTCTCATTGCAAGTAAAGCTAGATGAACAAAGGATTGTCATGGAAAGGTATATGGATGAAACTCACAAAGATCTACAACTCTCCTTGGCTACAGATATTAAATCTATAAGATTTAAAGTAAATCAGCATAAGAAGGAAATGACTGATTGCTTTCACAAAGGAGAAAATGTTGTGGTTTTCCTAGCCACACATCAAGAAAAGATCAAGACTCAAGTTGATGATATAGCTGTGAAGCAAGGCTATGTTTTAGAGAATCAACTTAGAATGAATGATAATCTAACAGAATCACATAATGTAATTATTACAGAAATGAAGAATCTTGTTACTGCTCAAACTGAGGAAAAGGCTAAAGCCAAGGCAGAGTTTGATAAGAAATTACAGGAAGGACTAGCTGCTGTCCAAACAGCTATTGAGCAATCTCAAAAGACCATTTCTGGACAGCTGCTGAAGTTAAAGGCATTCTATAAAGATGGTGTAAATATTTTTGATGAACAAATCAGATTTCAAAAGGATGACCTCAGGGATCATATTGCCAAAGAAGTCATAAAGGGGGAGAGAGTGTTAGTCAAAGCTGGATCTGATCATGCTAAATGGATCTCTAATAGCATCAGAGCCACACTTGGATATCCACCCCTCTGTGATGATGACAATGTGGCTGAGTCTAGTATACAACCTACTTACTTAGAAGGGGTTCAAGCTGAAGTTGCTCAAGTTATCTATCATCCAGCTGATTTTGATATGATTCACCAAGAAGTACAGTCTATGTACAGCCCTTCAGAAGGTGCTCAAAATATTATCCTAGAGAAAGTAGACAAGCCAGTGTCAGAGGAAGTTTTGAACAAAGAGAAAGAAACTCTATTATCTAAGAAAAGATTCAGATAACAGGCAGAGTTGAAGCCTGATTTTGAGCAGTGGAGTCCAACCTCCAGGAACATTATACTGAATACTTGGAAAGCTGTAAAGGATAAGTCCCATGATAGGGGCAAATGGTACTCTGAGCAAGAATGGCAAAAGCATGAAGCCAGGCAAGAAGCTATTATTTAGTATAGAAGAAAGGCAAAACTTGGGAAGCTACCTCCTAATGCTTAGGAGCCTAGCAAATATTTCCCTAAGCCTTTTCATTATTTTGAAAGACAAAGAATAAGGGCTGAAGAGCAAAAGAAGAAAGATCTAAAGGGCAAGAAGCCAGCTGATGATACTGATGCTCCAGTACAAGACAAGGTCCAATAAGGCAAAGACATAGTTATCAAGGAGCCAGATCAGCTTTAGATTAGATTTACTTGAGTTTACAACTTTGTAATCCTTAGTGTTGAAATCTATGTAAACTTTTGATTAAAAAATTTTTGTAAGTTGAAACAAAACATTAATTAATGCTCATTGTGTTAGCATTATTATTCTATGATGATATATTCTATATATTTTGTTAGAAATTACTCTGTCATATAATGTTGTTATACATCATAATGTGTATTTGTTATGAATGGTGTATATCATTGACTAAGGGTTATGACTTCTCCAAATATAGGGAGATTGTTGGGTACATTGGAAAATGTGTACCAGATTTGAAGAAGCCTCACCTTATCAATGATATGCATCAAGGTGTATTTGATGTTGTTATGAGTTTATATGTGCAGGTTAAGTAAATGCAGGAATGTAGAAAAATTTCTAAGTCCATATGTCGACACCAGGAGAAGCTGTGTCGACACTTATGAAGGTCCTATGTCGACACTGGAGAAAAGTTGTGTCGACACTTGGAGTTAATTGTGTCGACACTTGGAAAGGCTGTGTCGACACCAGAAGAAGATGTGTCGACATACAGAGGCAGTGTCGACACACAGAGAAGCATAGTCGACATCAACTGTGTCGACACATAGAGGCAGTATCGACACACAGAGAAAGTTTTGTCGACATCAACTATGTCAACACACAGAGGCAGTGTCGACACACAGAAGCTTAGTCGACATCAACTGTGTCGACACCAAGAGGCAGTGTCGACACACAAAAGACCTTGTCGACATCAACTGTATAGACACACAGGACTTGTGTTGACACACAGCAAAGTTTCAATTAAGTTAAAGAAGAGAAGTGTTTGTGTCGACACACAGAATCAGTGTCGACACATTCTACAGAAGGCTGTGTCGAGAAGCATTAACAACAACAAAGGAGATGTGTCGACACCACCAAGGCTTGTGTTGACACTTAGTTCACTTGTGTCGACACTTAGTATACTTGTGTCGACACATGATGAAGTTCAGTCTCGACACTTTGCTGACAGACAGAATTTCAAGAAGTGACTGGATGACTTGACAGCAGTCGTTAACAACCGGTCTACTGCAACTAACAGAGCTGTCAGAAGTTTGTTAGAAACCGGATCAGCCGGTTACCATGGAGGAAGACTATATAATGGCTTTCTCCTTCAATAGAAGAGGAGTTGATGTCCAATCAATATAGAATACTAAAGAAAGAGAAACAGAAGTATTTGGAGAGAGAGAGCTCCAAAGAAGAAAGGGGCTTTCATCATCTAGTCCCTTAAGTGCAGATCCTGAACCAATCTGCTAAGAAGGATTTAGATTGAGATCTGCATTTCAAGAAAGGAGCTGATTGAAGATCAACTTCACAGGAGTTCAACCCTACTGAGTTCAGATTCAAGAAGCTTTGAAGAAAGCTAAAAGTGGTTGTTCTCTGCCATCTGTTTCTTCCAAGAACTGATCAAGAAACCATTCATCCCTTCTCTCTCTATCTGGATGGTGGTTAATTACAAACTTAAATCAATTTTCTGTAGGATCTTTATAGATCTGAGTTGTAAGCCTGTGTTTATAAAGTCTAAGTGTAGGAGAGTATTTTCTCTGAGTGGTAGGCCTTGTTGAAGGCTGAGGTAGGGCTGTGAGCCTGAGCTGTAGGAGATTGTTATCTATGAGGTGTAGGCCTTATTGAAGGCTGAGGTAGGGATGTGTGCCTGAGCTGTAGGAGTGTGGACTCACTCTGAGTTATAGGAAACTTGATTGGGTTCTGAGCTGTAAGATCTGCGGATCTGAGGTGAAGAGAAGAAGTTAGGTCGAATCTAGCACACTGCTAGATAGGCGAAAGGGGAAAGTGGATGTACCCAATACTTGGGGAACCACTATAAATCCTGTGCACTCTGTGATTGGATATATTTCTGTGATGTGTTTGCTGTGTTAGTAGTATAACCAACAGAAAACTAGAGTTATTATCTGCCTTAGAATAAAAAGGATTTGAACATATTCACCCCCCCCCCTCTAGGTGTATTAGGTTATCTTGAAACCAATTCTTTCAAACAATATTAAATTCTCCATCACTCCTCCTTGGAGAGCTCATCCTGACACCGTTCTCCCTCCAAAAGCTCTCAATAGCTTCATCTTCGACCACCATCTTCTTCTCTAACCTCGAATATCTGTTTCAAGCTCTTAGGTGCTGCATACGTGGAGTTCTCTGGTCAGGTCTAACCCGACGGCTATTCACGAAGAAGACAAGCTATTATAAGGAAGTGACAGCCTATCTCAACCCCAGACGTCATCTGTAGACCGAGCACGGACAAGGCCCGACAACCCTTGACTCCGACTACGAATCTCGGAAAGTCTTCGTGTGTTTGGTTGTATCTCTCCCCCTTCTCTTGTAGTAGCTTTGCTCTTGATTGCTTGGTTGTTGGATTGATGAGAAAGAACTAAATTTTCTTAATGATTTCAGCATGTCTATGTGTTGACATATGTTAGTTTTTAATTGTGTTGGCGTGCTTCCATCTTTTGTGTTCTTGATGCTATTTACTTAATGAAAACTGGCTCCACACTATTGCTCCCGGGACTGTAACTACATGGGAGGCTTTTTCCATGAAGTTCCTAGCTAAATTCCACCCGGTGGATAAAATAGTGAACGCCCAAAGGGAGATAGCCACTTTCCGTGTAACGACCCAAAATTCGAAAGAGGGATGGACAGCGTTCAGAGCCAAGATTGGGTCTTGGTGAGGGTCACACGGCCTAGGACACAGGCGTGTCCTTGGCCATGTTGTGATCGGGTTCGACGAAGAACTCAGGTGGTCGATGAACTGGTCTCGACGAAGTGTCGAGACAGTGAACACGGCCTAGGACACGGGCGTGTCCATGGCCGTGTCGTGCTCGGGTTCGTCGAGATCCCGGGAAGTCGACGAACTGTGCTCGACGAAGTGTCGAGACAGTGTACACGGCCTATGACATGGGGGTGTCCAAGGCCATGTCGTGCGCGTGTTCGACGAAGTGGCGGTCGACGATCGTCGAGACTTCAAACACAGCCTGAGACACGGGCGTGGCCCATGTCGTGCCCTGCTCGGGTTGTTGGCCGGGGCATGTGAGGGGATAGACACAGCCTGGAGCCCGGGTGTGTCAAATGTGATACGGGCGTGTCGAGTACCCGTGTTCTTCTCGGGTGGGGTTTGTTCATGTGTCGATGGAGGAACACGCCCAGGCACACGAGCATGTACTTAGTGACACGGGCGTGTCAACTTTGACACGGGTGTGTTCCGAGCCCATGTCCTGTTCTGGGTGTGACGGTTTCGGTGTCGATTGAGGCACACGGCCTTGGACACGGGCGTGTCTCAAGTCGTGTTCAGCCCCAGAATTTTGGTTTAAGAGCGAATCGAGGCCGTTCGTTTCCTTCTATTGGGATCTGATGGTCCAGGGCTATCCTAGCTGAGTTATGTCCAGGAATAGGGTTTGGAAACCCTCATTCTTCATCAAGTACTCTCTTTATAAGTTCTAGAGAGAAGGGAGAGCAAGGAAGAAGGTGATGGAGAGATCCGGCTGTCGGAGATGCTTCGGAGCCCCAAATCGCGAGCCGAGTCCGGATCCGCGGAGGCAAGTCCGTTGCGGTGGTTTTCTTCCGGCTAAGTTTCCATGGATAGGAAGAGGGGTCGTAAGGTAACGACACTTCTCATCTTGATTTTAGGATGCATGTTTAGTATCTTTTCTTTCAAGCTTTTGGGCACCACATCCCTCAAATGAGAGGGGTTTGGGTCGCCACGATTCAAGAGGAACCTCCGGGTCGATTGAGTCCATCCCCGACATGATTTTGCATTAGAGATCCGCTCTGTTAGTGGATTAGGCATGGTGGGTGAAGCTGCGGTCGCGACTGTTAGTCCGACTCGGTGATTGTTGGGTACATTGGTCAAATGTACCTGATTTGAAGAAGCCTCACCCAACTCAATGATATACATCATAATGTATTTGATGTATGTTTGAGTTACTTGTGCAGGTTAAGAAAGTACTGGACTGAAGCAAAAAGTTTCTAAGTCCATGTGTCGACACCCAGAGGGAAAGTGTCGACACTTAAGAAGACTTGTGTCGACACCCAGACAAGATGTGTCGACACTTGGAGTCATTGTGTCGACACCTGGGATGCAGAGTCGACACCAGACAGAAAGTGTCGACACTTGGAGCTGTGTCGACACTCAGTGAAGAAAAGTGCAGACAGAAAGTGTCGACACAAGGAGCTGTGTCGACACCCAGTGAAGCTGTGTCTACAACAGAAAGTGTCGACACTTGGAGCTGTGTCGACACTCAACAAAAGTCTGCAGAGTCTAAGTACAAGTGTCGACACTCAACACAATGTGTCGACACTAAGCAGAAGAGTCAGCACTTGAAGCATATGCCGACACTCAACACAATGTGTCGACACTCAACAGAAGAGTCAACATTTGAAGTATGTGTCGACACCCAGAACAATGTGTCGACACACAGCTAAAGACTCAACACTTAGCAAAGAACAGAAAGAACAACAAATTATTCTAAGTACAAGTGTCGACACTATGGGAATGTGTCGACACTCAGCTGAAGTCTCAACAACAAGAAGATGTGTCGACACAAGGAGCTGTGTCGACACTCAGCAAGATTCAACATAGAAGACTATGTGTCGACACCAAGAAGCAGTGTCGACACTTGACAGATTCAACACAAGAAGATGTGTCGACACAAAGGAGATGTGTCGACACATAGAAGAATTCAGCAAAAGCTAGAAGAACAAGTACTTGTGTCGACACTCAATTTCAGTGTCGACACATGAAGAAGAATCTGTGTCGAGACATACAAGGATATGTGTCGACACCTTGTAGACTTGTGTCGACACTTACAAAGCATGTGTCGACACTTGGTCTATAAGTGTCGACACTTAAAGACAGAAAGTCTCGACACTTACTGACTGTTAGAGATTTTCAAGAAGTGACTGGTTGACATGACAGCTGCCGTTCCAGCCGGTCTACAGCAACTGTCAGAGATGTCAGAAGTCAGTTATGAACCGGACCAGCCGGTTACCATGAAGAAGGCCTATAAATAGGCATCCACAGTTTACAGAAAGTGTTGTTGTGGTTGTTGAAAGAGTTGATTAAGTGATTAACAAGTGGTACAGATTATTCAAGTAATCAGAAAAGTGATATACTGAGTATCAACACAAGAAGATCTTGCAGTCCAAGTGCAGATCTAAGAAGTTGGAGAGAGAGGGCTCCATCCAAGAAATCAGCCTCTGGAACTAGGCTGAGAAGAAGGATTCAGATTCAATTCTGATTCTTAAGAAGCAGAGGTCAAGGAACAACTGCAGAGGATTCAGTCTTATTCAGTTCTACTCAAGAAGCTTTGAAGAAAGCTAAGTCAGATTGGATCCAGCTGAGTTCTTCCAAGAACTCATCAAGAATCTCTCAACTCCTCTCTTATTATTCTGAGTTGTAGAGTTATCATTTGTAATATCTTTTTAACTTGTAGGATTAATTGGATCTGAGTGATTTGTAAGCCTAAAATTATAAAGGCTGAGGTGTAGGGCATTTGGCCTGAGTGTAGGAGATTGAGATCTCTGAGTGTAGGCCTTGATTGGCTGAGTGTAGGCCTTGATTGGCTGAGTGTAGGCTTTGGGTAAAGCTGAGTTGTAAGGCTTTGGGCCTGAGGTAGGAACCAATTTGGGTTCTGAGACAGTGGAGAAGTTTGGCCGAATCTAGTACACTGCTAGATAGGCGAAGGGGGAAAGTGGATGTACCCATATCTTGGGGAACCACTATAAAACACTGTGTGCTGTGTTGTGGTTGTGCTGTGGATGTGCTGTGTATGTTTGGTTATTGCTATTTGCTGTGCAAAAGTAGTTAGAACTCTGTGTGGCTGCAACAAAGTTAGAAAAGGATTAGGTCACCTATTCACCCCCCCCCCCTCTAGGTGTTTAGGTACCATATCTTTCAAGTGGTATCAGAGGGAGGTTCCTCAAAAAGGACTAACAGTCTGAGGAGATCCTGTTTGGCAGATTCAGTGTAAGGCAATTCACAGATTCAAGAAATTCAAGAACATCAAGAAACATGGGTTCTTATGAGAATCACAAGGAATTGGGTTCCATGAAATTACCCATATGCAGGAAAGAGATCTTTGGGATCTGGAAAGAGAGAGTAAGGCTATTTATGGAAGCCTCTGACCCTAGAATCTACATCACAGTTAAGGAAGGGCCTTATGTGCCAATGAAGATTTCAGTATTGGATGCAAATCAGAGGACTCCAAAGGATTTCTCTGAGATGACTAAGGATGAAATTGTCCTAGCCACCATGGACAAGAGGGCACAGAACATAATAGTGAGTGCCATTGATGATGCCACTTTTCAGAACTTAATTCACTGTAAGACAGCAAAAGAGATGTGGGATACTCTCATTGTCTATATGGAAGGTTCTGAAGAAGTTAGGCAAGATAGGAAGTCCTTGCTAAATCAGGAGTATGAGAGCTTTAGGCAAGGAAAGGGTGATAGCATCACTGAGTGCTATAAGAAATTTTACAGGATAGTTAATGAACTCATGTCTTATGGAAGAGAGTTCACTAACTATGAACTAAATGACAAGTTCTTAAGGTCCCTAACCAAAGATTGGGACACCAAGATCTGTGCCATAAGAGAAATGGCTAAGTTGGGGGAAATTCCTCCTCCCACACTGTTTGGCAAGCTATTGTCTTATGAAATGCAGTTAACAGTGAGAAAAGAGGAGGAGAAATCAACAAGGACTGAGCACAAAGAAAGAACTGTTGCTTTCAAGACAGAAGTTCCCAGAAAGTGCAGGAATAAGTCTTCAACTCCACCTCCAGAGGTAGTTGAATCAGAGTCTGATGAGTCTGACAGCACAAAGTCTAAGAGCAGTGAAAGTGATGAAGACTTTGCTGCTTTCACTAGACACTTTCAGAAGTTTTTGAAAAAGAAACAGTGGAGGTCAAGGCCTTCTACATCACAAGGAAAGGAAGACTCTTATCAGAAAAAGAGGTCTTCAAAGAATGACAAGAAAAGGACAAAATCAAGCAAGGCAACTAGTTCAAAGATTGTTTGCTATTGCTGCAATAGACAGGGCCATGTTATTGCAGATTGTCCAGAGAAGAGAAAGGAATCTGGTGACAGGAAAAAGACTCACTTCAAAGGAAAGAAAGAAAAGTCTTTTGTTGCTAAGAAGGAGAAGACTCTATCAGATATATCTTCTTCAGAAACTGAGTCTGAGGCTGAAGCCTACATAGGGCTGTATGCAGAAGAAGAAGAGGAAGAATTCATGGAGATCTTGGAATCAATTTATGAACAAGAAGACAGTCATTGCCAAGGGCTAATGGCTTTGACAGAGAGTGCCAAAATCCTGGAGCAGCCAGGACCCAGTCAGGTACAAAGTTCAAGTTTAAATTCAGTTTCTTGTTCTAGTTCAGAATCAGATTTTTCTTCATCAAGTGATGAGAATATATCTGAGTCTGAGGAAGATATTCATCAGCTCATAGATGAATACAAGGTACTGTTGCAAGCCTACAAGAAAAGCAAGACCCTAGCCAAAAGTCAGGCAAAGGAGATTGCAGATCTCAAGGCTGTTGCAACAGATTTTGAGAAACAATTTGATCAAAAACTGAATGAGGTAGCCAGGCTGAAACACATTACTGTGATTCAGATGGGAACTATCACCTATAAGAATGATCAAATTAAGAGACTGGAGATCAATCTTCAGAAAGAAAGAGAGCTTGTTGCTAGGTTTTCAAAACCTAAATCAGTGCTACCTTTAATTGATGAATTTGTTCATCATAAAGGCAAGGCTGGACTGGGTTTTGTTAGACCTGCAGGGACTGAGCAGTCCAAGTCTAAGTCCAAGGGCAAAGCCCCAACATTCAACAAACCTGCTGTAGTCAAGACAGCCAAGGCAGTACCTAAGCAAAGGTACAACAAGTTTGAATGCTGGTGCTGTGGCAAGATTGGCCATTTTGCAATGGACTGTTGGTACAATGCCAGTGCCAAGGTGAGTTGCAAGCTACCTGGTGGAAAGCCAGTAGGTAGCTTTGTCAAGTTACAGACTAACAAGTACCAAGGACCCAAGATTGCTTTGGGTTCTAAGGTCCATTAATCTGTTTTGCAGGTGAGTCCAAGTGGCCATACCCCTACATGGTACTTGGACAGTGGATGTTCCAGACATATGACTGGAACTAGGGGACTACTGAAGGACTACATTCCAATCAAAAATGGTCCTAAAGTGACCTTTGGTGGTTCTGAAAAAGGAATCATCAAAGGGTTTGGTAACATTTCTTCAAACTTAGTTACCATTACTCAAGTGGCTTATGTTAAAGGGTTGAAACACAACCTAATAAGTATAAGTCAGTTAAGTGATGTAGGGTATGACATCTCATTTGTTAAAAATGGTTGTCATATCAAGAGGTCAAGTGATCAAGAGATCATCTTGACAGGTTATAGGAAGAGAAATGTCTACTGCCTAGACATTATGATTGAGAACAATGGTTCTCCAGTTTGTCTTGTAGCTGATGAGACAGTCTCTCATTGTGTCAAATGGCACAAGAGGCTAGCCCATCTTAACTACAAGACAATTAGCAAACTCTTTAGTAAAGAGTTAGTGAGGAATGGTCCTCAAGTTAAGTGTGTTAAAGATGGCATTTGCTCAGCTTGTCAAAAAGGTAAGCAGACTAAATCCACCTTTAGAAGCATAAATAACAAAGATGCTGTGAGGTGTTTGTACCTCTTGCATTTGGATCTCTTTGGTCCAATGCCAGTTCACAGCTTAGGTAGGAAGGTTTATACCCTTGTAGTTGTAGATGACTACTCAAGGTTTTCCTGGGTGTTCTTCTTAAGACAGAAATCTGAAACAGCTAGTGTCTTCTACAGCTTTGTCAAGCAAATTCAGAATGAACTAAATAGTACTGTGGTCAGAATTAGAAGTGATCATGGTACTGAATTTCAATCTGAAAGCATGACAAAACTATGTGAAGACTTTGGGATATTTCAAGAATTCTCTTCACCCAGAACACCTCAGCAAAATGGCATTGCTGAGAGGAAAAATAGGACCTTGATAGAAGCTGGTAGAACCCTACTAAGTGATACATCACTGCCAGAGTATTTCTGGGCTGAAGCAGTTAACACTGCATGCCATGTTATAAATAGGGCTACCATCACTAAAGGGCTAAACAAGACCCCCTATGAAGTTGTGAAAGGCAGGAAACCAAATCTATCCTACTTCAGGATCTTTGGTTGCAAATGCTTCATACTTAACAATGGGAAGTCTTACATAACTAAGTTTGCTGCCAAGTCCCAAGAGGGAATTTTTGTTGGGTACAACAATAATAGTAAGGCTTATAGAGTCTACAACTTGACTACACAAGTTGTAGAAGAATCAGTGCATGTAGTTTTTGATGAGACAAAACTTATTAATAATGAGTTGTCTAGCAATGTATGCAGCCCACAAGTTTGACAAAGACAATGGACAAGCTTACTATAGAAGAGGTGCCTGCTGCAAGACAGCAAGGAGAGGAGAGTAGCTGCTGTCCAGGGGGAGAACTACATGTGCCAATTGCTGAAGAAATCCAAGGAATACAGCATGATGCAGATGCTGAAGTGGTTCAACCTGAAGTGAGGATGCCTCCAGCCCACAGGCATCTTAGAGATCATCCAGTAGAGCTGATTATTGGAGATCCAAGACAAGGAGTACAAACCAGGAGTAGAAACATGAATGCTGCAATCTATTCCAGCTTTTTGTCTCAAGTTGAACCTAAAAGATTTGAAGAAGCAATAATGGATCCACAATGGACTGAAGCAATGCAAGAAGAGCTTAATCAGTTCAAGAGGTGCAAGGTTTGGGAACTTGTTCCTAAACCTAAAGACCACAATGTAATAGGAGTTAAGTGGATCTACAGGAATAAGATGGATGAACAAGGTGTCATCATTAAGAATAAAGCTAGACTGGTTGCTAAAGGATATAGGCAAGAAGAAGGTATTGATTTTGATCAAACCTTTGCTCCAGTAGCCAGACTAGAAGCCATATGAATGTTCTTGGCCTATGCAACCTATCAAGGATTCAAGGTTTACCAGATGGATGTCAAGTCAGCATTCTTAAATGGTAATCTTAAGGAAGAAGTCTATGTGGAGCAGCCTTCAGGTTTTGTTGATCCAACTCTACCTCATCATGTCTATAGACTTAGGAAAGCATTATATGGGTTAAAACAAGCTCCTAGAGCTTGGTATGAAACCCTATCTAGTTTCCTCATTGAGAACAAGTTTTCAAGGGGGAAAATAGATAAGACTCTATTCCTTAGGGAATCTAGAGGCAAAGTCATACTTGTCCAAATATATGTAGATGACATTATATTTGGGTCTACTGAAAGTAGCCTTTGCAAAAAGTTTGCAAAGCTTATGCAAAGTCAGTTTGAGATGAGTAGTATGGGAGACCTGAAGTTTTTCTTGGGTCTCCAAGTTAAACAGACTGAAAGTGGTTTATCCATATGTCAGTCCAAGTTCACCCTAGAACTCATAAGGAAATATGGTATGGATTCATCCAGTACCATGAAGACTCCTATGGGGTCAAGTATGTCTCTTAGCAAGGATGATGCAGGGAAACCTGTAGATGAAACCTTGTATAGAGGGATAGTTGGCTCCCTATTATACTTGACTGCTAGTAGACCTGACATCATGTATGCTACATGTGTTTGTGCCAGGTATCAAGCCTGCCCTAAAGAGTCTCACTTGACTGCAGTCAAGAGAATTTTGAGATATCTAAAGGGCACTCCCTATCTAGGCCTCTGGTACCCTAGGAATGGAGACTTTGATCTAACAGGTTATTCAGATGCAGACTTTGCAGGATGCAAAGAGGATAGAAAAAGCACTACTGGAACCTGTCAATTCCTAGGTGGGAGACTAATTTCATGGAGCAGCAACAAGCAGACGAGTGTGGCTATCTCCACAGCTGAGTCAGAGTATGTGGCTGCAGGAAGTTGTTGTGCTCAACTTCTGTGGATTCAACATCAGCTAGAGGACTATGGATTTCAGGTAAGTAGAACTCCACTTTACTGTGATTCTACAAGTGCTATTTCAATAGCTAATAACCCTGTATCTCATAGTAGAACAAAACATATTGAGATTAAATATCACTTTCTTAGAGAACATGTAGAAAGAGAAGATATTTCACTTGAATATGTTAAAACAGATGAACAAGTAGCTGATATGTTTACTAAGCCCCTAGAAGAAGCTAAGTTCAATAGATTCAAAATTGAACTAGGAATGATAAACTTAGACTAAGTTTACAGAATAGAAAATTGGCTAAGTAAAAAGGTGTCGACACATAGACAAGTCTATGTCGACACAGAATAGTGGTGTCGACACTTCAGGAATATGGTGTCGACACATCTAGGAATGTGGTGTCGACACTTCAGAATGTTAGTGTCGACACATGTCAAGTAGGTGTCGACACATTCAATATGGTGTCGACACTTAAGTTTTACTCAGAATTTTTCTAAGTAAAGTCACGACAATGTGTCGAGTTATGTTGTGTCGACACATAACCAAGTGTCGACACATAAACTCTGTTGACTAAACTT
The DNA here is from genome assembly GCA_039583875.1 of Platanthera guangdongensis. Lineage (NCBI taxonomy): Eukaryota > Viridiplantae > Streptophyta > Magnoliopsida > Asparagales > Orchidaceae > Platanthera > Platanthera guangdongensis. The sequence continues at coordinate 131,367,721 of CM077152.1, forward strand.
GTGTCGACACATATGTGTCGAGACATTATAAGTCAGTGTCGACACTTATTGCCAGTGTCGACACATGTTGAGTTAGCTGTCCCGCCTGTTCATCTTCAAAATCAGAAAGGTATAAATAGGGTTCTGTCTTTGTTTGTCGACACGCTTTCAAAGTTTCGAGACCAAAACTATTGTGTCGACACTTCTCTTTTCTAAAGACAAATTCTCCAAACCCTAATGGCTCCTAAGCTTGAGGAGAACGTGAACGATGGCTATGAGCTGGTGCGCGGCGCGTTCGACGACGCAGATCAAGAAATCCAATCGGTGATAACCCTAGTCGCCAATTCTGGACTCGAATACTTGGTTTCAGAACCAACAAAGATTTGGAAGAAGGAAGTTCTTGAATTCCTTAATGGAGCTGCTGTAGATGAATCTGGATACAGAATCAAATCCAGAGTTCATGGGACAAAGGTCAAAGTTTCACCAAAGAATCTGAGGAAGGTACTCCAGCTACCTAAAACTCAAGATGAAGAGGAAGTAACTGCTTCAAAGACCAGGGAAGCTCTTACCTGGTGTGGTCTTGATCCCAAGATGAAGATAGGATCGGTATTCAACAGGAAAGGCATGAACAGTCAAGGAAAATTCATGTCTGAAATTGTGGGCAAGGTTATTCTCAGTAAGCCAGGAGGGCATGACAGGGTGTCTGCCTCTATGTTTGACATTATGACCAGAATAATCTTTACTCTAAGAACAGACTGGTCTCTAGTGGTTTTTGACAAGATCAAGGAGAGCTTGAAGAAGCCCAATCTGGGCAGAATTATAAGTCTCTACCTAGCTGGTACAATACCAGAGGTAATGAGCAATACTGCTGGAAGTAAGATCAACCACATGAGGAAGATGGACCAAAGGATATTTTCCAGATGGGACAGGGTGTTGTCCAAGGAAGTGGCAACCCTAGAGAAGCCAGTTACTGAGAAGGAGATTCCTCCTAAGAAGAAGAGAAAAACTGCTGCTGTGGCACAAGAGTCCTCCAGCAGTTCTGATAGTGAAGAACATGTTGTCTTCACTCCTGATGACCAAGAGGATGTGGCTGCAGAGAAGACCCCTGCTGCTGCAGATAATGCTGAGATCCAGGGGGAGCCTCCAGTAGTAGAAGAACCATCTACTCTGGACAGTGAGCAAGCCACCATCATTATCCAAGAGGTACTCACTGACCTAAAAACTTTAGACTATATTATAGAAGATGCTAATTTGTCTGATGTCCATCAGCAAACTCAGCTAGACAGTCAAGTTCCAGATGTTGTTTTAGAAGACAAATCTGCTGAACAAGAAGTGGTACCTGAGTCAGTGGTTGAAGAGCAAAGACTGTCTCCATCTCCATCTCCACCTGAATATACAATGGAGGATTTATTCCTAAATCTAGATCAAGAAGATTTTGATATGGACAAGGATGCTGCTGCTGAAGATAAGAGTGCTGCTGCTGAGGGGGAGCAACTGACAGTTCTGGAAGAGCCTATTAGGCTAGAAACTGAGCAAGCACCTGATGTGCAACCTGAAAAGCCACAAAGCCCTAAGGACAGGGTTGATATTGCCAGCACCTCTGCCTCTGAAGATGAGGAGAGTGCTAGGGCCAAGAAGAAGAAACTCTATGTCTTCAAGAGGAGAAGCCAGAGTTATAAGAAAGCTCTGCAATCTATAGCCCCACAGCCTATAGTTCAACAAGCTCCAACAGTTGATTATAGTGCTATGATGATTGCCATGCAGATCAAGTTGGATGAGCAAAGGAAGGCAATAGAGGCTTATGTGGATGAAGGGCACAAGTCCCTACAGTTTGATCTTGCACAAGATATAAAATCTATAAGGTTTGAAATGAACCTGAACAAGAAGGAGATGACTGACTGCTTCCACAAGGGTGGGAATGCAGTAGTCTATTTGGCAACTCACCAGGAGAAGATCAAGGCTCAGGTAGATGATATAGCATTAAAGCAAGGATATGTGCTGGAGAATCAGTTAAGAATGAATGATAATTTGACTGCCTCCCATAATGCTATAGTCACTGAGTTGAAGAATAAGACTGCTGAACCTTCAACATCTACTGCTGCTGCTAAGGCTGACTTTGATAAGGTATTTCAAGCTGAGATTACTGGTGTCAAGACTGCAATTCAAGATTCCCAGAAGGCCATCTCTGAACAGCTCACTAAGCTTAAACCATTTTTCAAAGAGGGAATCAGATACTTGGACAGTCAGATAAGGTTTCAAAAGGATGATGTCAGAGACCATATGGCCAGAGAAGTCATAAAGGGGGAGAGAGTATTAGTCAAAGCTAGCTCTGACCATGCCAAATGGATATCTAACTCCATCAGAGCTACACTGGGCTATCCTCCACTCTGTGATGATGACAATGTTGCTGAATCAGGAATTCAAACTGCATATCTTGGAGGTGAGCAACAAGAAGTAGCTCAAGTGATATATCCACCTCCAGATTTTGACATGGTTCAAGCAGATGTCAGCACAATGTATAGCCCAACTGAGGGCAAGGCCAATGTTCATATTGAGAAGGTTGTTCAACCTATTTCTGAAGCTCTGCAAGAGGCTCTGAACAAAGAAGAAGAGACAAGGTTGTCTAAAAAGAGGTTTAGGGAACAAGCAGAACAAAAGCCAGATTTTGAACAATGGAGCCCTACCTCTAGAAATATAATTCTAACTGCCTGGAAAGCTGCCAAAGACAACATGAATGACAGGAACAAATGGTTCTCTGAGGCAGAATGGAGAAAGCATGAGATTAGGCAGGAGGCTATAGTACAATTCAGAAGGAAGGCTAAGATGGGAAAGCTACCTCCTACTGCTGTGGAGCCTAGCAAGTACTTCCCCAAGCCATATCATTATTTTGAGAGACAGAAAATCAAAGCAGAAGAGCTGAAGAAGAAGGACTTAAAAGGAAAGAAGCCTGCTGATGCTGCAACTGTTGAAGCCCCTGTCAAAGCTCAAGTACAAACTGGAAAGGGAATTGTTATCAAGGAACCTGATCAGAAATAGATTAGGATTTTACTTGAAGTTTATGTTGCAATCCTTTTTAATGTAAAACATTTTTGTAAAACATTGAAGATGTATAAGAAAAATGTTAGAACAATATATGATAAATATATTTCATGATTGTTCTGTAAATGTGTCTATTTCTTGATTGTTCTGAAATGATGAATGTGTATACATGTGTGTATTTCTACATGTTTATGTTTACCCTGCTGAATATAATCTGCTGTACATCATTTTGTAATTTTAATTATGGATGGTGTATATCATTGACTAAGGGTTATGACTTCTCCAAATAGGGGGAGATTGTTGGGTACATTGGTCAAATGTACCTGATTTGAAGAAGCCTCACCCAACTCAATGATATACATCATAATGTATTTGATGTATGTTTGAGTTACTTGTGCAGGTTAAGAAAGTACTGGACTGAAGCAAAAAGTTTCTAAGTCCATGTGTCGACACCCAGAGGGAAAGTGTCGACACTTAAGAAGACTTGTGTCGACACCCAGACAAGATGTGTCGACACTTGGAGTCATTGTGTCGACACCTGGGATGCAGAGTCGACACCAGACAGAAAGTGTCGACACTTGGAGCTGTGTCGACACTCAGTGAAGAAAAGTGCAGACAGAAAGTGTCGACACAAGGAGCTGTGTCGACACCCAGTGAAGCTGTGTCTACAATAGAAAGTGTCGACACTTGGAGCTGTGTCGACACTCAACAAAAGTCTGCAGAGTCTGAGTACAAGTGTCGACACTCAACACAATGTGTCGACACTAAGCAGAAGAGTCAGCACTTGAAGTATGTGTCGACACTCAACACAATGTGTCGACACTCAACAGAAGAGTCAACATTTGAAGTATGTGTCGACACCCAGAACAATGTGTCGACACACAGCTGAAGACTCAACACTTAGCAAAGAACAGAAAGAACAACAAATTATTCTAAGTACAAGTGTCGACACTATGGGAATGTGTCGACACTCAGCTGAAGTCTCAACAACAAGAAGATGTGTCGACACAAGGAGCTGTGTCGACACTCAGCAAGATTCAACATAGAAGACTATGTGTCGACACCAAGAATCAGTGTCGACACTTGACAGATTCAACACAAGAAGATGTGTCGACACAAAGGAGATGTGTCGACACATAGAAGAATTCAGCAAAAGCTAGAAGAACAAGTACTTGTGTCGACACTCAATTTCAGTGTCGACACATGAAGAAGAATCTGTGTCGAGACATACAAGGATATGTGTCGACACCTTGTAGACTTGTGTCGACACTTACAAAGCATGTGTCGACACTTGGTCTATAAGTGTCGACACTTAAAGACAGAAAGTCTCGACACTTACTGACTGTTAGAGATTTTCAAGAAGTGACTGGTTGACATGACAGCTGCCGTTCCAGCCGGTCTACAGCAACTTTCAGAGATGTCAGAAGCCAGTTATGAACCGGACCAGCCGGTTACCATGAAGAAGGCCTATAAATAGGCATCCACAGTTTACAGAAAGTGTTGTTGTGGTTGTTGAAAGAGTTGATCAAGTGATTAACAAGTGGTACAGATTATTCAAGTAATCAGAAAAGTGATATACTGAGTATCAACACAAGAAGATCTTGCAGTCCAAGTGCAGATCTAAGAAGTTGGAGAGAGAGGGCTCCATCCAAGAAATCAGCCTCTGGAACTAGGCTGAGAAGAAGGATTCAGATTCAATTCTGATTCTTAAGAAGCAGAGGTCAAGGAACAACTGCAGAGGATTCAGTCTTATTCAGTTCTACTCAAGAAGCTTTGAAGAAAGCTAAGTCAGATTGGATCCAGCTGAGTTCTTCCAAGAACTCATCAAGAATCTCTCAACTCCTCTCTTATTATTCTGAGTTGTAGAGTTATCATTTGTAATATCTTTTTAACTTGTAGGATCCATTGGATCTGAGTGATTTGTAAGCCTAAAATTATAAAGGCTGAGTGTAGGGCATTTGGCCTGAGTGTAGGAGATTGAGATCTCTGAGTGTAGGCCTTGATTGTCTGAGTGTAGGCCTTGATTGGCTGAGTGTAGGCTTTGGGTAAAGCTGAGTTGTAAGGCTTTGGGCCTGAGGTAGGAACCAATTTGGGTTCTGAGACAGTGGAGAAGTTTGGCCAAATCTAGTACACTGCTAGATAGGCGAAGGGGGAAAGTGGATGTACCCATATCTTGGGGAACCACTATAAAACACTGTGTGCTGTGTTGTGGTTGTGCTGTGGATGTGCTGTGTATGTTTGGTTATTGCTGTTTGCTGTGCAAAAGTAGTTAGAACTCTGTGTGGCTGCAACAAAGTTAGAAAAGGATTAGGTCACCTATTCACCCCCCCCCCCCTCTAGGTGTTTAGGTACCATATCTTTCAGTGATGTTGCAAAACAAGCTTTAGGATTTTGTAGAAATCCATTGCGGCAAGATGTCATTTGTGATGTTTGTGCTTTCCCCATTTTTCTCGAGTGAGTATGTGTAGCCGGAACCGAACAAGGTTAACTCCGCAGTGGCGATAGATGGTTTCCTTGGTGTACAAGGTTATCTCCGCATTGCCGGTAGATGGTTTCCTTGGTGCGCGGGGACGTTGCAGTACAAATGAGGGATTAGGGTGGGAATGATTATGGATTGTGATGTAATAAGTTAAGCGTCGGGCTTTGTGACCTCCTGGGAAGTGGTCGGCTGGTTTACCTCTCAAAGGGATGGCCACCAACAACCCCCTGTGGATGAGGGGTTGGTGGGTGCTTGTGCAAGTCCGCCGGAGGCCAGTGGTGTTGTCCACAGACGGCAAAGGGGACGTTACAATAAAAGGCACTTTTTTGAGCCTCCCCAGTTCGCAAGGACGGCCGCCGGCACCCCCGCACCACGCGAAAGGGTTCAGCCTAACCACTAGACCATGCACCCCAACCCCCTTCTGTTTATCAGCACGGAGGTTGTTGACTGGGTCTCGAACCCAGGACTTGATAAGAGAGCTTTCCACCACTCCCTCATCACCAATGCCAATTGGTGATGAGGGAGTGGTGGAAAGCTCTCTTATCAATGGGTTCGGGTGGCAACAACCTGCGTGCTGATAAACAGCGGAGAGGGGTTGGGGTGATGGTCTGCAGACCTGGTTAGGCTGAACCCTTTGAGCGTGGTGCTGGGGGTGCCGGCGGCCGTCCTTGGAGATGGTGCTGGGGGGCCGTTACATCCAGCAAGGGTTCTTAGAATCGGTCAGTGAGTTAGACGGAATCCTGACGTGAGAAGTCAGAGCTTGCAGTCAAGCCCGGGTCTAAGACCATGAGCGGGTGGGGCCTTGGTAAGAGTTCCGTTTGGCGACTTGTATGCCATTACGGTAATTGCGGTCCCCTTTTTACTTGATGCTTAATGCCAATGGGGAAATTGGAAGTACCCAGATGTTTGATGATGTGCTAGAAGCATACGCGATAGGGTGCCTTAGGTGAAACCTAGGTTTTGCATACATACTGCATAGTAGGCCCATTTTTATTATATGCTCAACAATAGAAAACGTGCATGTTGTTTGAGACATCCAAGCCTGTCCTTTTAGTGCTTTACTTGTTTATGTATATGTTATACGAAGTGCTGACTTGCAGGTTGGAGGGGTACCCCGGGGTCCGTTAGGGGCGGTCGGGAGGAGACATGTTTTTTATACGGTTTGAGGTCAGCCTTTGCTGACCCACGTTGCAATCAATTTTTACCGGGCAAGGATCGCAAGCAGGAGCTAGCTCGCCGGCCAGTAAGGCCTAAGCCTCATGAAGTGTTTCCAGTTTTGTACTAGCTCTTTTCTTTTGATGGCCTCGTATGCTTGATGCTTTTATTTTCCTGGCTTGCATGCCGAGGTAGTCTATGAGTGTTTATGTGCACCGTTATTGATGTTACTTTTGGAGTTTGGACTCTCTATTATTGTAAGGCCATAAGGCTATTTCGATAATCTTTTGTATGTGGATAACTTCTAGTCTTGTTTGTTGTTTCCCCTATTGTTTGGTTTTGAGTTTTGATATTGTGTAGTTATATTATCTTTTAATGTGAAAGTTGTGGCATCTGTATGTTGTGGGGCCCCGGCCGGACCCATATTATACGATCATTATAGGGGAGGTGTTACAATTTGGTATCCGAGCCAGGTTTAGATTCAATATCAGTGCGTATAGAAGTTATCCGATTAGGAGTAATGCGGGACCATGTGTGTCCTTATGTTTGAGTCTTGCGATTAAGATACTGATTCCTTGTTACTTTGCTTTTCTTAAGAGTGCAAGCAATGAGGCGAGTACGTCAAGACCAAGAGAAGAGCTTTCAGCGAGCAGCGCTACTGCTCAGGGTCCTTTGGGCATGGGTGTAAACCCGGCCGACTTCTATCGCATGCTTGCAGAAGCAATGGTGGCAGCTCAAGCTGCAGCGATAGCTCAGGTAGCAACCCCTACTACACCGGATACGGTGACGGCCATGCTGGGTGGTGAAGCCAGGCGAGTAGAGCCATTGGCCGAAAGAGTGATGGTCGGGCATGGAGACCGGCAGATGAAGTATTTTCTGAGCTTCCATCCCCCGACATCCAAGGGAGTTGGTATGCTGACTGATACGGAGGATTGGTGGGCATGGATGCAAGAACTTTTAAGGGCTATAGAGACGCCAGAGGAGAAGAAATCTGAGTTTGCAGCTTTCATGTTGGAGGGAGATGCAATGTTGTGGTGGGTGAGCCATAGTGGCCACTAGTTTCCTGGACGCACCCTGTCCATGGAAGAGTTTGGGAATGCTTTCCTAAAGAAGTACATTCCTGTTTCGACAAGGTTGGCCCTCCAAAGATAGTTTCTGCACTTGGTGCAGCGGGATAAGATGGTGGATGAGTATATGCAGGAGTTATCTCGGTTGGGTCGTTATGCAGGAACGACAATGGCAGACGATGAGGAGAGGGATAACCTCTTTTATCAGGGGCTGAAGGAGAATTTAAGACAATCCCTCATTGACATGAAGAGAGCTAGTTTCAATGAGTTAGTTGAGGTGGCCAGAACGTTGGAGTGTGATCTGGAGTGAAGCCAATGACGTAAAGGTTTTGTGCCCAAGCAAGGGGAAGGGAAGCCTTCTCAATCCCAAGGAAAGTCTGAAGGGAATAGGTGGAGGAAAAGCCTCACCCATTCAAGTCCGGTGAGAAAAGCAAGTGGACGTCAGGAGGGTCTCACTCTAACGGACCACCGACGTGCTTCAATTGTGGTAAGGTGGGGCACATTGCTCGTTTTTGTAATCAAGGAGGTGCGGAGCAGGAGCCAAGGCAGGAGCAGATTGTGCGCTCCGACCCCATTGCCGCAGAGAAAGGGAAGATGGCGGAGTCTAGCACTTCTCGGTTCCAACCAGTGCAACCAAGGGCCTATAACCTTGGGAAGCAGGAAGCGATCCGCCAACTCGATGTGGTGACAGGTATAAGGAAGTTTATGTTTAACCTTGTGCTTCATGCTTTTAGACCGTTATATTTGATGTCTATGTTTTAGGCTTTGTGTTGGTTTCCGGATACCCCGCTAGGGTATTGTTTGATACGGGAGCGTCGTACACCTTTCTTGTGGAAAGCTTCATCCGGAGAATTGGAGTTGAGTCGTTCTCAGCGGACGCGGAGCTGAAGGTGCGCATGCCCAATGGGTCATCCATGACCACCGGGGAAAAAGGGCGCATTTGATGGGAGCTAGGCGGAGTTGACTTCGTGATAATAGCAGCAGTCCTACCATTGGTTGAGTTTGATGTGATTTTGGGAATGGACTAGCTAGCAGAGCAGCGTGCCAGTATTGATTGTCTATCCAAGGGGTGAACCTAAGAAGCGAAGGACAGACAGAAGTCAAGTTTGAGGGCCTTAATGGAGTGGCCTGTTCCCTGATTTCGGTCATGCAGTTGGCGCGGGCAGTTAACCAGGGTGGAGTAGCTCTTATAGCATTATTGGAGGTTCTCCTTTCCAAGTTATCGCTTGGGGAAGTGCATGTAGTCGCATTGTTCAAGGATTTGTTTCCGGATGAACTTCCTGGAGCGCCTCCTCGACGGGAGATTGATTTCTCGATTGAGTTAGTGCTAGAGGCTAGGCCGGTGTCACGTCCTCCATTTAGGATGACACCAAAGGAGTTGGCCAAACTTAAGGTACAATTGCAGGAACTGTTGGAGCAGGGATATATAAGACCCAGTTCTTCACCGTGGAGCTTGCTTGTGTTGTTCGTGAAGAAGAAAGATGGTAGTATGAGGTTGTGCATTGTAACGCCCCGAAACTCAAAAGAGCGACGGGAGGCGTTTTAGGCCAAATTTGGAATTTGGCAGGGGGCACACGGCCTGGGATACGAGCGTGTCACAGGGCGTGTCAGGCTCGAGTCACGATTTGGCCGAGAGGTCTACGAATTTTGGAGTCGACGATCGTCGAGCAGCGAACACAGCCTCAGACACGGGCGTGTCTTAGGGAGTGTCGAGCTCCTGTCGACGATCGGCCCGGGAAGTCGACATTTTCGCTCGACGATGTGTCGAGACAGGGAACATGGCCTAGGATACGGGCGTGTCCAAGGCCGTGTCGGGTGGTCGACGAACTGTGCTCGACGAAGTGTCGAGATAGTGAATACGGCCTGGAGCCCAGGCGTGTTCGGGTTTGACAAGGGCATGTCAAATTGGACACGGGCGTGTCCAAGACCTGTGTGAGTCTCGGGTTGGTGTTGGTCCTGTATTAATGGGGGAACACGCCCGAGAACACAGGCGTGTACTGGCAGACATGGGCGTGTCAGGTCAAACACGGGCGTGTCGGATGCCTGTGTGTCTTTCGAGACGCGTCAATTGTGATGGCAAATGAGGGACACGACCCTGGACACGGGCGTGTCGCAGGCCGTGTTCGGCCTAGTTTTTACTTTTCAGCTACAGATCATAGCCATTCATTTCCTTATTTTGGGATCTGACGGTTGGGGGTTGTTCTTACTGGGATATATCTGGGATTGGGCCTTTGAAACCCTCATTTCACTTGAGTGGCTCTCTTTCTAAGTCTAGAGAGGGGAGAGCAAAGGAGGGTGAAGAAGCCTAGATCCGGTCACCGACGGAGCTTCGGAGCTCCAAATCGCGAACCGACTTCGGATCTACGGAGGCAAGGAGAGTGCAGTGCTTTTCATCTGCTTACATATCCATGACGCCAAGGAAGAACGCTAGGGTAACGATTCTCTACTTGAGTATTTGAAGCTCTCCTTCTTTTGCATAGGGAAGCCCACTCTCGCGAGTTTGCGGTGAGTTTGAGGCGTTCCTTTGGGTAGACATGAATAGTCCCCATTGTGTACATGTAGAGTCCGTAATCGAGAACGGATATATGCATGATGTGTGTAGCCTACCCGGAAAAGTTGTTCTGGATCGGTGATGTTGCATTGCATAAGTGGTCGGAGAAGACTCTGTGCAAATGTTTGTTTTTCGGGTTTTCTACGAGGTAGATTGCAACATGGAGCCTTGGGGATTAAATCCAAGGTGCACTCGGAAAACTAGGCGGATGCGTGGTTCTGCCATCATGTGGGCCTGGGAGCCAACTTGAACATAACTGGGTTATGTGATGTATGAAAATAATTTGGGACTCGGGAAAGTTTGACCCACGCATATGTTTTTAAATTAACGTTGCAGTGTGAGCAACGGGTCAGGAGGAACCTACCCGCTCTATGTCGTTCGGTTAAAGAGACCTAAAGTTACTTGGCACTTACCGTTGGCATAGATAGAGGGTCTTAGGCAGTGTCCAGAAATACCAAATGCTCAAGATAGATTGCTGTCCAGGGGACGGTGGTGAGTCGGCGGACTTAGACCGTGATCACCGAGAATGTGCCTTGAGAGAACGGGGCGTGTGGTCATGCGTGCCAACGCCTGTGATGCAATGAATTTATATACTGCTTGGTTATGCTAATAAAGTGCATGAAAGGAGCATCGCCGCTCCGAATTGGGGGCAGGATCGTTATAATTTGGTCAACTTTGCTGACCGTTGCTTTGGTTTGACACCGTTGCGGTAGATTGTGCTTGCAGGTTCTGCGGAGCCGAGCCGTAAATAGCGGGCTAAAGCCCAAGTTGCTGAGCCGGCCCTCGAAGGCCTAATTTTGAGTATTTTCTTTTATTCATGTATGACCGGCCTACGTGCCGAGGTTTGAAGACATGTAATTTGAGGAAAACAATTGTAAGGTCATAAGGACAGTACTTGTGTATTTGTACTTCATTCCTTTTGGCGTATTAGTGGACATTCATGCTAGTGTTGGGTTCTTTATTAATGCAACAATTTTAATTGCTTCTGCTAGAATGCTCTGTGTAGGACGTTGGATTGGTTGGATGGTTTCCATTGAATAACCACCCGGTCTGTCTGTGGTATATGGCGTCAGGCCCCGGCCGGACATACTGCTATATGCTATGCAACAGATAGGGGTGTTACATGCATAGACTCCTGAGAGTTGAATAAATTGACGGTCAAGAATAAGTACCTGATTCCTCGGATAGACGACCTGTTTGACCAGCTGGTAGGGTCGGTGGTGTATTCAAAGTTGGACTTGATGTTAGGGTACTATCAGTTGCGAATTTGAGACGAGGACATACCCAAGACAGCATTTGGTACGAGGTATGGTCACTTTGAGTTCTCGGTGATGCCGTTCGGGATGACGAATGCACCATCCGTATTCATAGATTTGATGAATCGAGTATTTCAGAAATACTTGGACTCTTTTATAGTTGTCTTTATTGATGATATTCTGGTGTACTCTAAATCGGAGGTGGAGCATGAGACTCACTTGAGAGTAGTCTTACAAGTGTTGAGAGAGAACCATCTTTATGAAAAATTCTCAAAGTGCGAGTTCTGGCTAGAGAAAGTGGCATTTTTGGGCCATGTGATTAGTGGGGATGGGGTGGCGGTAAATCCAACAAAAGTGGAAGCCATCAGAGATTGGCCGATTTTGAGAACCGTGGAGGAAGTCTGAAGTTTCCTTGGAATAGCCGGGTACTATAGAAGATTCGTAGAAAACTTTTCACGGATAGCTCTACCCCTCACTTCATTAACTCGTAAAGATCAGAAGTTTGTGTGGACTCAGGAGTGCAATCAGGCATTTGAGAAACTGAAAGAAAGGCTGATGACAGCTCCAATCCTAAGTCTACCGAAGGGGACTGAAGGATTCCAAATTTTCAGTGACGCATCAGGATGCGGTTTGGGTTGCGTTTTGGTGCAACTTGGCAGTGTAATAGCCTTTGGGTCTAGGCAGCTGAAGCCTCACGAGAGGAAATACCCCGTCCATGACTTGGAGTTGGCGGCGGTAATTTTCGCGTTGAAATTATGGCGGCACTATGTTTATTGTGCAAAGGTAGAGATCTTCACGGATCACAAAAGCCTGAAGTATCTCCTAGATTAGAAGGACTTGAACATGCGGCAGTGCAGGTGGGTCGAGTTCCTTCGAGACTACGAGGTGGCGATTCAGTATACGCCAGACAAAGCCAATGTGGTGGCAGATGACTTAAGTAGAAAATACTCGGGCAAGGGAATTGGATCGAAGCTCATGATGAGTGGTTGGTACTGGACTGGGAGTCCCTCGGCTTGGAGTGTGTAGCAAGGGGCTAGTCTAGCGTGGCTCGGTTAAACTGGATTGAAATGCAGAACGATTTGTCTGATCGTATTCGGGAAGCGACTCGTTTGGACGTGGAGTTTCATCCTTACGTGGTGGAAGCTCAAAATGGCGAGAGTAGGGCCTGAGAGTTGATTTATGGGATCCTGAGGAAGGGCGGAAGGATTTGTGTACCGCAGTTCGGTAAGCTCCGTGAGGAGTTAATGTTTGAGGCACACTTCACAAAGTACTTCATTCACCCAGGCAGTACAAAGATGTACCTGGATATGAAGAAATCATTTTGGTGGCCTGGAATGAAGCGGGACGTATCTTTATACGTGAATCGATGCCAAACTTGTGCCTTGGTGAAGGCCGAGTGTTAGAAGCCGGGAGGGATCCTGAAGCCTCTTCCAATCCCCGAGTTCAAATTTGATGACATCTCCATGGAATTTGTGCATGGGTTACCGAGATCGCAGCAGGGTAACGACGCGATTTGGGTGATTGTGGATCGCTTAACCAAAGTGGCTCACTTCATCCCAAATTGGAAGGAGGACAGCGTGGAGAAGCTGGCAGAGTTGTATGTTCGCAACATTGTGCGACTACATGGCATTTCTAAGAGTATAGTTAGTGATCGTGATGGACGTTTCACATCCAAGGACTGGAGGTTGGTTCAGAAAAGTCTTGGCACGAAGCTAAAGTTCAGTACGGCTTTCCATCCTCAAACTGACAGGCAAACCGAAAGGACGACCCGTACTATGTAGGATATGCTGAGGGTGTGTATTTTGGACTTTGGCAAGAAGTGGGAGGATCACCTCTTCATGGTGGAGTTCTCCTATAACAATAGTTACCAAGCAAGTATCAAGATGGCGCCATACAAAGCTATGTTTGGGAGGCGGTGTCGAACACCGATGTCTTGGACAGAGGCGGGAGACACCAAACCTTTGGGAAAAGAACTTGTTGCTGATGCATGTGAGTTGGTGCGGACCATTTAAGAGCGCATGAAGGTGGCTCAAGATCGGCAAGCAAAATATTTTAATGCTCTCCACAGGAAGCTGGAGTTCGCGGTATGCGGCTGGGTCTATCTAAAGATCAAGCCGTTCAAAGGCATTTCGCGGATTCGCCGACTCAAGAAGTTGAGTCCGAGGTTTTTGGGACCTTTTGAGATTATTGAACGGGTGGGAGAAGAAGCGTACTGGTTGGCGTTGTTCGCAAAGCTGAGTGGATTACACGACGTCTTCCATGTCTCCATTTTGAGGAAAGCCTTAGTAGAGGCTAGTGTGGTGATCGAATCGGCATCAGTACCGATAGAAAAGGACTTGAAGACGCGAGTTCGTCCAGTTGCTATAGATGATTCAGAAATTCAATAGCTGCGGAACAAAGAGGTCAAACTCGTAAAAGTCTGATGGGACAACTGCGATCGTGAGGATCTCTCGTGGGAGCGAGAACAGTCCAAGCTGGAGGATTATCCAGAGTTATTCCTTTCAGGTATATTTTAATTTTTGTGTACCCATTTGCTTTCTGTAATTTCGTGATGAAATTCATTTTAGGGGGAGAGAGTTATAATGCCCCAAAATTCGAAAGACAGACAGACATCATTCAGAGCCAAGTTTGGGTCTTGGTGAGCGTCACACGGCCTAGGACACAGGCGTATCCCTGGCCGTGTAGTGCTTGGGTTCGACAAAGAACTCAGGTGGTCGACAAACTGGTCTCGATGAATTGTCGAGATAGTGAACATGGCCTAGGACATGGGCGTGTCCATGGCCGTATCGTGCTCGGGTTCGTCGAGAGCCTGGGAAGTCGACGAACTGCGCTCGACGAAGTGTCGAGATAGTGTACACGGCCTAGGATACGTGTGTGTCCAAGGCCGTGTCATGCGCATGTTCGACGAAGTGGTGGTTGACGATCGTCGAGACTTCGAACACGGCCTGAGACACGGGCGTGTCCCAGGCCGTGTCCTGCTCGGGTTGTTGGTCGGGCTGTGTGAGGGGATAGAAACTGCCTGGAGCCCGGGCATGTCAAATGTGACACGGGCGTGTCGAGTACCCGTGTTCTTCTCGGGTGGGGTTTGTTCCTGTGTCGATGGAGGAACACGGACAGGCACACAGGCGTGTACTTAGTGACACGGGCATGTCAACTTTGACATGGGCGTGTTCCGAGCCTGTGTCCTGTTCTGGGTGCGACAGTTTCGGCTTCGATTGAGGAACAGGGCCTTGGATACGGGCGTGGCTCAAGCCGTGTTCGGCCTAGGAATTTTGGTTTAAGTGCGAATCGAGGCCGTTCGTTTCCTTCTTTTGGGATCTGATGCTCCAGGGCTGTTCTAGCTGAGTTATGTCCGGGAATAGGGTTTTGAAACCCTCATTCTTCATCAAGTACTCTCTTTCTAATTTCTAGAGAGAAGGGAGAGCAAGGAAGAAGGTGAAGGAGAGATCCGGCTGCCAAAGAAGCTTTGGAGCCCCAAATCGCGAGCCGAGTCCTAATCCGCGGAGGCAAGTTCGTTGCAGTGTTTTTCTTCTGGCTAAGTTTTCATGGCTAGGAAGAGGGGTCATAAGGTAACGACACTTCTCCTCTTGGTTTTAGGATGCGTGTTTAGCATCTTTTCTTTTAAGCTTTTGGGCACCACATCTCTCAAATGAGAGGGGTTTGGGTCGCCACGGTTCAGGAGGAACCTCCGGGTCGATTGAGTCCGTCCCCGACATGATTTTGCATTAGAGATCCGCTCCGTTAGTGGATTAGGCATGGTGGGTGAAGCCGTGGTCACGACCGTTAGTCCGACTCGGTGATGTTGCATAACGAGCTTTAGGATTTTGTAGAAATCCATTGCGGCAAGTTGTCATTTGTGATGTTTGTGCTTTTCCCCTTTTTCTCGAGTGAGTACATGTAGCCGGAACTGGACAAAGTTAGCTGCGCAGTGGTGGTAGATGGTTTCCTTGGTGGACAAGGTTAGCTTCGCATTGGCGGTAGATGGTTTTCTTGGTGCGCGGGGACGTTGTAGTACAAATGAGGGATTAGGGTGGGAATGATTATTGATTGTGTGTAACAGCCCAAGTTTTATCAGCAGGCCAATTTTTGGGTGACACGGCCTGGGACACGGGCGTGTCCCAGGTCGTGTCCTACGTGCGTCGAGTGTCGAGAGGAACAGTCGACGAATGGTCGACAACATTTGGTCGACTCTGGACACGGCCTGTGACACGGGCGTGTCACAGGGCATGTCAGCACGTTCGACGAAAGTTGCTCGACGATCGTCGAGTGTCGAGATGCGGTCGACGTTTGTCGAGTGAAGTGAACAGGGCCTGTGACACGGGCGTGTCACAGGGCGTGTCCCTTTGGTTCGACGAACTCAGCCCGATGAATTTTGAGGTGGGGTGTGTCGAGTGCCGTGTATGGGCACACGGCCTGGGACACGGGCGTGTCATAGGCTGTGTGAGTCTCGGGTGATTTTGGGATTTTTCAGTATGATGAACACGGCCACAGACACGGGCGTGTCTGAAGGCGTGTTGGGTGACACGGCCCAGGACACGGCCGTGTCCCATGGGCGTGTCACTGGAATGGATAAGTCGGTTGAACACCACTTGAGGCACACGGCCTGGGATACAGGCGTGTCACAGGCCGTGTCAGGCAAATTTAGGCGTTTCTGGCAAATTTGTGGTCGTCCATTCCTTCAGTTGGGATCCAAGGGCTGAGCTTCTTTCCTATTTCCTTAAGGCCGAAAACTGAGAACATATTCTCATTTGATTAGTGCCTTCATCTTTCTACAAGTTAGAGAGATAAAGGGAGAGGAAATAGGAGGAAGAAGGAGAAGGGCTGCTGCTGGTGGAGCTTGAGAGTGTCAAGCTGTGTTCCGAGGCCGACGTTGCGGAGGAAAGGCTCTTGTGAGTCGTTCAAGCCAGCTTAGAGTTCATGACACCAAAGAGGGCTTCAAGGGTAACAACATTTCTTCCTAGCCATGTGAAGGCTTCCTTTTGGCATATGTTTGTGATTCCCCCACCAAGAGGTGGTTGGTTTTGGGAGTCTTTGGGTGGATGCATGAAATCCCCTTTTATTGGCATATAGATCCGGAAATGGAGTACGGAATAGGCATGTTGTATGAAGCCCATCTGGACAGGTTGGTCTGGATTGGTGATGTTGCATACGCATCGGAGAAGACTCCATGATAAACGTGTAGTGTAAGGTTCAATGGGTTATGCCTGTGAAGAGTAGTAACAGGAAGTACTGGAGTGCTAGTCCAGGAAAATATCTGTGTTATGTTTGTGCTATTGGGTCGTACCTGTGAGTGAGTAACTAGAAGTACTGGTGTGACCAGGAAAGGCCCTTTGTAATGATTGATGTTGTAGGGTGTCCACCTGTGAAGAGAGTAACAGGAAGTACCGGTGTACCCAGGAAAGACCCCTGACATTTGTGATATTGTGGTGTCATACCTGTGAACGAGTAACAGGAAGTACTGGGGTGCCCAGGAAAGACCCGCTGAGATTGTGAGATGAATGGGTGTAGAGAAATACCCATGCTGAATGCCAAGAACAGGATTGGTGAGACCGACCCGCGTCTTTGATTAAGCCGCGAGTACGCCGTACTCGGTGAAGGCAAGGCGATTTGAGCAACGGGGGTGGAGGATCCGACCTGCGTTATGTCCGTCCGACGTGGAACAAAAGGTGTGGTATGTTGGAGTGCATAGCAAAAGTCTTAGGCCTGCGCGCCATGACATAATGGGGGGCAACGGACCATCCCTGTGTAGTAAGACTAGAACTCCGGCTGCACGACATGTAGTAAATGCTCAAGAAAGTTACCGTTGGGTTGTGACCCTGATACGCTGGTGGGCAAGTGTTTTGTCAGAACACCAAGAATGTGCCCTGAGTGCACGGACCATTGGGCCGGGTGGCGAACGGTTGTGATGGCATGTGTGCGTGAAAGCACATTATATGAATATATTTCCATGCTTGTGATATGATATGCCTGCAGGGAAGATTACCGCTGCCCCGAGAAAAGGGGTAGGGTCGTTATAATTGGGTCAGCTGAACGCTGACCGTTGCTTCTGTTTGCCACCGTTGGGTGGATTGTCCCTGTACAGGTGCTAGAGAGCCAAGCGGGACGCATAAAGGTTGAGGTCCTTGCTGTTGCTGCTGCTGTTACTGCTAGCCCACGAAGGCTATTTGGAAATGCTTGTTGTGTTTATTTGTACTGTGGCCGGCCTGCGCGCCAATGTTGGGGCCACTGTTTGAAAGCCTTGTAAGGCCATAAGGCCAATGTTGGTTACATGTTGTAAGACATTCCTATATGCTATAAAATATGGTGTTTTATTCGCTTGACATTCAAGAGAGAAGTTCAAGTTGTAGTATAGGCTTCCGCTAGAATGCTTTGTGAAAGTCCACCTAGTGTCAACTATGTGCACCTATGGGGGGGGGGAAGAGGGGACGTGTAGCGCTTTTGCGGAATTTACGAATGTACCTGCACAATAAAAATAAAAAGCACAGCACACAGAATACACAGGCAATTTATAGTGGTTCCCCGACTTGGGTACATCCATTTTCCCCCTTCGACCTATCTCCCAACAAGGGACGACTCGGTCTCTTCTCCAACAGGATTGAAATCCAATCCCTGCACTATCGGAAGGAACCCTTCCACACGTGAGAGTCAACACTCCCACAAAACGGGTTGCACCCAACCCTTACAACGCGGAACAATCGTTCCTTTACAACAAAAGTAAAATGGAATGTACACGAGATACAAACTTCGTTCGGAGACTACAGTATTCCTCTTTGTTCGACGACGTGTTCTTGAAGTCAACGAAGAGTCTACAACCTTGGTCTCTCTTGGAGAGGATCTCCCCGGAACCGGCGGCGGTAACACGAGCGGCGGCTAGGTTCGGGATCGGCGGCAACGAAGGTGCGCGGCAGCAGTACTTTGAGATCCAGACTTCGTAGCGAAGCTAGCTAGGTCTACCAACGGTCACTCGAGGATCGGTCGTCTCGATCGATTCGGATGGGGAACACTTTCCCGATCTACAAATCGAGAGACAAGAGATCTCTGGATAGACGCGTGAGACTCTAAGCTTGGCTAAGCTTCTGTCGCCGGAGATCGGGAAGAACCGTGATCAACAGCGGCGACCACTTGACGCGAGCGGCGGTGGCGGAGCGGAGCGATTTCGCGATTTTAGGGTTTGCTCTGCTCGGCTTCTTTCTCTGTGTGTCTACAGTTCAAAATACCCGTATATATACTATAGATACTACTAATTTGACCGTTGTGGGACCCACAAGAAAAATCCCGAAAACCGGTCCAGAACATTGATAGCGGTAGAATCCGGTTCAGGAAGATCCAGAAAAACGCCCAAGTCAAAATCGGTGAGAATCGAAAGTGATGCTCGCCGATTCATCGAGAATCAAAGGTGATTCTCGACGATTCGGCGAGAATCAAGATTGATTCTCGTCGAATTTGCCTTGGTTGCACGCACTGCTTTAGGCCAGGTCGAGACGGCGAGAATCAACCAGTGATTCTCGACGATTCGACGAGAATCACTAGTGATTATCGCCGAATCGGCGAGAATCACTTGGTGATTCTCGTCGATTCTTACTTAGAAGCAGAGGTGCTCGCTTAGAAGTGGCTGCGTCGAGTGCGGCGAGAATCAACTACTGATTCTCGACGAATCGGCGAGAATCCCAAGTGTTTCTCGCCGAATCGGCGAGAATCACTTGGTGGTTCTCGTCGATTTAAACTTAGATGAATTTTCGTCTTTCCACCTATGAGGTGCTCCTTGACCCATCCTTGCTCCTTGTCTGCTCCTGCATATTTACAGCCCTGTGCTTGAAAGTAAGTGCACTCCAATAGAGAGAGTACACGTAGGCCAACACACTGATCTGCTCAACGAGGGATTACGTCGTGCAGACCCGTGTATATTGACCTACTGCACCCTGACATTGGTGTACACTTAGCGTGGAAAAACTGCAAGCACAACTAGAAAGAGTTTATCAAATACATAGTCTATTGACCTTAGCTTGTCCAGGGGCTTCTTCAAATCAGGTACATTGTGGATACAATACCCAACAATCTCCCCCTATTTGAAGAAGCCTAAACCCTACAACCTAAGGTGAATAGAGCAAATGGGAATGGAAACCATAAACTTAAAATTGAGTTGAGTGAGTTATCCCTTACCAATACCAATTTCTTGGGAGCAAGCTTGGAGCCACCTTAGCCTTGGCCGAGAGGGTAATCTCCCCCTTTTCGGCTTCTGCAAATTGGGGCGGTAGCATTTGACCCCTTGCTTCCCCTCAGTTCTTGCGTCTGTGCTCACACTTGATTTCCTTGCTCCCCCTCAGATCGTGCACGAGCCTGGAGCTTCTGTAGTCTTCATTCCTCATAATTGAGCATCCCCAATTCAGTCTTGAAAAGATTGAACTTGGCCTCGTCTAAGGGCTTTGTGAATATATCAGCAATCTGCTTGTCCGTGGGGACATAACAGAGAGATATGTCCTTGTTCTCCACGTGCTCCCGAATGAAGTGGTAACACACTTCAATATGCTTCGTTCTGCTGTGCGAGACAGGATTGTTGGCAATGGCAATTGCACTGGAGGAGTCGCAGTACATTGGAACTTCCTTGAAGTGAAGGTTGTAGTCGGCTAACTGGTTTCTGATCCATAGGAGTTGTGCGCAACAGCTGCATGCCGAGATGTACTCAGACTCTGCTGTGGAGGTAGCTACACAATTCTGCTTCTTGCTGTTCCATGAGATAAGCCTTCTTCCGAGGAATTGACACGTACCGGAAGTGCTTTTCCTGTCATCTCTGCTCCCTGCAAAATCAGCATCTGAAAAGCCTATTAGCTCGACATCATTGTTTCGCGGGTACCACAAGCCAAGATTAGGAGTTCCTTTAAGGTATCTTAGAATTCGCTTTGCAGCGACATAGTGAGATTCCTTAGTGTTCACCTGATATCAGGCACAGACACATGTGGAGAACATAATATCCGGTCTACTGGCAGTAAGATAGAGCAGGGATCCAATGATGCTTCTGTATTTGGTTTCATCGAAAGGTTTACCTTTCTCATCCTTATCTAGAGACATAGTGGATCCCATTGGAGTCCTCATAGATGTTGCACTCTCCATACCGAATTTCTTAAGGAGTTCATTTGTGAACTTCGTCTGAGAGATGAAGATTCCATCCGCAGACTGTTTCACTTGAAGTCCTAAGAAATACTTGAGCTCTCCCATACTGCTCATTTCAAACTTTCCTTGCATAAGTTTAGAAAACGTTTTGCAAAGATTGTTGTCCGTTGAGCCGAATATTATGTCATTGACATAGATTTGCACCAGCAAAATCTTGCCTTTGACTTCCCTGAGAAACAATGTTTTATCTATTTTACCTCTGGAGAACTTGTTCTCAAGAAGAAAACTAGATAAAGTCTCATACCAAGCTCGTGGAGCTTTTACCCATATAAGGCCTTATTAAGAAAATAAACATGATTGGGATAAGTAGGATCGACAAAACCTGGGGGTTGAGCGACGTATACTTCCTCTTTCAGGTCTCCGTTCAGGAATGCCGATTTCACATCCATTTGATAGACTGTGAATCCTTTGTGTGAAGCATACGCCAGGAACAACCTGATTGCCTCGAGCCTTGCTACTGGTGCGAAGGTCTGGTCGAAGTCAATCCCTTCCTCCTGTCTGTAACCTTGAGCCACCAGCCTGGCCTTGTTCTTTACGATGACACCATGTTCATCCAGCTTGTTTCTGAAGATCCACTTCGTGCCAATCACATTCTGCTTGTATGGTCTAGGAACCAGCGTCCAAACATTGCAACGTTCGAATTGATGTAGTTCCTCTTGCATGGCCAGAATCCATGCCGCATCCTTGTTCGCCTCGTCGAACTTCTTTGGATCAACCTGTGACAGGAAGCTAAGATGCAATACTTCGTTAATAGTACCACTTCGAGTTCTGACACCGACACGAGGATCTCCGATGATCTGATCTCTAGGATGATCCCTCACGTGCTGGAGCTCAAGAAGTCTGGCGTCTGGAGCTTCGACTACTTCTTGGGCTTCTCCTTCTTCTAAGATATTTGTTCCATTTTGATCTTCAACATTTTCAGATGACATGGAGGTGGAAACTTTGACGTACTTAGGAGCGTCATCTTTAGCGGTCTCATCCAGACTCAGCTGTTCAAGTCGAGCACCTGCATCTTCAAGAATGCAACTGGAAGAATTGCTGTTAAGCAAACTTCCTTCATCAAATACAACATTTATTGATTCTTCTACCACTAGGGTTTTCTTATTGAAGACCCTGTATGCCCGACTAAGGGAACTATAGCCCATGAATATGCCTTCGAAGCATTTTTCACCGAATTTAGTACGCGGGTACTTCCCATTATTCAGTACATAGCATCTGCAACCAAAAATCCTCAAGTAGGACATGGTTGGTTTCCTGCCTTTCAGTAGCTCGTAGGGAGTCTTACGATGATGCTTGTTGATCAATGCTCGGTTTTGTACATGACAAGCTGTATTGACAGCCTCTGCCCAGAAGTATTCCGGGAGAGAAGCGTCTTTCAACATTGTCGTGCAGGCTTCAATGAGAGTTCTATTTCTCCTCTCCACAACTCCATTTTTCTGAGGAGTGCGCGGGGAGGAAAACTCATGAAAGATACCTTGTTCTTCACAAAATTCTGTCATAGCACCAGATTCGAATTCTATTCCATGGACACTTCTGATTTTGACCACGGAGCAGTTAAATTCGTTCTGAACCTGCTTGACAAAATTAGTGAAGATGTCAAACGTATCTGACTTTCGTTTCAAAAAGAACACCCATGTAAACCGAGAATGATCATCAACTATCACTAGCGTATAGGACTTGCCTCCCAAGCTATGAACTTGCATTGGACTAAACAAGTCCATATGTATAAGGTAAAGACATCGGGAAGAGTCTTTGTCTGCGATGCTCTTAAAGGTAGCCCGAGTCTGTTTGCCCATCTGGCATGCAGGACAGGGGCTATCTTTGATGCACTTGATACTGGGAGCATCCCTTACCAAGTTCTTAGAAAACAACATACTAATTGTCTTGAAATTAATATGTGCCAATCTCTTATGCCATTGTTCACAAAGAGATGCACTGCCTGTTGCCACAAGGCATACGGGGGTAGATGAATCTAACTGAGAAAATCTAAACAGAAGATATTTCTGCTCCTAATGCCTGATAATACCGTTTCAGAAGAGGTACGTGAAATTATCAGACATTTATCATTGCAGAACTTAACGTCATAACCTTTATCACATAACTGACTTACACTGATTAGGTTATGGTTTAACCCTTCAACATAAGCCACGTCGGTGATAGAGATTATACCGTTGGAAATCATACCGTAACCTCTGGTGACTCCTCGATCTGACCCTCCAAAGATGACTTTGGGTCCATTCTCGACTGGAGTGTAATCACGCAGCAGGCTTCTTGTCCCGGTCATATGCCGGGAGCATCCACTGTCCAAATACCAGATCGGCGTTTTGGTGGCCTTTGGACATTCCTGCAAAACAAAATTAATTTGCCTTAGGAACCCAATCGAACTTGGGTCCTAGATTCCTGGTTAGCACACTCCCCCTCGGTTGGTTAACCCTACGAGTGGTCGGTCTCGCATTGCTAACATAGGGAGTCTCGTAATTCCTTGGATTAAACCAACAATCCACGGCAAAGTGACCGACTTTGCCACAACACCAACAGTCGAATCTGTTGTACCTCTTCCTAGGCTCCTGCCTTACCCTGGGAACGGTGGGTACTGCTGGGGCCTTGGATCTGGAGGTGGAGGCCTCATGGTGACAACAGTCACATGACTTTGTCACCTTCTGTATAACAGGCTTGGCTTTTGGTGCCTGCTTTCCATTATGGCCGCTAGAGAACGGACCATAATTTCCCATGTGGATTTCCTCATAAGGTGCCTTGAAGGCACTCTCACCGAAGTTCCGGGGAAAGTTCCAACCGTCATACCGGCTCTTTGGCTTTGCAACCGAGGGCCGGAAATGATGCCCAAATGTTGACTCAAAGTCATGTTGGCTGCAAGGAAAGCCAGGCTTTCTGAACGTAACAGGACTAAGAGGAGCCTTACCCTTTTCATCAGCAGAGGCCTTCTTGGCGGCCTTATTCTTCCTCTGGTTCTTGTTTCTCCTAGATGAAGAACCAGATACCCCTATATGCCCCAAGCCAGCTCCTTTGGCCTGAGCAGAGAAGGTATCAACGATTGGAAGAACTGTTTTTGGCATAGAGAAGCTCTTGACGATCTTCCTTTCTGCCGCAAGTAGTTCTTCCAACTTGTCGACTTCCTCCTGCTTAAGATCAAGGAGCTTCAAAGACTCTGAATGCTTTGAAGTCAGGTCAAGGTGCTCCTGTCGGAGAGAAATCAAGCTAGTGACCTCTTCCCTTACGGATACACACTCACCCTTAAGGAATTTTACTTCCTTCTTCTCATCCTTCAGTCTCTTATGACACTCATTGAAAGTGTTGAGCAGAAGATCATACTTCTCGAGGAGCTCAGCTTCACGGGCCGAAGGGCCATCCTCAGGTTCATCATCCTGAGACTCAGGATCAGAGTCGGAGTTGGAGAGAGGGGTGTGAGCTTTTACCTTCCCAGTAAATGGGGGGCATTCTCCTTCTGAGTCCGAGCGACCCACCAGCCCGAAGTAGGCTTCCTCATCATCACTTGAGTCTGAGGAGTCAGACTCACTCAGTGTCTTTGGCCGTTTGGCGATGTAGCTCCGCTCCTTCTTCTTGTCTCTAGAGGACTTGTGCTCCTCTTCTTTCCCTTTTTCCCTCTTGCCTTGATAGCAGTCGGCCACGACGTGTCCTGGCTTATTGCATCCAAAGCAAATAATGTCAGAGGAGCGATGTTTGTTCGGTCTAGATGCATACCTGTCAGAAGAATAGTTTTTCTTCTGATGCCTGGAGGAGGGGCCGTCTCTCTTTCTTTGATTCCTCATCTTGAGGAACTTCTTGAACTCTCGAGTGATGAGGGAGAAATCCTCCTCCGACAGCTCTGAGCTGGAGGAGCATGGCTCGGAGTCCTCCTCCTCATCCTTTTTCCTGGCATGGTACGACACAGCACCCTTGCCTTTTCTGGAGTGAATGGCTTTTAGAGCCACCGTCTTTTCTTTGGCAGCCGCCTTCTCAGCTTCTTCTTCTGCTTTTCTGGTGTTCAGCTGAAGCTCATAGGACATCAGCTTTCCAAACAGAATTTGTGGATCAGTTTCAGCTAGTCTACCAAACTCTTTGATGGCGCAGATCTTTGTGTCCCATAGCTTAGTAAGGGACCTAAGGAACTTGTCATTGAGTTCACCATTAGTGAACACTCTTCCGTAGCTTTTGAGGGCGTTAACAATCTTGAGGAAGTTCTCGTATGTGACTCCGATCTCTTCCTTAGGCCCTTGTCTGAAGGCCTCATATTTCTGGTTCAGGAGGGATCTCCGATCATCCCTCACTTCATCCGTGCCCTCCATTAGGATGATCAGGCACTGCTAAATCTCCTCTGCTGTCCTGCAGTTGCTGAAGTTTTGCATCATAGAGTCATCAACTGCGCTGACCAGAATGTTCCGTGCCTTCATGTCAAGTCCCACTAGTACCATCTCGTCCTTGTCCATTTCAGAAAGTGTCTTCGACACTTTCTTGGTGGGATCAATGGTGGAGGCCTTAGTGGGGACATAAGGTCCCTCCAGCACGATCATGAAAAGTCGAGGATCCACTGCTTCCACGTAGAATCTGATCCTTTCCTTCCAAATAGGAAAGTTGAGCCTGTTATACACTGGGATCTTGCCGGAGTACTTGAGCCCGTCCATAGTAGATGTTTGCCTCCTTCTTGACACTAGTGGCAGGATTCAACTCAAGGAGTTAACCTTTTTGATGAGCAACCTCCCTCTGATACCACTTGAAAGTCCACCTAGTGTCAACTATGTGCACCTATGGGGGGGGGGGGGGAATAGGTGACGTGTAGCGCTTTTGCGGAATTTACGAATGTACCTGCACAATAAAAATAAAAAGCACAGCACACAGAATACACAGGCAATTTATAGTGGTTCCCCGACTTGGGTACATCCACTTTCCCCCTTCGACCTATCTCCCAACAAGGGATGACTCGGTCTCTTCTCCAACAGGATTGAAATCCAATCCCTGCACTATCGGAAGGAACCCTTCCACACGTGAGAGTCAACACTCCCACAAAACGGGTTGCACCCAACCCTTATAACGCGGAACAATCGTTCCTTTACAACAAAAGTAAAATGGAATGTACACGAGATACAAACTTCGTTCGGAGACTACGGTGTTCCTCTTCGTTCGACGACGTGTTCGTGAAGTCAACGAAGAGTCTACAACCTTGGTCTCTCTTGGAGAGGATCTCCCCGGAACCGGCGGTGGCAACACGAGCGGCGGCTAGGTTCGGGATCGGCGGCAATGAAGGTGCGCGGCAGCAGTACTTTGAGATCCAGACTTCGTAGCGAAGCTAGCTAGGTCTACCAACGGTCACTCGAGGATCGGTCGTCTCGATCGATTCGAATGGGGAACACTTTCCCGATCTACAAATCGAGAGACAAGAGATCTCTGGATAGACGCGTGAGACTCTAAGCTTGGCTAAGCTTCTGTCGCCGGAGATCAGGAAGAACCGTGATCAACAGCGGCGACCACTTGACGCGAGCGGCGGTGGCGGAGCGGAGCGATTTCGCGATTTTAGGGTTTGCTCTGCTCGGCTTCTTTCTCTGTGTGTCTACAGTTCAAAATATCCGTATATATACTGTAGATACTACTAATTTGACCGTTGTGGAACCCACAAGAAAAATCCCGAAAACCAGTCCAGAACATTGACAGCGGCAGAATCCGGTTCAGGAAGATCCAGAAAAACGCCCATGTCAAAATCGGTGAGAATCGAAAGTGATGCTCGCCGATTCGTCGAGAATCAAAGGTGATTCTCGACGATTCGGCGAGAATCAAGATTGATTGTCGTCGAATTTGCCTTGGTTGCACGCACTTCTTTAGGCCAGGTCGAGACGGCGAGAATCAACCAGTGATTCTCGACGATTCGATGAGAATCACTAGTGATTCTCGCCGAATCGGCGAGAATCACTTGGTGATTCTCGTCGATTCTTACTTAGAAGCAGAGGTGCTCGCTTAGAAGTGGCTGGGTCGAGTGCGGCGAGAATCAACTACTGATTCTCGACGAATCGGCGAGAATCCCAAGTGATTCTCGCCGAATCGGCGAGAATCACTTGGTGGTTCTCGTCGATTTAAACTTAGACGAATTTTCGTCTTTCCACCTATGAGGTGCTCCTTGACCCATCCTTGCTCCTTGTCTGCTCCTGCATATTTACAGCCCTATGCTTGAAAGTAAGTGCACTCCAATAGAGAGAGTACACGTAGGCCAACACACTGATCTGCTCAACGAGGGATTACGTCGTGCAGACCCGTGTATATTGACCTACTGCACCGTGACATTGGTGTGCACTTAGCGTGGAAAAACTGCAAGCACAACTAGAAAGAGTTTATCAAATACATAGTCTATTGACCTTAGCTTGTCCAGGGGCTTCTTCAAATCAGGTACATTGTGGATACAATACCCAACACTTTGTGATTGGTGTTGTAACGCCCCGAAACTCAAAGGAGCAAAGGGGGACGTTTTGGGCCAGTTTTGGTTTCTGGCTGAAAGCACACGGCCTGGGACACGGGCGTGTCCCAGGGCGTGTCAAGCATGTGTCGACACTTAGCCGCGAAGTCGTCGAGTTATTCTCGACGATTCGTCGAGAATGGGCACACGGCCTGCGACACGGGCGTGTCGTAGGGCGTGTCGACCCGTGTCGACACTTAGCCGTGAAATCGTCGAGTTATACTCGACGATTCGTCGAGAATGGGCACACGGCCTGCGACACGGGCGTGTCGCAGGGCGTGTCGACCCGTGTCGACGATCGTCAAGGTGAAATCGTCGAGATTCACTCGACGATCGTCGAGTCAAGGCACACGGCCTAGGACACGGGCGTGTCTAAGGCCGTGTCATCAAGTCGTCGATCTCCACTCGACGAAATGTCCCGTGTACACGGCCTGGGGGCCCAGGCGTGTCAAAGTGACACGGGCAAGGACACAGGCGTGTCCTAGAACCCGTGCAGTGCTCGGGTTGGAAACGGGGGAAAAATCATGGGGTACACGGCCGGCTACACGGCCGTGTCAGCTGGAACACGGGCGTGTCAGCTCGAACACGGGCGCGTTCGATACCCGTGTGCGTGTCCAGGAGATTCGATTTTGACGGCGAATGCGGCACACGGCCCTGGACACGGGCGTGTGTCAGGCCGTGTTCGGTCCAGATTGGGCATTTCAGCCCCGAATCAAAGCCGTTCGTTTCCTTAATTGAAGATCCAATGGCTGGGGGTTGTTCCTGAGAGGATATACCCGGGAGTTGACTTGAAATCCATCATTTTTCTTACCTTTTCATCTCTCCAAACCCTTGGAGAAAGAAGAGCTAAGGCAAGAGGAAGAGGAGCTAGATCCGCCATTGGAGGAGCTTCGGAGCTCCGAATCGCAAGCCGACTCCGGATCCGCGGAGGCAACGCTAGTGCGGTCATTTCCATCCGATTACTTTCCGATGGCACCAAAGAGGAACGCAAGGGTAACGATCCTCATCTTGAGCACTAATAGCTCTCTTTCTTAGCATAGGAAGCCCGCTCTCGTGAGTTTGCGGAGAGTTGGAGGCGTTCCTTCGGGTAGATATGTAAAGTCCCCGTTGTTTAGAGTTCGTATGCGAGAACGGACATAGGCATTTTGGTTGAAGCCTACCCGGACATGTTAGTCCGGATCGGTGAGGTTGCATTGCTTAAGGCCGGAGAAGACTCCGTGCTATTGGGTGTTTTTCGGGTTTTCTACGCGGTAGATTGCAGCAGGGAGCCTTGGGGACTAACCCAAAGGTGCACCCGAAAAACTGGGCGGATACGAGATCTTGCCGACTTGGTGGCCTGAGAGACAACTTGAACATAACGGGGTTATGTGATTTGCGGTAGAATGGGATTCGGTGAAAGTTTGACCCGCGCATATGGCTTAAATTGTCGTTGCGATGTGAGCACGGGTTAGATGGAACCGTACCCGCTCTATGTCGTTCGGGTTAGAGAGACCTAAAGTTACATGGCACTCGCCGTTGGCATAGATGGGGGTCTTCGGTGGTCAATGGCTTATATTGACGTGACCAATACCAGGAAGACGAATTGCTCATAGGAATGGCCGTCTAAGTGGCGGTGGTGAGTCCGGAATGTTAATGGCTTTAATTGACGTAACATCGACCGGTTCACCGAGAATGTGCCCTGAGTGCACGGGACGTGTGGCCGTACGAGCCAACGTCTGTGTTGAAATGGCTACGGTTATATGCATTGCTCGCTTGTGCCAATGAAATGCAGGGAAGGAGCATCGCCGCCCCGAGTTGGGGGCGGGATCGTTATAATTTGGTCAGCATTGCTGACCGTTGCCTTGTTTGCCACCGTGCGGTGGTGTGTTGCTTGCAGGTGCAGCTGGACCAAGCGGTCAGTAGCGGGCTAAAGCCCTTTTTGCGAAGCTGGCCCTCGAAGGCTCAAGTGGAAATGTTTTTTTTCTGTTTTATTCATGTATGACCGGCCTGCGTGCCGAGGTTTGTAAATCATGTATTAAACAAGTGGAACACTCTGTAAGGCCTTAAGGCCGATTTTTGGGTATTTTGTATACATTCCTAAATGTTGGGTATTAGTGGACATTCGTGCTCTTATGCTGGGTTCTTGTTTACAACTTATATAAACTGCTTCCGCTAGAATGCTCTGTGTAGGACGTTGAGATTGGTTGGATGGTTTCCATACGTAACCACCCGGTCTGTCCGTGGTATATGGCGTCGGGCCCCGGCCGGACCTACTGCTATATGCTATGCGACGGATAGGGGGTGTTACA
This sequence comes from Platanthera guangdongensis, assembly GCA_039583875.1. Lineage (NCBI taxonomy): Eukaryota > Viridiplantae > Streptophyta > Magnoliopsida > Asparagales > Orchidaceae > Platanthera > Platanthera guangdongensis. The sequence continues at coordinate 131,397,160 of CM077152.1, forward strand.
ATTTGGTATCAGACTACTGGTTTTGGTCGGGCTTAAAGTGAATTCTTGGGCGAATTCTTTTTAAGGGGAGGTGAGCACATTGTGTGCGTCATCGTTATAACGGTAAAAGAACCCATGAATGTCCACTTAGGAATGAAAATACTCGTGTTTGAGGAACCTGCGTGTTCTTATAATTGTTGTTTGCAATTTGTTTGGTCGCTTAACGGTGCTTTGTACCACTATAGGTGACCAGAAGTGGTGTTGGGCCGTCAGAACGCCGAGGTTCTGAGGCTAGTAGTGCACCGGAAGTTGCTCCCGCAACACCTTTGTCGGCTGAAAATATAAGATTGGTGGCTGAAGCGGTGTTGGCCGTGATCAATGCGCAGCCTGGGAGGCAAGCGCAGCAGCCAGCTCCTGTGTTGGAGCAAGAACCTCTGCAAGAGGCTGAGCCGAGGAGGGTGGATCAAGTGGTTGTTGAACCAATAGTGCCAAGGAGGGCAACTGAGAGGCAGTTGAAGCATGTAATGAGCTTTAACCCTCCGTTATTCTCGGGGTTGGGAACCCCATCTCAGGCTGAAGACTGGCTCTCCAGGGTGAAGAGAGTCATGACAGCGACGGAGACGGAGGAGTGGCAAATGACCACCATCGCTACATTCCTGCTGGATGGGGAAGCGAGGATGTGGTGGGAAGGATTTGAGCTGCATCATCTGAGAGGTAGACAACTGATAGACGTTCCGATGGAAGAGTTCTCGGGATTGTTCTTAGCAAGATACCTCCCTTCTACTCAGAGGATCTCAATGGAGAATGAGTTCTTGAAGTTGGTGCAGGGTGAGAGGAGCGTGGATGAATATCTCCACGAGTTTACGCGGTTGAGTCGTTATGCGAGCTCTACCATCATGGATGAGGAGCGCAAGACTAATCGTTTTTATGAAGGCCTGAGGGATGAGCTGAGATTATTACTATCGGGGCCAATGACGCAGGGTTTCTTAACCTTGGTCAATACTGCCCGGTCCTTGGAGAAGGACATGAAGAATGTACAAGCGAAGAAAGGCTTGGCTGATAAGAAATCTGAGTTCAGAGTGCCGACTACTTCAAAGTCCGGCTATCGGAAGTCTTTCAAGAAGCATAGGACTTCGGGTCCAGCTCCTTCTGGCGCTTCTGGGGTGACTACGGGTCGGACCACGGGTGCGTGCTTTACGTGTGGAAAGACGGGGCATTTCGCCCGTGATTGTTGGAGCGGACGTCCTAAGTCCGAGAGGAGGCCAGGAGCTACCTACGAAGAGAAGGGAAAGGCGGTGGAGTCGACCGCATCCCACTATGCTCCGGCCCAACCAAGGGTCTACAATCTTGGCCAACAGGAGGCCATTAAACAAGCCGATGTGGTGACAGTTACGGTTTAATTTATAGCAAGTTAATTTCTTTAAATACTTGTTATATATATGTTACCTTACCACTGCTTGTTTAGGATTTGTTTTGATTTGTGAAAATCCGGCACGAGCACTCTTCGATACGGGAGCTTCACACTCCTTCTTGTCCGAAGGATTTATATCACGCATCGGAGTCCCTTCTTCGATGGCGAAGGACAAGTTGGATGTGTTGTTGCCCAATGGGTGTTCGATGCGAGCGGTTAGGATCCGCGATGTTAAGATTCGTATTGGGGAGCAGGAGTTCGACCTGCGAGCGTCTTTACTTCCGTTAGTGGAGTTCGACGTCATATTTGGCATGGACTGGCTCTCGGAGCAGCAGGCCCATATAGATTGCGGTAGCAAGGAAGTTAAGCTGGGAGCGAGTCGTGAGACGACGTTTACGGGCTTAAAGGGGTCGAGCAAGACGTTGATGTCTGCTCTTCAGGTGGTGAAGGCGGTTCGTGCTGGAGCAGAACTGTTCTTTACACTAGTGGAGGTTGCAAAGCCGAAGCCTGCTTTGGATTGTATTTCAGTGGTATCAGAATACCCTGATGTGTTCCCCGCAGATCTTCCTAGAGCCCCGCCTCAACGGGAGATAGATTTTACGATCGAGCTAGTGCCAGGTGCAAAGCCTGTGTCACGATCTCCATATCGGCTAGCGCCTAAGGAAATGGCGGAGCTGAAAGTTCAACTGTAAGAGTTGTTGGAGCAAGGGTATGTGCGCCCGAGTTCTTCGCCTTGGAGCGCACCGGTCCTCTTTGTTAAGAAGAAGGACGGAAGCTTGAGATTATGTATTGATTATCGGGAGCTAAACAAGCTGACTGAGAAGAATAAGTACCCGATCCCTAGGATTGATGATCTCTTTGATCAGTTAGTCGGGTCGACGGTGTACTCGAAGTTAGATCTCAAGTCTGGGTACTATCAGCTGCGGATAAGGGAGAGTGATATCCCGAAGACAACGTTTAGTACGAGATACGGGCATTATGAGTTTACGGTCATGACGTTTGGGCTGACCAATGTGTCGTCAGTATTCATGGATTTGATGAACAGGACGTTCAGGGAGTACTTGGACCATTTCGTGATCGTCTTCATCGACGATATTTTGGTGTACTCGCAAAGTGAGGAAGATCACTTCAAGCATCTTCATTTGGTGTTGGAGACGCTAAGGAGAAACCAGTTGTATGCCAAGTTCTCGAAGTGCGAGTTTTGGCTATCCTCAGTGGCGTTCCTCGGACATATAGTGAGTGGAGAGGGTATTGCTGTGGATCCGGCGAAGATTGTTGCGATACGGGAGTGGCCTGAGCTTGCTATGGTAGCAGAAGTTCGGAGCTTTTTGGGGCTTGCCGGCTATTATAGGCTCTTCATAGAGAACTTCTCGCGGATAGCGCTACCTCTCACTACTTTGACGAGGAAGGAGCATAAGTTCGTTTGGACGCCGGAGTGCGCGCGAGCTTTTGAGGAGTTGAAGTGTCGGTTGACCACGGCGCCTGTGCTGAGTTCGCCGGTTGGAACCGAAGGCTATGAGATATATAGCGATGCTTCGGGCAGCGGTTTGGGTTGTGTGCTACTGCAGCACGGAAGCGTGATAGCTTATGGCTCGAGACAGCTAAAAGTGCACGAGAGGAATTATCCGGTCCATGACTTGGAGTTAGCGGCCGTGATTTTTGCCTTGAAGCTGTGGAGACATTATTTGTACGGTGTGAAGATTGACATCTACACCGATCACAAGAGCCTAAAGAATTTGATTGATCAGAAAGATCTGAATATGCAGCAGCGTAGGTGGATGGAGTTCCTGGGGGACTATACATTCAAGATCCACTACGTGCCTGGCAAAGGGAATGCGGTTGCGGACGCGTTGAGTCGCCGAGCCCCAGCTCAAGCGAATTGGCTATCAGTGCATGATGAGCGGTTGGTGCAGGAGCTGGAGGCGTTGGAGATTGTTTGTGTGGATAGACAATCTAGTGCTGAAGCAGTGCTGAATTGGACTGAAGTCCAATATGACCTGGCTGATCGGATTCGGCAGGCTTTGGATATGGATGCTCAAATGAAGCAGTTCATGATAGAGGCTCTGGATGGGTCAAATTCCCAATTCGTTGTGGAGGACGGATTGCTGTGGAAAGACGGTCGTTTGTGCGTCCCAAGTGTGGGCAATTTACGGGTGGAGTTGTTGTACGAGGCGCACCATACCAAGTACTCGATTCACCCGGGGAGCACGAAGATGTACCGTGATGTAAAGAAACTGTTTTGGTGGCCGGGCTTAAAGAAGGATGTGGCGCTATGTTGGGTATTGTATCCACAATGTACCTGATTTGAAGAAGCCCCTAGACAAGCTAAGGTCAATAGACTATGTATTTGATAAACTTTTTCAAGTTGTACTTGCAGTTTCTCCACGCTAAGTGCACACCAATGTCAGGGTGCAGTAGGTCAATATACACGGATCTGCACGACGTAATCCCTCGTTGAGCAGATCAGTGTGTTGGCCTATGTGTACTCTCTCTATTGGAGTGCACTTACTTTCAAGTACAGGGCCGCTCATATGCAAGAGAAGCCAAGGAGCATGGAGGATCAAGGAGCAGCTCCTAGGTGGAAGACGAAAAATCGTCCAAGGCAAATTCGACGAGAATCACCAAGTGATTCTCGCCGAATCGGCGAGAATCACTTGGTGATTCTCGCCGAATCGACGAGAATCATCCGTGATTCTCGCCGACTCCTTCTGGCCATCTCAATAGGGTGCCAAGTAAGATTCGGCGAGAATCACTTGTAATTCCCGCCGAACCAGTGGTCATGCAGCCCATGAATACAAGTTGAATTCGTTGGGAATCGACAAGTAATTCGATGAGAATCACAAACGATTCTCGACGAATCGTCGAGAATCACTTGATGATTCTCGCCGAATCGTCGAGAATCGTCTGCGATTCTCGCCGATTTTTACTTGGCGTTTTCTCAGTATGCAGCTGAACCGGATTCTGTTTCTGGATTGGTTTGAACCGGATTTTGGGGATTTCTTTTGTGGGTCCCACAAACGGTCAAAATTGCTGTATCTTCAGGGTATAAATACATGTTTTCTTTTTGAACAAAGGACACAGAAAAATACGCCGAGCTCACGGAAACCCTAAGATCGCGAAATCCTTCCGCCGCCTCCGTCGCCGCTCGCGCAAGTCCGTCGCCGCCACCGATAGATCTTCTTCCTGATCTCCGGCGACAGTAGCTTAGCAAGGCTTGAGTCTCACGCGTCTATCCAGAGATCCTTTGTCTCTCGATTTGTTGATCGGAAACACTTCCCATCCAAATCGATCGAGACGACCGATCCTCGTGTGACCGTTGGTAGACCGAGCTTGCTTCGCAACGAAGTTTGGATCTCCAAGTTCAGCAGCTGCTCTTCATCGTAGCCGCCGATCCCGAAGCTAGCCGCCGCTCGTGTGCCGCCGCCGGTTCCGGGGAAATCCTCTCCAAGAGAGACCAAGGTCGTAGACTCTTCATCGACGTCAAGAACACGTCGTCGAACAAAGAGGAACACCGGAGTCTCCAAGAGAAGTTTGTATCACGTGTACATTCTACTTTTATTTTATTGTAAAGGAACTTTTGTTCCGTGTTGTAAGGGTTGGGTGCAACCCGATTTGTGAGAGTGTTGACTCTCACGTGTGGAAGGGCTCCTTCCGTTAGTGCAGGGATTGGATTTCAATCCCGTTGGTGAAGTGACCGAGTCATCCCTTGTTGGGGAGATAGGTCGAAGGGGGAAAGTGGATGTACCCAAGTCGGGGAACCACTATAAATTTGTTGTGTTTTCTGTGTGCTGTGTTTGTTGTTTTTATTGTGCAGGTACATCTGTAAATTCCGCAAAAGAACCACACGTCACCTATTCCCCCCCCCCCATAGGTGCACATAGCCGACACTAGGTGGACTTTCAAGTGGTATCAGAGCGAGGTTCCTCAACAAAAAGGCTAACACCTTGAGGTGAATCCTGCCACTAGTGTCAACAAGGAGACATACAGCTACTATGGACGGGCTCAAGTACTCCGGCAAGATCCCAGTGTGCAACAGACTCAACTTTCCTATCTGGAAGGAAAGGATCAGGTTCTATATGGAAGCAGTGGACCCTCGACTGTTCATGATCGTGCTGGAGGGACCTTATGTACCCACTAAGGCCTCCACCATTGATCCCACCAAGAAAGTGCCAAAGACACTCTCTGAAATGGACAAGGATGAGATGGTCCTAGTGGGCCTTGACATGAAGGCAAGAAACATCCTGGTCAGCGCGGTTGACGACTCTATGATGCAAAACTTCAGCAACTGCAGGACAGCTCAGGAGATTTGGCAGTGCCTGATCATCCTAATGGAGGGCACGGATGAAGTGAGGGATGATCGGAGATCCCTCCTGAACCAGAAGTATGAGGCCTTCCGGCAAGGGCCTAAGGAAGAGATCGGAGTCACATACGAGAACTTCCTGAAGATTGTTAACGCCCTCAAGGGCTATGGAAGAGTGTTCACCAATGGTGAACTCAATGACAAATTCCTTAGGTCCCTTACTAAGGAATGGGACACAAAGATCTGCGCCATCAGAGAATTTGGCAGACTAGCAGAAACTGATCCACAAATCCTGTTCGGGAAGCTGATGTCCTATGAACTTCAGCTGAACACCAGGAAGGCAGAGGAAGAAGCAGAGAAGGCTGCTGCAAAAGAAAAGACTGTGGCCCTAAAAGCCAGTCACTCCAGAAAAGGGAAGGGTGCGGTGTCGTACCGTGCCAGGAATAAGGAAGAAGAGGAGGACTCCGATCCATGCTCCTCCAGCTCAGATCTGTCGGAAGAGGATTTCTCCCTTATCACTCGAGAGTTCAAGAAATTCCTCAAGATGAGGAATCAAAGGAAGAGAGACGGCTCCTCATCCAGACATCAGAAGAAAAACTACTCTTCTGATAGGTATGCATCTAAACCTAACAAACATCGTTCGTATGATATTATTTGCTTTGGATGCAATAAGCCAGGTCACGTCGTGGCCAACTGCCATCAAAGCAAAAGAGATAAAGGGAAAGGAGAGGAGCTCAAATCCTCCAGAGATAAGAAGGAGCGGAGCTACATCGCAAGAAGACCAAAGACACTAAGTGAGTCTGATTCCTCAGACTCCAGTGATGATGAGGAAGCCTACTTCGGGCTGGTGGGTCGCTCAGACTCAGAAGGAGAATGTCCCCCATTTACTGGGAAGGTAAAAGCTCACACCCCTCTCTCCGACTCCGACTCTGATCCTGAGTCTCAGGATGATGAACCTGAGGATGGCCCTTCGGCCCGCGAAGCTGAACTCCTCGAGAAGTATGAGCTTCTGCTCAACACTTTCGACGAGTGTCGTAAGAGACTGAGGGCTGAGAAGAAGGAAGTAAAATTCCTTAAGGGTGAGTGTGTATCCCTAAGGGAAGAGGTCACTAGTTTGATTTCTCTCCGGCAGGAACACCTTGACCTGACTTCAAAGCACTCAGAGTCTTTGCAGCTCCTTGATCTCAAGCAGGAGGAAGTCAACAAATTGGAAGAACTACTTGCGGCAGAAAGGAAGATCGTACAGAGCTTCTCTATGCCAAAAACAGTGCTTCCAGTCGTTGACACCTTCTCTGCTCAGGCCAAAGGAGCTGGCTTGGGGCATATTGGGGCATCTGGTTCTTCATCTAGGAGGAACAAGAACCAGAGGAAGAATAAGGCCGCCAAGAAGGCCTCTGCTGATGAAAAGGGGAAGGCTCCTATTAGTCCTGTTGCGTTCAGAAAGCCTGGCTTTCCTTGCAACCAACATGACTTTGAGTCAACATTTGGGCATCATTTCCGGCCCTCGGTTGCAAAGCCTAAGAGCCGGTATGACGGTTGGAACTTCCCCCGGAACTTTGGTGAGAGTGCCTTCAAGGCACCTTATGAGGAGATCCACATAGGAAATTATGGTCTGTTCTCTAGCGGCCATAATGGAAAGCAGGCGCCAAAAGTCAAGCCTGTTATTCAGAAGGTGACAAAGTCATGTGACTGCCGTCACCATGAGACCTCCACCTCCAGATCCAAGGCCCCAGCTGTACCCGTTGTTCCCAGGGTAAGGCAGGAGCCTCGGAAGAGATACAACAGGTTCGACTGTTGGTGCTGTGGCAAAGTCGGTCACTTTGCCGTGGATTGTTGGTTTAATCCAAGGAACTACGAGACTCCCCATGTTAACAATGCGAGACCGACCACTCGTAGGGTTAACCGACCGAGGGGGAGTGTGCTAACCAGGAATCTAGGACCCAAGTTCGATTGGGTTCCTAAGGCAAATTAATTTTGTTTTACAGGAATGTCCAAAGGCCACCAAAACGCCAATCTGGTATTTGGACAGTGGATGCTCCCGGCATATGACCGGGACAAGAAGCCTGCTGCGTGATTACACTCCAGTCGAGAATGGTCCCAAAGTCATCTTTGGAGGGTCAGATCGAGGAGTCACCAGAGGTTATGGTATGATTTCCAACGGTATAATCTCTATCACCGACGTGGCTTATGTTGAAGGGTTAAACCATAACCTGATCAGTGTAAGTCAGTTATGTGATAAAGGTTATGACGTTAAGTTCTGCAAGGATAAATGTCTGATAATTTCACGTACCTCCTCTGAGACGGTATTATCAGACATTAGGAGCAGAAATATCTTCTGCTTAGATTTTCTTAGTATAGATTCATCTACCCCCGTATGCCTTGTGGCAACAGGCAGTGCTTCTCTTTGTGAACAATGACACAAGAGATTGGCACATATTAATTATAAGACAATTAGTATGCTATTTTCTAAGAATTTAGTAAGAGATGCTCCCAGTATCAAGTGCATCAAGGATAGCCCCTGTCATGCATGCCAGATGGGCAAACAGACACGGGCTACCTTTAAGAGCATTGCAGACAAAGACTCTTCCGGATGTCTTTACCTGCTACAAATGGACTTGTTTGGCCCAATGCAAGTTCATAGCTTGGGAGGCAAGTCATATACGCTAGTGATAGTTGATGATCACTCACGGTTTACATGGGTGTTCTTTTTGAAACGAAAGTCAGATACTTTTGACATCTTCACTAATTTTGTCAAGCAAGTTCAGAACGAATTTAACTGCTCCGTGGTCAAAATCCGAAGTGACCATGGAACAGAATTCGAATCTGGTGCTATGACAGAATTTTGTGAAGAACAAGGTATCTTTCATGAGTTTTCCTCCCCGCGCACTCCTCAGCAAAATGGAGTTGCGGAGAGGAGAAATAGAACTCTCATTGAAGCCTGCACGACTATGTTGAAAGATGCTTCTCTCCCGGAATACTTCTGGGCAGAGGGTGTCAATACGGCATGTCATGTACAAAACCGAGCTTTGATCAACAAACATCATCGTAAGACGCCCTACGAGCTACTAAAAGGCAGGAAACCAACCATGTCCTACTTGAGGATCTTTGGTTGCAGATGCTATGTACTTAATAATGGGAAGTACCCGCGTACTAAATTCGGTGAAAAATGCTTCGAGGGCATATTCATGGGCTATAGTTCCCATAGTCGGGCATATAGGGTCTTCAATAAGAAAACCCTAGTGGTAGAAGAATCAATAAATATTGTATTTGATGAAGGAAGTTTGCTTAACTGTCATTCTTCCAGTAGTCTTCTTGAAGATGCAGGTGCTAGACTTGACCAGCTGAATCTGGATGAGACCCCTAAAGATGACGCACCCAAGTACATCAAAGTTTCCACCTCCACGTCATCTGAAGATGTTGAAGATCAAGATGGAACAAATCTTTTAGAAGAAAGAGAAGCACAAGAAGTAGCTGAAGCTCCAGACGCCAGACTTCTAGAGCTCCGTCACGTGCGGGATCATCCTAGAGAACAGATCATCGGAGATCCTCGTGTAGGCGTCAGAACTCGAAGAGGTACAACTAACGAAGTATTGCATCTCAGCTTCCTGTCACAGGTAGAGCCAAAGAAGTTCGATGAGGCGAACAAGGATGCGGCATGGATTCTGGCCATGCAAGAGGAACTACATCAATTCGAACGTTGCAAGGTTTGGACGCTGGTTCCCAGACCATACAAGCAGAATGTCATTGGCACGAAGTGGATTTTCAGAAACAAGCTGGATGAACATGGTGTCATCATAAAGAACAAGGCCAGGCTGGTGGCTCAAGGTTACAGACAGGAGGAAGGGATTGACTTCGACCAAACCTTCGCACCAGTCGCAAGGCTCGAGGCAATCCGGTTGTTCCTGGCATATGCTTCACACAAAGGATTCACTGTCTACCAAATGGATGTGAAATCGGCATTCCTGAACGGAGACCTGAAAGAGGAAGTATACGTCGCTCAACCCCAGGTTTTGTCGACCCTACTTATCCCAATCACGTTTATTTTCTTAATAAGGCCTTATATGGGTTGAAACAAGCTCCACGAGCTTGGTATGAGACTTTATCTAGTTTTCTTCTTGAGAACAAGTTCTCCAGAGGTAAAATAGATAAAACATTGTTTCTCCGGGAAGTTAAAGGCAAGATTTTGCTGGTGCAAATCTATGTCGATGACATAATATTCGGCTCAACGGACAACAATCTTTGCAAAACGTTTTCCAAACTTATGCAAGGAAAGTTTGAAATGAGCAGTATGGGAGAGCTCAAGTATTTCTTAGGCCTTCAAGTGAAACAGTCTGAGGATGGAATCTTCATCTCTCAGACGAAGTTCACAAATGAACTCCTTAAGAAATTCGGTATGGAGAGTGCAACCTCTATGAGGACTCCAATGGGATCCACCATGTCTCTGGATAAGGATGAGAAAGGTAAACCTTTCGATGAAACCAAATACAGAAGCATCATTGGATCCCTGCTCTACCTTACTGCCAGTAGACCGGATATTATGTTCTCCACATGTGTATGTGCCCGATATCAGGTGAACACAAAGGAATCTCACTATGTCGCTGCAAAGCGAATTCTAAGATACCTTAAAGGTACTCCTAATCTTGGCTTGTGGTACCCGAGGAACAATGATGTCGAGCTAATAGGCTTTTCAGATGCTGATTTTGCAGGGAGCAGGGATGACAGGAAAAGCACCTCCGGGATGTGTCAATTCCTCGGCAGGAGGCTTATCTCATGGAACAGCAAGAAACAGAATTGTGTTGCAACCTCCACAGCAGAGTCCGAGTATATCTCGGCAGGAAGCTGTTGCGCACAACTCCTTTGGATCAGAAATCAGTTGGCCGACTACAACCTTCAGTTCAAGGAAGTTCCAATGTACTGCGACTCCTCCAGTGCAATTGCCATTGCCAACAATCCGGTGTCGCACAGCAGAACGAAGCATATTGAAGTACGCTACCACTTCATTCGGGAGCACGTGGAGAACAAGGATATCTCTCTCTGTTATGTCCCCACGGACAAGCAGATTGCTGATATATTCACAAAGCCCCTAGACGAGGCAAAGTTCAATCTTTTCAAGACAGAATTGGGGATGCTCAATTATGAAGAATGAAGACTACAGAGGCTCCCAACTCGTGCATAATCTGAGGGGGAGCCGGGAACTCCAGCGTGAGTACAGATGCAAGAACTGAGGGGGAGCTAAGGGCCAAAGGTTCCTGACCCCGATTTGCCGAAGCCGAAAAGGGGGAGATAACCCTCTCGGGGTCAAGGCTAAGGTGCCTCCAGCTTGCTCCCAAGCACTCGGTATTGGTAAGGGATGTCTCCACTTAATGATGTTAAGTTTATGGTCTTCAGTTGCTTTCCTTTTCATTTGCTCTATTCACCTTAGCTTGTAGGGTTTAGGCTTCTTCAAATAGGGGGAGATTGTTGGGTATTGTATCCACAATGTACCTGATTTGAAGAAGCCCCTGGACAAGCTAAGGTCAATAGACTATGTATTTGATAAACTTTTTCAAGTTGTACTTGCAGTTTCTCCACGCTAAGTGCACACCAATGTCAGGGTGCAGTAGGTCAATATACACGGATCTGCACGACGTAATCCCTTGTTGAGCAGATCAGTGTGTTGGCCTATGTGTACTCTCTCTATTGGAGTGCACTTACTTTCAAGTACAGGGCCGCTCATATGCAAGAGAAGCCAAGGAGCATGGAGGATCAAGGAGCAGCTCCTAGGTGGAAGACGAAAAATCGTCCAAGGCAAATTCGACGAGAATCACCAAGTGATTCTCGCCGAATCGGCGAGAATCACTTGGTGATTCTCGCCGAATCGGCGAGAATCACTTGGTGATTCTCGCCGAATCGACGAGAATCATCCGTGATTCTCGCCGACTCCTTCTGGCCATCTCAATAGGGTGCCAAGTAAGATTCGGCGAGAATCACTTGTAATTCCCGCCGAACTAGTGGTCATGCAGCCCATGAATACAAGTTGAATTCGTTGAGAATCGACAAGTAATTCGACGAGAATCACAAACGATTCTCGACGAATCGTCGAGAATCACTTGATGATTCTCGCCGAATCGTCGAGAATCGTCTGCGATTCTCGCCGATTTTTACTTGGCGTTTTCTCAGTATGCAGCTGAACCAGATTCTGTTTCTGGATTGGTTTGAACCGGATTTTGGGGATTTCTTTTGTGGGTCCCACAAACGGTCAAAATTGCTGTATCTTCAGGGTATAAATACATGTTTTCTTTTTGAACAAAGGACACAGAAAAATACGCCGAGCTCACGAAAACCCTAAGATCGCGAAATCCTTCCACCGCCTCCGTCGCCGCTCGCGCAAGTCCGTCGCCGCCACCGATAGATCTTCTTCCCGATCTCCGGCGACAGTAGCTTAGCAAGGCTTGAGTCTCACGCGTCTATCCAGAGATCCTTTGTCTCTCGATTTGTTGATCGGAAACACTTCCCATACGAATCGATCGAGACGACCGATCCTCGTGTGACCGTTGGTAGACCGAGCTTGCTTCGCAACGAAGTTTGGATCTCCAAGTTCAGCAGCTGCTCTTCATCGTAGCCGCCGATCCCGAAGCAAGCCGCCGCTCTTGTGCCGCCGCCGGTTCCGGGGAAATCCTCTCCAAGAGAGACCAAGGTCGTAGACTCTTCATCGACGTCAAGAACACGTCGTCGAACAAAGAGGAACACCGGAGTCTCCAAGAGAAGTTTGTATCACGTGTACATTCTACTTTTATTTTATTGTAAAGGAACTTTTGTTCCGTGTTGTAAGGGTTGGGTGCAACCCGATTTGTGAGAGTGTTGACTCTCACGTGTGGAAGGGCTCCTTCCGTTAGTGCAGGGATTGGATTTCAATCCCGTTGGTTAAGTGACTGAGTCGTCCCTTGTTGGGGAGATAGGTCGAAGGGGGAAAGTAGATGTACCCAAGTCGGGGAACCACTATAAATTTGCTGTGTTTTTTGTGTGCTGTGTTTGTTGTTTTTATTGTGCAGGTACATCTGTAAATTCCGCAAAAGAACCACACGTCACCTATTCCGCCCCCCATAGGTGCACATAGCCGACACTAGGTGGACTTTCACGCTATACGTAGCGAAGTGCCAAACTTGCGCCTTAGTGAAGGCGGAGTGCCAAAAGCCGGGAGGATTTCTTAAGTCCTTGCCTATTCCGGAGTGGAAATTTGACGACATCTCTATGGACTTTGTGCACGGTTTGCCAAGGTCGCAAAAGGGGAACGATGCCATCTGGGTGGTCGTGGATCGATTAACGAAGGTGTCGCATTTTATTCCGCATAGGAAGGACGATCCGGTGGAGAAGCTGGCAAAGCTTTATGTAGATAATATAGTACGGCTTCATGGTGTGCCTCGCAGCATCGTGAGTGACCGTGATGGGCGGTTCACGTCCAATGATTGGAGGCTGGTGCAGCAAATGTTGGGAACAAAGCTGATGTTTAGCACAACCTTTCACCCGCAAACGGATGGGCAGACCGAGAGGGTCAATAGAACCATGGAAGACATGCTTCGCATGTGTGTCTTGGACTTTGGAAAGCAATGGGAGGACCACCTTTATTTGGTGGAGTTCGCATACAACAATAGCTACCAAGCAAGTATTCAGATGGCGCCTTTCGAGGCCCTATATGGTAGAAGATGTCGCACGCCGTTGTCTTGGTTAGAAACGGGCGAGTCGAAGTTGTATAAGCGATCGAAAGTGGATGATGCTACTTCTTTGGTGAGAACCATTCGGGAGAGGTTACTCATCGCTCAGGACCGGCAAGCAAAGTACTATAATGCCAAGCACAGGAACGTGGAGTTTGCTGTGGGTGATTATGTGTACCTAAAGATCAAGCCGTTCAAGGGTGTCTCGCGGGTGCGACGATTGAAAAAGCTAAGCCTGAGGTACCTTGGACCGTTTGAGGTTCTGGAGCGAGTTGGAGAAGCGGCCTATAGGTTGAAGCTTTCGGTGGAGCTAAGTGGTTTACACGATGTGTTCCACATTTCGGTGCTTCAGAAGGCGGTGCAAGAGCCTACGCAAGTGATCGCGGTCGATCAAGTGCCGGTGGATAGTGGGCTAACGACAAAGGTCAAGCCCGTGTGGATTGAGGACTCGGAGGTCAAGCGGCTACGCAATAAAGAGATCAGGATGGTCAAAGTCCGGTGGGACAATTGCGGTCGTGAGGAGCTCTCTTGGGAGCGAGAGCAGACTATGCTTGACGAGTATCCGGAGTTGTTCCGCTCAGGTACAAATGTTGTTTTTGTATATCTTTCTTTTATGTAATTTCGTGGGCGAAATTCTTTTAAGAGGGGGAGAGTTGTAACGCCCCGAAACTCAAAGGATCAAAGGGGGACGTTTTGGGCCAGTTTTGGTTTCTGGCTGAAAGCACACGGCCTGGGACACGGGCGTGTCCCAGGGCGTGTCAAGCGTGTGTCGACACTTAGCCGCGAAGTCGTCGAGTTATTCTCGACGATTCGTCGAGAATGGGCACACGGCCTGCGACACGGGCGTGTCGCAGGGCGTGTCGACCCGTGTCGACACTTAGCCGTGAAATCGTCGAGTTATAATCGACGATTCGTCGAGAATGGGCACACGGCCTGCGACACAGGCGTGTCGCAGGGCGTGTCGACCCGTGTCGACGATCGTCAAGGTGAAATCATCGAGATTCACTCGACGATCGTCGAGTCAAGGCACACGGCCTAGGACACGGGCGTGTCCAAGGCCGTGTCATCGAGTCGTCGATCTCCACTCGACGAAATGTCCCGTGTACACGGCCTGGGGGCCCAGGCGTGTCAAAGTGACACGGTCAAGGACACGGGCGTGTCCTAGAACCCGTGCAGTGCTCGGGTTGGAAACGGGGGAAAAATCATGGGGTACACGGCCGGCTACACGGCCGTGTCAGCTGGAACACGGGCGTGTCAGCTTGAACACGGGCGTGTTCGATACCCGTGTGCGTGTCCAGGAGATTCGATTTTGACGGTGAATGCGGCACACGGCCCTGGACACGGGCGTGTGCCAGGCCGTGTTCGGTCCAGATTGGGCATTTCAGCCCCGAATCAAAGCCGTTCGTTTCCTTGATTGAAGATCCAATGGCTGGGGGTTGTTCCTGGGAGGATATACCCGGGAGTTGACTTGAAATCCATCATTTTTCTTACCTTTGCATCTCTCCAAACCCTTGGAGAAAGAAGAGCTAAGGCAAGAGGAAGAGGAGCTAGATCCGCCATTGGAGGAGCTTCGGAGCTCCGAATCGCAAGCCGACTCCGGATCCGCGGAGGCAACGCTAGTGCGGTCATTTCCATCCGATTACTTTCCGATGGCGCCAAAGAGGAACGCAAGGGTAACGATCCTCATCTTGAGCACTAATAGCTCTCTTTCTTAGCATAGGAAGCCCGCTCTCGCGAGTTTGCGGAGAGTTGGAGGCGTTCTTTCGGGTAGATATGTAAAGTCCCCGTTGTTTAGAGTTCGTATGCGAGAACGGACATAGGCATTTTGGTTGAAGCCTACCCAGACATGTTAGTCCGGATCGGTGAGGTTGCATTGCTTAAGGCCGGAGAAGACTCCGTGCTATTGGGTGTTTTTCGGGTTTTCTACGCGGTAGATTGCAGCAGGGAGCCTTGGGGACTAACCCAAAGGTGCACCCGGAAAACTGGGCGGATACGAGATCTTGCCGACTTGGTGGCCTGAGAGCCAACTTGAACATAACGCGGTTATGTGATTTGCGGTAGAATGGGATTCGGTGAAAGTTTGACCCGCGCATATGGCTTAAATTGTCGTTGCGATGTGAGCACGGGTTAGATGGAACCGTACCCGCTCTATGTCGTTCGGGTTAGAGAGACCTAAAGTTACATGGCACTCGCCGTTGGCATAGATGGGGGTCTTCGGTGGTCAATGGCTTAAATTGATGTGACCAATACCAGGAAGACGAATTGCTCATAGGAATGGCCGTCTAAGTGGCGGTGGTGAGTCCGGAATGTTAATGGCTTTAATTGACGTAACATCGACCGGTTCAGCGAGAATGTGCCCTGAGTGCACGGGACGTGTGGCCGTACGAGCCAACGTCTGTGTTGAAATGGCTACGGTTATATGCATTGCTCGCTTGTGCTAATGAAATGCAGGGAAGGAGCATCGCCGCCCCGAGTTGGGGGCGGGATCGTTATAATTTGGTCAGCATTGCTGACCGTTGCCTTGTTTGCCACCGTGCGGTGGTGTGTTGCTTGCAGGTGCAGCTGGACCAAGCGGTCAGTAGCGGGCTAAAGCCCTTTTTGCGAAGCTGGCCCTCGAAGGCTCAAGTGGAAATGTTTTTTTTCTATTTTATTCATGTATGACCGGCCTGCGTGCCGAGGTTTGTAAATCATGTATTAAACAAGTGGAACACTCTGTAAGGCCTTAAGGCCGATTTTTGGGTATTTTGTATACATTCCTAAATGTTGGGTATTAGTGGACATTCGTGCTCTTATGCTGAGTTCTTGTTTACAACTTATATAAACTGCTTCCGCTAGAATGCTCTGTGTAGGACGTTGAGATTGGTTGGATGGTTTCCATACGTAACCACCCGGTCTGTCCGTGGTATATGGCGTCGGGCCCCGGCCGGACCTACTGCTATATGTTATGCGACGGATAGGGGGTGTTACAGGTGTGCTGCGCTACTCTGATATCATCCCGTACCTTCACCGCCTGTTTTGTGATATATGCTGTGGGGCCCCGGCCGGACCTTCTAGGATATACCATATGAACGGATGGGGTTGTTACATTTTTGGTATCAGCTGTCTTGGTCTTCCCTTTCGAAGTCATGGTCGACTTCTTTTGTGGGGTGGCGAGCACGTGTTTGTGCAAACCAAAGTATACGGTTGAACTCCTGAATGTCCATGATAGGAATGCAAATTTGTGTGTTTGAGGAACCTGCGTGTTCCTATTTTGTGTTATTTGCTTGTGTAAGGCCGCTAATGTGTGTGTCTTGTCCACCTTTAGGTGACATGGAGTCGAGCTGGGCAGTCGAGCCCCAGCATTCTGATGAAAGTATGGCACTAGTCGCGGTGCCTACACCTCCACCATCTGCGGAACATGTGTGTTTAGTTGCGGAGGCTTTATTTACCATGATCCAAGGCCGGCCACTTGGGCAGGAGCAACCGGCTGTGAGGCCAGAACAGGTGGAGGCAAGGCCTAAACCTGTAGTGGATGTGGCTCATCGAGCGGCTGAGAAACAACTGACGCGGTTTATGAGTTTCCATCTGTCTACGTTCTCGAAAGCGGGAACTCCTACACAGGCTGAGGATTGGCTATCGCGCGTCAAACGAATCATGACGGCGATTGGTTCGGAGGAGCATCAGAAAGTCATGTTAGCTACCTTGCTGCTTGAAGGAGAAGCTAGATTGTGGTGGGATGAGATGGAGTTGCATCACTTAGCGGGTCGTCCCTTAACACAAATATCCATGGAAGAATTCTCCCGACTCTTCCTAGCGAAGAACCTTCTCGTGGCTCAACGAATAGCCATGGAAAATGAATTCCAAAGGCTGACCCAAGGTGATGGAAGCGTTGACGCGTACCTGCATGAGTTTACTCTCTTAGGGCGATATGCGGGTTCTATTTTTGCTGATGAGCAGAGGAAGACCAATCGGTTCTATGAAGGATTGAGGGACGAGCTGAGGTTCCTGGTGTCTAGTTCTGTGAACCAAGGCTTCCAGGCGTTGGTTGACACTGTGAGCGCGCTGGAAAATGATATGAAGAGGGTGCAGGGGAAGAGAGCTTTGGTTGTGACGCAACCGGAGTGGAAGGTGCCCCGATCTGGGAAACCATTTTATAAGAAGAAATGGGGCAAGAAATCCAAGACAGGTTGACAAGCTCCTTCATCAGTTGCAACTGGAACAACGTCAGGGGCTACCTCAAAGCCGGATACGTGTATCTGCTATAATTGTGGCCGGATGGGGCATATTGCTCGCGATTGTCGGGTACCACCAAAGAGTGAAAAGAAGGCGGGAGCGTCTTATGCGGAAAAAGGAAAGGCGGTGGTGGATTCCTCTACCTCTCAGGCGCAACCCTGGGTCTACAATCTTGGCCTGCAGGAGGCCATCAAGCAGAGTGACGTCGTCACAGGTATGAGTTTAGTTTTGCATGTGCTATTGCTTGTATGCTTTGCTTCGTGCATATGTGTTTGCGGTTTGTGTGTGTGACATGATTGTCACAGGCTTTGTGATGATTCGGGACACGCTAGCACGAGCACTGTTTGATACGGGTGTGTCGCATTCTTTTCTGTCTAGCGAGTTTATAGCGCGACTTGGGATACCTAGTCGTGCAAAGACAGATAGCGTCAGAGTGGTGTTGCCGAATGGCTGTTGGATGCTTGCGGATCAAGCTTGCGATGTGGCGGTCCATATAGGAAGTCGGGATTTCAGTTTAACTACATCTATTTTGCCAATATCGGAATTCGACATGATTTTTGGGATGGATTGGCTTGCGGAGCAGCATTCCTTGATTGATTTCCAGTCCAAAGAGATCACGTTGGGCCAGAATACTGAACAGGAGACAAAGTTCGCGGGTATGCGAGGAGTGGGCGTGACGTTGATGTCTGCACTCCAGGTAGTCAAGGCTGTTCGGAAGGGTGCAGAATGTTACTTCGCACTGATTCAGGCTGTTGAGCCTAAGGCCAGTGTGTGTGAGGTTCCGATTGTGGCGGAATTTACAGATGTGTTTCCCACGGATCTCCCTGGGCTACCACCCCAGCGGGAGATTGACTTCACGATCGAGTTGGTGCCAGGTGCGAAACCTGTGGCCCGCTCGCCATATCGCGTCGCGCC
The DNA here is from genome assembly GCA_039583875.1 of Platanthera guangdongensis. Lineage (NCBI taxonomy): Eukaryota > Viridiplantae > Streptophyta > Magnoliopsida > Asparagales > Orchidaceae > Platanthera > Platanthera guangdongensis. The sequence goes on from CM077152.1 coordinate 131,415,668, forward strand.
AAAAGAGATGCCTGAGTTGAAGGTCCAATTATAAGAATTTCTGGAGAAAGGTTATATACGCCCAAGCACGTCACCTTAAAGCGCGCCTGTGCTTTTTGAAAAGAAGAAAGATGGTGGGTTGCGGTTATGTATTGACTACCATGAACTGAATAAGCTGACCGAGAAGAATAAATATCTGATACCCAGGATTGATGAGTTATTCGATCAGCTGGTGGGCTCGACCGTCTATTCGAAGTTGGACCTAAAGTCTGGTTATTACCAGTTGAGAATTCGGGAAGGTGACATTCCCAAAACCGCATTTGGAACGCGTTACGAGCACTATGAGTTCACAGTCATGCCGTTTGGACTGTGCAATGCACCCTCGGTGTTTATGGATCTAATGTACCGCACGTTCCGAGAGTACTTGGATCGCTTTGTGATCGTGTTCATTGATGATATCCTGGTATACTCGAAGTCAGAAGCTGAGCATGAGACTCACTTGTCGTTTGTGTTAAATACATTGAGGCAAAATCAGCTCTATGACAAGTTCTCGAAGTGCGAGTTTTGGCTGTCTTCGGTGGCTTTTCTGGGCCATATGGTGAGTGAAGCGGGCATTGCAGTGGATCCAGCGGAGATAAGGGTCATACAAGAGTGGCCAATGTTGTCTTCCGTGGCCGAGGTCAGGAGTTTCCTTGGACTTGCGGGCTACTACTGAAGATTTGTTGAAAACTTCTCGCGGATTGCTTTACCGCTAACCACGCTGACACGAAAAGATCAGAAGTTCATTTGGACGCCAGAGTGCACACGAGCTTTTGAAGAGCTGAAGGTTCGGTTGACCACGACACCGGTGTTGTCTTCGCCAAGTGGGACCGATGGATTTGTGATTTATAGTGATGCCTTAGGGAGCGGCTTAGGCTGCGTTCTTCTGCAAAATGGAAAGGTAATTACTTATGGCTCACGCCAGCTGAAAGCGCACGCGCAAAATTATCCCGTCCATGACTTGGAGTTAGCGGCGGTGATTTTTGCACTCAAGTTGTGGCGACACTACCTTTATGGAGTGAAGGTGGAGATCTATACAGATCATAAGAGCCTAAAGTATCTAATGGAGCAGAAAGACTTGAACATGCGACAACGAAGGTGGTTGGAGTTCCTTGGGGACTACACTTTTAAGATTCACTATACTCCCGGGAAGGGGAATGTTGTCGCGGATGCCTTGAGTCGGAGGGTTCCGGCTAGAGTGAATTGGTTACAAATGCATGATGAACGTCTTATCCAGGAGCTGGAGGCGTTGGAGATTTATTGTGTTGACAAGAATTCCACTGCCACTGCATGTTTGAACTGGACCGAGGTGCAATGTGACCTTGCGGACCGAGTTCGACGGGCAACGGAGTTGGATGAATATCTCTTACGTTATGTGAACGAAGGGCCAGAGGGCAAATTCTCCTGTAATGACGATCTTTTGCGAAAAGAGGGCCGTTTGTGCATCCCGAATGTGGGTAAATTGAGGGAACAACTGATGTATGAAGCCCATTATACAAAGTATTCCATTCACCCCGGGAGCACGAAGATGTTCAACGATATGAAAAAACTATTCTGGTGGCCAGGGCTAAAGAAAGATGTTGCCCTCTATGTGGCCAAATGCCAAACATGTGAGATGGTGAAGGCAGAATGCCAAAAGCCGGGTGGTTATTTGAAGTCGCTGTCGATCCCAGAGTGGAAATTTGATGATATTTCCATGGATTTTGTGCACGGATTGCCTAGATCGCAGCGAGGTAATGATTCCATTTGGGTGATTGTTGACCGGCTAACTAAAGTGGCACATTTTCTCCCGAACAGGCGGGATGATTCAGTCGAAAGTTTGGCAAAGTTATATGTTGACCAAATTGTACGGCTTCACGGTGTTCCTCGGAGCATCGTAAGTGATCGAGATGGGCGATTCACGTCAAATGATTGGAGGCTAGTTCACCGACTGTTGGGCACGAAGTAGACTTTCAGTACGGCCTTTCATCCCCAAAAGGATGGCCAAACTGAACGTACCAACAGAACGATGGAGGACATGCTCCGAATGTGCGCCCTCGACTTCGGAAAGATATGGGAACAACATCTCTATATGGTGGAGTTTGCGTATAATAACAGCTACCAGGCAAGCATTGGGATGGCACCATATGAAGCGCTATATGGAAGGAAGTGTCGTACTCCCTTGGCTTGGGTAGAAGCGGGCGAAGATTGAATTTATAAAACAACTGACGTTGATGAAGAAAACTCAACCATACAGACGATTCGATAGAAGCTACTTATTTCTCAAGATAGACAAGCGAAGTACTACAACGCCATGCACCGGAACGTGGAATTTACAGTTGGCGATTGGGTCTACTTGAAGATCAAGCCCTTCAAAGGTGTCTCCCGGATTCGACGTTTGAAAAAGTTAAGTCCAAGATATTTGGGTCCCTTTGAAGTGGTTGAGCAAGTTGGAGAAGCGGCTTATCGGCTAGCTCTGTCGGCAGACTTGGGTGGATTACATGATGTATTTCACATCTCGGTGCTTCGGAAGGCCGTTAAAGATCCAGCTCAAGTGATCGCGGATGATCGTGTGTCGGTGGAGTATGGGCTAACAACGAGAGTTAAACCCATTCAGATTGAGGATCGAGCCGAGAAACAGTTGCAGAACAAGACGGCCGGCATGGTGAAAGTCCGTTGGGACAACTGTGGCCGTGAGGAACTTACATGGGAGCGAGAGCAAACCATGCGAGAAGAGTTTCCCGAGCTGTTTCTGTAATCCGTGGAGAGAATTGTGATGTACCATAAACATTTTAATGTTATAACTTTTTGATTGCTGATTGCTAGTTGTCTTCCTGTGTCTTAATTTCGAGGACGAAATTTTTGTAGGAAGGGAGGGTTGTAACAGCCCAAGTTTTATCAGCAGGCCAATTTTCAGGTGACACGGCCTGGGACACGGGCATGTCCCAAGGCGTGTCCTGCGTGCGTCGAGTGTCGAGAGGAACAGTCGACAAATGGTCGACAACATTTGGTCGACTCTGGACACGGTCTGTGACACGGGCGTGTCAGCACGTTCGATGAAAGTTGCTCGACGATTGTCGAGTGTCGAGATGCGGTCGACGTTTGTCGAGTGAAGTGAACACGGCCTGTGACACGGGCGTGTCACAGGGCGTGTCTCTTTGGTTCGACGAACTCAGCCCGACGAATTTTGAGCTAGGGCGTGTTGAGTGTCGTGTATGGGCACACGGCCTGGGACACGGGCGTGCTAAAGGCCGTGTGAGTCTCGGGCGATTTTGGGATTTTTTTTCAGCCTGATGAACACGGCCACAGACACGGGCGTGTCTGAAGGCATGTTGGGTGACACGGCCCAGGATACGGGCGTGTCCCATAGGCATGTCACTGGAATGGATAAGTCGGTTGAACACCGCTTGAGGCACACGGACTGGGACACGGGCGTGTCACAGGCCGTGTCAGGCAAATTTAGGCGTTTCTGGCAAATTTGTGGTCGTCCATTCCTTCAGTTGGGATCCAAGGGCTGAGCTTCTTTCCTATTTCCTTAAGGCCGAAAACTGAGAACATATTCTCATTTGATTAGTGCCTTCATCTTTCTACAAGTTAGAGAGAGAAAGGGAGATGAAAAAGGAGGAAGAAGGAGAAGGGCTGCTGCTGGTGGAGCTTGAGAGCGTCAAGCTGCGTTCCGAGGCCGACGTTGCGGAGGAAAAGCTCTTGTGAGTCCTTCAAGCCAGCTTAGAGTTCATGGCACCAAAGAGGGCTTCAAGGGTAACGGCTTTTCTTCCTAGCCATGTGAAGGCTTCCTTTTGGCATATGTTTGTGATTCCCCCACCAAGAGGTGGCTAGTTTTGGGAGTCTTTGGGTGGATGCATGAAATCCCCTTTTATTGGCATATAGATCCTGAAATAGAGTACGGAATAGGCATGCTGTGTGAATCCCATCTGGACAGGTTGGTCTGGATTGGTGATGTTGCATATGCATCGGAGAAGACTCCGTGATAAACGTGTAGTGTAAGGAGTCAACGGGTTATGCCTGTGAAGAGTAGTAACAGGAAGTACTGGAGTGGTAGTCCAGGAAAATATCCATGTTATGTTTGTGCTATTGGGTCGTACCTGTGAGTGAGTAACAGGAAGTACTGGTGTGAGCAGGAAAGGACCTTTGTGATGCTTGATGTTGTAGGGTGTCCAGCTATGAAGAGAGTAACAAGAAGTACTAGTGTTCCCAGGAAAGACCCCTAACATTTGTGATATTGCGGTGTCGTACCTGTGAATGAGTAACAGGAAGTACTGGGGTGCCCAAGAAAGACCCGCTGAGATTGTGAGATAAATGGGTATAGAGAAATACCCAGGCTGAATGCCAAGAATAGGATTGGTGAGACCGACCCACGCCTTTGATTAAGCCGCGAGTACGCCATACTCGGTGAAGGCAAGGCGATTTGAGCAACGGGGGTGGAGGATCCAACCTGCGTTATGTCCGTCCGACGTGGACCAGAAGGTGTGGTCTGTTGGAGCGCATAGCAAGAGTCTTAGGCCTGAGCGCCATGACACAATGGGGGGCTACGAGCCATCCCGGTGTAGTAAGACTAGAACTCTGGCTGCACGCCATGGAGTAAATGCTCAAGAAAGTTACCGTTGGGTTGTGACCCTGATACGGTGGTGGGCAAGTGCTTTGCCAGAACACCAAGAATGTGCCCTGAGTGCACGGACCGTTAGGCCGGGTGGCGAACGGTTGTGATGGCATGTGTGCGTGAAAGCACATTATATGGATATATTGTCATACTTGTGATATGATATGCCTGCAGGGAAGATTACCGCTGCCCCGAGAAAAGGGGTAGGGTCGTTATAATTGGGTCAGCTGAACGGTGACCGTTGCTTCTATTTTCCACCGTTAGGTGGATTGTCCCTGTACAGGTGCTGGAGAGCCAAGCGGGATTCATAAAGGTTGAGGTCCTTGCTGTTGTTGATGCTGCTACTGCTAGCCCACGAAGGCTATTTGGAAATGCTTGTTGTGTTTACTTGTATTGTGGCCGGCCTGCGCGCCAATGTTGGGGCCACTGTTTGAAAGCCTTGTGAGGCCATAAGGCCAATGTTGGTTACATGTTGTAAGACATTCCTATATGCTATAAAATATGGTGTTTTATTTGCTGGATATTCAAGAGAGGAGTTAAAGTTGTAGTATAGGCTTCCGCTAGAATGCTTTGTGATAGGTATGCTGCACTACTCTAGTATCATCCCGTACCTTCACCGCCTATTTTGTGATATATGCTTTGGGACCCCGGCCGGACCTTCTAGGATATACCATATGAACGGATGGGGTTGTTACATTGTGATGTGCTAAGGCACGGCTTTGTCTCCGTGGTCGGCTAGCTATCTCGTTACATGCAAGTCATGTGTGGAGAGTGTCCCAGCGAGACTAGTCCTCGTCTGTGAGACTGACGAGAACGCCAAGAATGGGGCAAGCCCGGGCATTGAGGCCATGAGCGGGTGGGGTCCAGCAAGGTTTCTTAAAATCGGTCAGTGTGTTAGATGGAATCCTGACGTGAGAAGTCAGAGCTTGCAGGCAAGCCCGGGTCTAAGACCATGAGCGGGTGGGGCCTTGACAAGAGTTCCGTGTGGCGGCTTGTATGTTGTTAGGGGAATTGCAGTCCCCTTTTTGCTTGAGGCTTAATGCCAATGTGGAAATTGGAAGTACCCAGATGTTTGATGATGTGCTAGAAGCATACGCGATAGGGTGCCTTGGGTGAAGCCCAGGTTTTGCATACATGCTGCATAGTAGGCCTCTTTTTATTATATGCTCAACAATAAAAATCATGCATGTTGTTTGAGACATCCAAGCCTATTCTTTTAGTGCTTTACATGTTTATGTATATGGTATACAAAGTGCTGACTTGTAGGTTGGAGGTGTAACCCGAGGTCCGTTAGGGGCGGCCGGGAGGAGACGTGTTTGTTACAGAGTTTGAGGTCAGCTTTTGCTGACCCACGTTACAATCAATTTTTACAGGGCAAGGATCGCAAGCAGGAGCTAGCTCGTCAGCTAATAAGGCCTAAGCCTCATGAAGTGTTTCCAGTTTTGTACTAGCTCTTTTCTTTTGAAGGCCTCATATTCTTGATGCTTTTGTTTTCCGACTTGCATGTCGAGATAGTCTAGGAGTGTTTATGTGCACTGTTATTGATGTTACTTTTGGAGTTTGGAGTCTCTATTGTTGTAAGGCCATAACGCCATTTCGATAATCTTGTGTATGTGGATAACTTCTAGTCTTGTTTGTTGTTTTCGCTATTGTTTGGTTTTGAGTTTTGAGATTGGGTAGTTATATCATCTTTTAATGCTAAAGCTGCAGCGTCTGTATGTTGTGGGGCCCGGGACAGACCATATTATACGGTCATTACAGGGGAGGAGTTACATTCCGGCAGCTAGACCAGGAAACTTTGTCTGAGGTCTGGGAGAGATTTACTGATTTGTAGCATCGATGCCCCCAGCACGACTATGTGCCGTGGAATTTAGTTGAAATCTTTTATTTTGTTGTTCAGCCCAATTATAGGGCTATGATCGACGCAGCAGCTAGAGGAACTATCATGAACCTAACTCCTGATGAGGCATTACGGCTCCTTCGTAACACTTCTTCCCATAACATGTATTGTGAAAGATATGGTACCTAAACACCTAGAGGGGGGGGGGGGTGAATAGGTGACCTAATCCTTTTCTAACTTTATTGGCAGCTATCAGATATATCACAGCAATCTAACTAGTTTATCACAGCAAGCACAGCATACACAGCAACAATTTCAGCACAGTACAGCACACAGTGATTTATAGTGGTTCCCCAAGATATAGGTACATCCACTTTCCCCCTTCGCCTATCTAGCAGTGTACTAGATTCGGCCAAACTCCTGCACTGTCTCAGAACCCAAATTGGTTCCTACACCTCAGGCCCAAAGCCTTACAACTCAGCTTTATCCCAAAGCCTATACTCAGCCAATCAAGGCCTACACTCAGCCAACCAAGGCCTACACTCAGCCAACAAGGCCTACACTCAGAGATCTCTATCTCCTACACTCAGGCTAACAAGCCCTACCCTCAGCCTTTATAAATATAGGCTTACAATCACTCAGATCCAATGGATCCTACAAGTTAAAAATGTAATACAAATAATATCTCTACAACTCAGAATTAAAGGAGGGGAGTTGAGAGATTCTTGATGAGTTCTTGGAAGAACTCAGCTGGATTCACTCTGACTTAGCTTTCTTCAAAGCTTCTTGAGTAGAACTGAATAAGACTGAATCCTCTGCAGTTGTTCCTTGACCTCTGCCACTTAAGATCCAGAATTGAATCTGAATCCTTCTTCTCAGCCTAGTTCCAGAGGCTGATTTCTTGGATGGAGCCCTCTCTCTCCAACTTCTTAGATCTGCACTTGAACTGCAAGATCTTCTTGTGTTGATCCTCTTTGTAACACTATATTTACTTCAATAATCTGATCAACAACTTTGAACTTCTTTCAACAACAGTTTCTGTAAACTGTAGGTGCCTATTTATAGGCTTTCTTCATGGTAACCGGCTGGACCGATCCATAACTGACTTCTGATATCTCTGACAGGTGCTGTAGACCGGCTGGAACGGCATCTGTCAAATCATCCAGTCACTTCTTGAAAATCTCTAACTGTCTGTAAGTGCCGAGACTTTCTGTCTTTAAGTGTCGACACTTATAGTCCAAGTGTCGACACATGTTGTGTAAGTGTCGACACAAGTCTACAAGGTGTCGACACAACTCCTTGTATGTCTCGACACAGATTCTTCTGCATGTGTCGACACAAGTACTTGTTCTTCTAGCTTTTGCTGAATTCTTCTATGTGTCGACACATCTCCTTTGTGTCGACACATCTTCTTGTGTTGAATCTGTCAAGTGTCGACACTGCTTCTTGGTGTCGACACATAGTCTTCTATGTTGATTCTTGCTGAGTGTCGACACAGCTCCTTGTGTCGACACACCTTCTTGTTGTTGAGACTTCAGCTGAGTGTCGACACATTCCCATAGTGTCGACACTTGTACTTAGAATAATTTGTTGTTCTTTCTGTTCTTTGCTAAGTGTCGACACAGCTCCATGTGTCGACACTTTCTTCCAGTGTTGAGTCTTCAGTTGTGTGTCGACACATAGTCTTCTGGGTGTCGACACATACTTCAAATGCTGACTCTTCTGTTGAGTGTCGACACTTTGTGCTGGGTGTCGACACTTACTTTAAATGCTGACTCTTCTGTTGAGTGTCGACACATTGTGTTGAGTGTCGACACTTGTACTTAGACTCTGCAGACTTTTGTTGAGTGTCGACACAGCTCCAAGTATCGACACTTTCTGGTGTAGACACAGCTTCACTGGGTGTCGACACACCTCCTTGTGTCGACACTTTCTGTCTGCACTTTTCTTCACTAAGTGTCGACACAGCTCCAAGTGTCGACACTTTCTGTCTGGTGTCGACTCTTCATCCCAGGTGTCGACACAATGACTCCAAGTGTCGACACTGCTTGTCTGGGTGTCGACACAAGCTTTCTTAAGTGTCGACACTTTCCCTCTGGGTGTCGACACATGGACTTAGAAACTTTTTGCTTCAGTCCAGTGATTTCTTAACCTGCACAAGTAACTCAAACATACATCAAATACATTATGATGTATATCATTGAGTTGGGTGAGGCTTTTTCAAATCAGGTACATTTGACCAATGTACCCAACAATCTCCCCCTATTTGGAGAAGTCATAACCCTTAGTCAATGATATACACCATTCATAATTAAAATTACAAAATGATGTAAAGCAGATTATAAACAGCAGGGTAAACATAAACATGTAATATTTCACACATGTATACACATTCAACATTGCAGAACAAACAAGAAATAGACATATTCTCAGAACAAACATGAAATATATTTATCATATATTGTTCTAACATTTTTCTAATACATCTTCAATGTTTTACAAAAATGTTTTTCATTCAAAAGATTACAACAATCTTCAAGTCAATTCCTAATTTATTTCTGATCTGGTTCTTTGATAACAATGCCTTTGCCTGATTGGACTTAAGCTTTGACAGTGGCTTCAGCAGTTGCAGCATCAGCAGGCTTCTTGCCTTTTAAGTCCTTCTTCTTCAGCTCTTCTGCTTTGATTTTCTGCCTTTCAAAATAGTGGTATGGCTTGGGGAAGTACTTGCTAGGCTCCACTGCAGTAGGAGGTAGCTTTCCCATCTTTGCCTTTCTTCTATATTGAACAATGGCCTCCTGTCTTATTTCATGTTTCCTCCATTCTGCTTCAGAGAACCACTTGTTCCTTTCATGAGCATTGTCCTTGGCAGCTTTCCAGGCAGTTAAAATTATATTTCTAGAGGTAGGGCTCCACTGTTCAAAATCTGGCCTTTGTTCTGCTTGTTCCCTAAACCTCTTCTTTGACAACCTTGCCTATTCTTCTTTTACTAATGCCTCTTGCATAGCTACAGAAATAGGCTGAACCACTTTATCCAGAATAACATTAGGCTTCCCTTCAGTTGGGCTATACATTGTCTGGACATCTGCTTGAACCATGTCAAAATCTGGAGGTGGATAAATCACTTGAGCTACCTCTGGTTGCTCACCTCCAAGATATGTAGTTTGAATCCCTGATTCAGCAACATTATCATCATCACAGAGTGGAGGATAGCCCAGTGTAGCTCTGATGGAGTTAGATATCCATTTGGCATGGTCAGAGCTAGCTTTGACTAATACTCTCTCCCCCTTTATGACTTCTCTGGCCATATGATCTCTGACATCATCCTTTTGAAACCTTATCTGACTGTCCAAGTATCTGATTCCCTCTTTAAAGAATGGTTTCAGCTTTGTAAGTTGTTCAGAGATGACTTTCTGGGAATCTTTAATAGCAGACTTAACAGCAGTAATCTCAGCTTGAAATACTTTATCAAAGTCATCCTTAGCAGCAGCAGTAGATGTTGAAGGTTCAGCAGTCTTATTCTTCAATTCAGTGACTATAGCATTGTGTGAAGCAGTCAAATTGTCATTCATCCTTAACTGATTTTCCAGTACATACCCTTGCTTCAATGCTATATCATCTACCTGTGCTTTGATCTTCTCTTGGTGTATTGGCAGATACACCACATCATTTCCACCCTTGTGGAAGCATTCATTCATCTCCTTCTTATTAAGGTTCATCTCAAACCTTATAGACTTTATTTCTTGGGCCAGGTCAAACTATAAAGTCTTCTGCCCTTCATCAACATAAGCCTCTATGGCTTCCTTTGTTCATCCATTTTTATCTGCAGTGCAATCAGTAAAGCACTATAGTCAACAGTTGGAGCTTGTTGGACTATAGGCTGTGGGGCAATGGATTGCAAGGCTTTCTTATAACTCTGACTTCTCCTCTTGAAGACATAGAGTTTCTTCTTCTTAGCCTTTGCTGCCTCATCTTCTTCAGATTCTGAAGTGCTGGCTATTTCAACCCTTTCCTTAGGGCTTTGAGGTTTGTCAGCTTGCACAGCAGGTGCCTTTTCAGTTTCTTGCCTAATAGGATCTTCCAGAACTTCCATGTGCTCCCCCTCAGCAGCAGCACTCTTATCTTCAGCAGCAGCATCCTTGTCCATATCAAAATCTTCTTGATCTAGATCTAGAAACAAATCTTCCATTGTATATTCAGGTGGAGACTGTGCAGGAGAAGTTCTTGGTTCTTCCACCACTTGATCAGGAACCACTTCTAGTACAACAGATGTGTCTTGGATAACAACATCTGGTTCTTGACTGTCTAGCTGAGTTTGCTGATGTACATCAGACAAATCAGAATCTACTATAGAAAAATTCAATGTATTTAGATCAATGAGTACCTCTTGGATGATGTTAGTGGCTTGCTCACTGTCCAGAGTAGAGGGTTCTTCTACTACTGGAAGCTCCCCCTGGCTGTGATCCCTATAGATGGGGCTAGCTTGAGGCAGCTCCCCCTGGATCTCAGCTACATCTTGAGCAGCAGGGGTCTTCTCTGCAGCCACTTCCTCTTGAGCATCAGGAGTGAAATCAACTTGTTCTTCACTCCCTGGACTGCTGGAGGATTCCTGTATCACAGCAGCTGTCTTCCTTTTCTTCCTTGGAGGAGTCTCCTTCTCAGTAACTGGCTTCTCTGGGGTTGCCACTTCCTTGGACAACACCCTGTCCCATCTAGAAAATATCCTTTGATCCATCTTCCTCATGTGGTTGATCTTACTGCCAGCAGCATTGCTCATTACCTCTGGTATTGTACCAGATAGGTAGAGACTTATAATTCTGCCCAGATTGGGCTTCTTCAAGCTCTCCTTGATCTTGTCAAAAACCACTATTGACCAGTCTGTTTTCAGAGTGAATATGATTCTAGTCATAATTCCAAACATAGAGGCAGACACCCTGTCATGCCCTCCAGGCTTACTGAGTATAACCTTGCCCACAATCTCAGACATGAATTTTCCTTGACTGTTCATGCCTTTCCTATTCAAGAGAGCTCCTATCTTCATCTTTGGATCAAGACCACACCAGGTAAGAGCTTCCCTGGTCTTGGATGCAGTTACTTCTTCTTCATCTTGTGTTTTAGGTAGCTGGAGTACCTTCCTCAGACTTTTTGGTGAAATCTTGACTTTAGATCCATGAACTCTGGATTTGATTCTGTATCCAGATTCATCTACAGCAGCTCCATTAAGGAATTCAAGAACTTCCTTTTTCCAAATCTTTGTTGGTTCTGAAACCAAGTATTCTAGTCCAGAATTGGCGACTAGGGTTACCACCGACTTGATTTCTAGATCAGCTTCATCGAACGTGCCGCGCACTAGCTCATAGCCCTCGTTAACGTTCTCCTCAAGCTTAGGAGCCATTAGGGTTTGGAGAATTAGTCTTGAGAAAAGAGAGGTGTCGACACAGGAGTTTTGGTCTCGAAACTTTGAAAGCGTGTCGACAAACAAAGACAGAACCCTATTTATACCTTTCTGATTTTGAAGATGAACAGGCGGGACAGCTAGCTTAAAGTGTGTCGACACTGACAATAAGTGTCGACACTGACTTATAATGTCTCGACACACATGTGTCGACACAAGTTTAGTCAACAGATTTTATGTGTCGACACTTGGTTATGTGTCGACACAACATAACTCGACACATTGTCGAGACTTTACTTAGAAAAATTCTGAGTAAAACTTAAGTGTCGACACCACATAGGATGTGTCGACACCTACTTGACATGTGTCGACACTAACATTCTGAAGTGTCGACACCACATTCCTAGATGTGTCGACACCTTTTTCCTGAAGTGTCGACACCACTATTCTGTGTCGACATAGACTTGTCTATGTGTCGACACCTTTTTACTTAGTCATTTTCAAATCTGTAAACTTACTCCAAGTTTATCATTCCTAGTTCAATTTTGAATCTATTGAACTTAGCTTCTTCTAGTGGCTTAGTAAACATATCAGCTACTTGTTCATCTGTTTTAACATATTCAAGTGAAATATCTTCTCTTTCTACATGTTCTCTAAAAAAGTGATATTTAATCTCAATATGTTTTGTTCTACTATGAGATATAGGGTTATTAGCTATTGAAATAGCACTTGTAGAATCACAGTAAAGTGGAATTCTACTTACCTGAAATCCATAGTCCTCTAGCTGATGTTGAATCCACAGAAGTTGAGCACAGCAACTTCCTGTAGCCACATACTCTGACTCAGCTATGGAGATAGCCACACTAGTCTGCTTTTTGCTGCTCCATGAAATTAGTCTCCCACCTAGGAATTGACAGGTTCCAGTAGTACTCTTTCTATCCTCTTTGCATCCTGCAAAGTATGCATCTGAATAACCTGTTAGATCAAAGTCTCCATTCCTAGGGTACCAGAGGCCTAGATAGGGAGTGCCCTTTAGATATCTCAAAATTCTCTTGACTGCAGTCAAGTGAGACTCTTTAGGGCAGGCTTGATACCTTGCACAAACACATGTAGCATACATGATGTCTGGTCTACTAGCAGTCAAGTATAATAGGGAGCCAACTATCCCTCTATACAAGGTTTCATCTACAGGTTTCCCTGCATCATCCTTGTTAAGAGACATACTTGACCCCATAGGAGTCTTCATGGTACTGGATGAATCCATACCATACTTCCTTATGAGTTCTAGGGTGAACTTTGACTGACAAATGGACAAACCACTCTCAGTCTGTTTAACTTGGAGACCCAAGAAAAACTTCAGCTCTCCCATACTGCTCATTTCAAACTGACCTTGCATAAGTTTTGCAAACTTTTTGCAAAGGCTGCTTTCAGTAGACCCAAATATAATGTCATCTACATATATTTGGACTAGTATGACTTTGCCTCTAGATTCCCTAAGGAATAGAGTCTTATTTATTTTCTCCCTTGAGAATTTGTTCTCAATGAGGAAACTAGATAGGGTTTCATACCAAGCCCTAGGGGCTTGCTTTAACCCATATAAAGCTTTCCTAAGTCTATAGACATAATGAGGTAGAGTTGGATCAACAAAACCTGCAGGCTGCTCCACATAGACTTCTTCTTTCAAATTACCATTTAGGAATGCTGACTTGACATCCATTTGGTATACCTTGAATCCTTGATAGGTTGCATAGGCCAAGAACATTCTTATGGCTTCCAGTCTGGCTACTAGAGCAAAGGTTTGATCAAAATCAATACCTTCTTCTTGCCTATATCCTTTAGCAACCAGTCTAGCTTTATTCTTAATGATGACACCTTGTTCATCCATCTTATTCCTGTAGATCCACTTAACTCCTATTACATTGTGGTCTTTAGGTTTAGGAACAAGTTCCCAAACCTTGCACCTCTTGAACTGATTAAGCTCTTCTTGCATTGCTTCAGTCCATTGTGGATCCATTATTGCTTCTTCAAATCTTTTAGGATCAACTTGAGACAAAAAGCTGGAATAGATTGCAGCATTCATGTTTCTACTCCTGGTTTGTACTCCTTGTCTTGGATCTCCAATAATCAGCTCTACTGGATGATCTCTAAGATTCCTGTGGGCTGGAGGCATCCTCACTTCAGGTTGAACCACTTCAGCATCTGCATCATGCTGTATACCTTGGATTTCTTCAGCAACTGGCACATGTAGTTCTCCCCCTGCACAGCAGCTACTCTCCTCTCCTTGCTGTCTTGCAGCAGGCACTTCTTCTAAAGTAAGCTTGTCCATTTTCTTTGTCAAACCTGTGGGGCTGCATACATTGCTAGACAACTCATTATTAATAAGTTTAGTCTCATCAAAAACTACATGCACAGATTCTTCTACAACTTGTGTAGTCAAGTTGTAGACTCTATAAGCCTTACTATTATTGCTGTACCTAACAAAAATTCCCTCTTGGGACTTGGCAGCAAACTTAGTTAAGTAAGACTTCCCATTATTAAGTATGAAGCATTTGCAACCAAAGATCCTGAAGTAGGATAGGTTTGGTTTCCTGCCTTTCACAACTTCATAGGGGGTCTTGTTTAGCCCTTTAGTGATAGTAGCCCTATTTATAACATGGCATACAGTGTTAACTGCTTCAGCCCAGAAATACTCTGGCAGTGATGTATCACTTAGTAGGGTTCTACCAGCCTCTATCAAGGTCCTATTTTTCCTTTCAGCAATGCCATTTTGCTGAGGTGTTCTAGGTGAAGAGAATTCTTGAAATATCCCAAAGTCTTCACACAGTTTTGTCATGCTATCAGACTGAAATTCAGTACCATGGTCACTTCTAATTCTGACCACAGTACTATTTAGTTCATTCTGAATTTGCTTGACAAAGCTGTAGAAGACACTAGGTGTTTCTGATTTCTGTCTTAAGAAGAACACCCAGGAAAACCTTGAGTAGTCATCTACAACTACAAGGGTATAGACCTTCCTACCCAAGCTGTGAACTGGCATTGGACCAAAGAGATCCAAATGCAAGAGGTACAAACACCTCACAGCATCTTTGTTTTCTATGCTTTTAAAGGTGGATTTCTGTAGTTAAGATGGGCTAGCCTCTTATGCCATTTGACACAATGAGAGACTGTCCCATCAGCTACAAGACAAACTGGAGAACCATTGTTCTCAATCATAATGTCTAGGCAGTAGAACTTCCTCTTCCTATAACCTGTCAAAATGATCTCTTGATCACTTGACCTCTTGATATGACAACCATTTTTAATAAATGAGATGTCATACCCTACATCACTTAATTGACTTATACTTATTAGGTTGTGTTTCAACCCTTTAACATAAGCCACTTGAGTAATGGTAACTAAGTTTGAAGAAATGTTACCAAACCCTTTGATGATTCCTTTTTCAGAACCACCAAAGGTCACTTTAGGACCATTTTTGATTGGAATGTAGTCCTTCAGTAGTCCCCTAGTTCCAGTCATATGTCTGGAACATCCACTGTCCAAGTACCATGTAGGGGTATGGCCACTTGGACTCACCTGCAAAACAAATTAATGAACCTTAGAACCCAAAGTATTCTTGGGTCCTTGGTAATTGTTAGTTTGCAATTTGACAAGCCTACCTACTGGCTTTCCAACAGGTAGTTTGGAACTCACTTTGGCACTCACATTATGCCAACAGTCTACTGCAAAATGGCCAACTTTGCCACAGCACCAACATTCAAATTTATTGTACCTTTGCTTAGGTACTACCTTGGCTGTCTTGACTACAACAGGCTTGTTGAATGTTGGGGCTTTGCCCTTGGACTTATACTTGGACTGCTCAGTCCCTGCAGGTCTAACAAAGCCCAGCCCAGCTTTACCCTTGTGATGAACAAATTCATTAATTATGGGTAACACTGACTTAGGTTTAGAAAACCTAGCAACCAAGTCCTTCTCCTTCTGAAGATTGTTCTCCAGACACTTAATTTGATCATTCTTAAAAGTGATAGTTCCCATCTGAATCACAGTAATGTGTTTCAGCCTGGCTACCTCATTTAGTTTTTGATCAAATTGCTTCTCAAAATCTATTGCAACAGCTTTAAGATCAGCAATTTCCTTTGCCTGACTTTTGGCTAGGGTCTTGCTTTTCTTGTAGGCTTGCAACAGTACCTTATATTCATCTATAAGCTGATGAATATCTTCCTCAGACTCAGATATATTCTCATCACTTGATGAAGAAGAATCTGATTCTGAACTAGAACAAGAAACTGAATTTAAACTTGAACTTTGTACCTGACTGGGTCCTGGCTGCTCCAGGATTTTGGCACTTTCTGTCAATGCCATTAGCCCTTGGCAATGACTGTCTTCTTGTTCATAAATTGACTCCAAGATCTGCATGAATTCTTCCTCTTCTTCTTTAGCAAACAGCCCTATGTAGGCTTCAGCCTCAGACTCAGTTTCTGAAGAAGAGATATCTGATAGAGTCTTCTCCTTCTTAGCAACAAAAGACTTTTCTTTCTTCCCTTTGAAGTGAGTCTTTTTCCTGTCACCAGATTTCTTTCTCTTCTCTGGACAATCTGCAATAACATGGCCCTGTCTATTGCAGCAATAGCAAACAATCTTTGAACCAATTGCCTTGCTTAATTTTGTCCTTTTCTTGTCATTCTTTGAAGCCCTCTTTTTCTGATAAGAGTCTTCCTTTCCTTGTGATGTAGAAGGCCTTGACCTCCACTGTTTCTTTTTCAAAAACTTCTGAAAGTGTCTAGTGAAAGCAGCAAAGTCTTCATCACTTTCACTGCTCTTAGACTTTGTGCTGACAGACTCATCAGACTCTGATTCAACTACCTCTGGAGGTGGAGTTAAAGACTTATTCCTGCATTTTCTGGGAACTTCTGTCTTGAAAGCAACAGTTCTTTCTTTGTGCTCAGTCCTTGTTGATTTCTCCTCCTCTTTTCTTACTGTCAACTGCATCTCATATGACAATAACTTGCCAAACAGTGTAGGGGGAGGAATTTCCCCCAACTTAGCCATTTCTCTTATGGCACAGATCTTGGTGTCCCAATCTTTGGTTAGGGACCTTAAGAACTTGTCATTTAGTTCATAGTTACTGAACTCTCTTCCATAAGACATGAGTTCATTAACTATTCTGTAAAATTTCTTATAGCACTCAGTGATGCTATCACCCTTTCCTTGCCTAAAGCTTTCATACTCCTGATTTAGCAAAGACTTCCTATCTTGTCTAACTTCTTCAGAACCTTCCATATAGACAATGAGGGTATCCCACATTTCTTTTGCTGTTTTACAGTGAATTAAATTCTGAAAAGTTGCATCATCAATGACACTCACTATTATATTTTGTGCCCTCTTGTCCATGGTGGCCAGGATAATTTCATCTTTAGTCATCTCAGAGAAATCCTTTGGAGTTCTCTGGTTTGCATCTAGAACTGAAATCTTCATAGGCACATAAGGCCCTTCCTTAACTGTGATGTAGATTCTAGGGTCAGAGGCTTCCATAAATAGCCTTACCCTTTCTTTCCAGATCCCAAAGATCTCCTTTCTGCATATGGGTAATTTCATGGAACCCAATTCCTTGTGATTCTCATAAGAACCCATGTTTCTTGATTTTCTTGATTTTCTTGAAACTGTGTAATGCCTTACACTGAATCTGCCAAACAGGATCTCCTCAGACTGTTAGTCCTTGTTTTGAGCAACCTCGCTTTGATACCACTTGAAAGATATGGTACCTAAACACCTAGAGGGGGGGTGAATAGGTGACCTAATCCTTTTCTAACTTTATTGGCAGCTATCAGATATATCACAGCAATCTAACTAGTTTATCACAGCAAGCACAACATACACAGCAACAATTTCAGCACAGTACAGCACACAGTGATTTATAGTGGTTCCCCAAGATATGGGTACATCCACTTTCCCCCTTCGCCTATCTAGCAGTGTACTAGATTCGGCCAAACTCCTGCACTATCTCAGAACCCAAATTGGTTCCTATACCTCAGGCCCAAAGCCTTACAACTCAGCTTTATCCCAAAGCCTACACTCAGCCAATCAAGGCCTACACTCAGCCAACCAAGGCCTACACTCAGCCAACAAGTCCTACACTCAGAGATCTCTATCTCCTACACTCAGGCTAACAAGTCCTACACTCAGCCTTTATAAATATAGGCTTACAATCACTCAGATCCAATGGATCCTACAAGTTAAAAATGTAATACAAATAATATCTCTACAACTCAGAATTAAAGGAGGGGAGTTGAGAGATTCTTGTTGAGTTCTTGGAAGAACTCAGCTGGATTCACCCTGACTTAGCTTTCTTCAAAGCTTCTTGAGTAGAACTGAATAAGACTGAATCCTCTGCAGTTGTTCCTTGACCTCTGCCACTTAAGATCCAGAATTGAATCTGAATCCTTCTTCTCAGCCTAGTTCCAGAGGCTGATTTCTTGGATGGAGCCCTCTCTCTCCAACTTCTTAGATCTGCACTTGAACTGCAAGATCTTCTTGTGTTGATCCTCTTTGTAACACTATATTTACTTCAATAATCTGATCAACAACTTTGAACTTCTTTCAACAACAGTTTCTGTAAACTGTAGGTGCCTATTTATAGGCTTTCTTCATGGTAACTGGCTGGACCGGTCCATAACTGACTTCTGATATCTCTGACAGGTGCTGTAGACCGGCTGGAACGGCATCTGTCAAATCATCCAGTCACTTCTTGAAAATCTCTAACTGTCTGTAAGTGTCGAGACTTTCTGTCTTTAAGTGTTGACACTTATAGTCCAAGTGTCGACACATGTTGTGTAAGTGTCGACACAACTCTACAAGGCGTCGACACAACTCCTTGTATGTCTCGACACAGATTCTTCTGCATGTGTCGACACTGAAACTGAGTGTCGACACAAGTACTTGTTCTTCTAGCTTTTGCTGAATTCTTCTATGTGTCGACACATCTCCTTTGTGTCGACACATCTTCTTGTGTTGAATCTGTCAAGTGTCGACACTGCTTCTTGGTGTCGACACATAGTCTTCTATGTTGATTCTTGCTGAGTGTCGACACAGCTCCTTGTGTCGACACACCTTCTTGTTGTTGAGACTTCAGCTGAGTGTCGACACATTCCCATAGTGTCGACACTTGTACTTAGAATAATTTGTTGTTCTTTCTGTTCTTTGCTAAGTGTCGACACAGCTCCATGTGTCGACACTTTCTTCCAGTGTTGAGTCTTCAGCTGTGTGTCGACACATAGTCTTCTGGGTGTCGACACATACTTCAAATGCTGACTCTTCTGTTGAGTGTCGACACTTTGTGCTGGGTGTCGACACTTACTTTAAATGCTAACTCTTCTGTTGAGTGTCGACACATTGTGTTGAGTGTAGAAACTTGTACTTAGACTCTGCAGACTTTTGCTGAGTGTCGACACAGCTCCAAGTGTCGACACTTTCTGGTGTAGACACAGCTTCACTGGGTGTCGACACACCTCCTTGTGTCGACACTTTCTGTCTGCACTTTTCTTCACTAAGTGTCGACACAGGTCCAAGTGTCGACACTTTTTGCCTGGTGTCGACTCTTCATCCCAGGTGTCGACACAATGACTCCAAGTGTCGACACTACTTGTCTGGGTGTCGACACAAGCTTTCTTAAGTGTCGACACTTTCCCTCTGGGTGTCGACACATGGACTTAGAAACTTTTTGCTTCAGTCCAGTGATTTCTTAACCTGCACAAGTAACTCAAACATACATCAAATACATTATGATGTATATCATTGAGTTGGGTGAGGCTTCTTCAAATCAGGTACATTTGACCAATGTACCCAACATATTGGATTGCGGGAAGAAACGCACCGAGGGGTGCGAGAAATTTGTTCGAGGTAAATGCAGTGCATCCGCAAGCTCAGGCGATCCATCCTACGATGGATGGAATGATGATGCTGACTAGATCGACCCCTCCTCCAGCTCAAATGTTGGCCATTTCATGGCAGGGTTGTGGAAACCTCGTCATCATACTTATGAGTGCCCGGCTGGAAAAGCTTTTGTCGATCCCTCAGGTATATCTGCTAACGAGAATGTAAATTTTATAAGTAATCAAAACCGCATTTCTCCTTATAATAATTCTTAAAACCCGAATGCAAGAAATCATCCGAATTTCTCCTGGAACCAATATGCAGCCGGTCAAAGGTGGTAGGGAGGCCAACATCAGTTTGATGCTTATGCTTCTAATAGCCAGCAGTGACCGCCGCAAGCTTAGTCAACTGGCCCATGTGTTCTCTGAGCGTACTCACGGCGACCTCCCGAGCGACACAGAAAAAAATCCTCGTGAGCAAGGGAAGTGTGTTGGGGAGACGGATGAGTGTATTGAAAATGAAGTGGTTGTGATATGTGAAATGAATTAGGTTGAGACTATGTCCTTATGTGATTCCAGATATCTTACAACCTTCTTGCTTTGTAAGATGTTGAGAAATTTAATTTAAATTTTGAGTCATGTCCGGAAATCGCTCGTTCTGGTCGATGGGTCGATAGTGAAGACCGAAGATGAGATAAAGGAGGTGGAAGTGATATTGAACGAGGCTGTGGTGATCACTGACATTCAGGTTTTGGGACCAATGGGGAATGCTTCAAAACCTATCTTAGGGGTCCCATTCCTGAAAGCTAGTGGGGCGACGTTGCAATTTAATGCGAGTGGCATCACCTTGGCAACCAAGGTTGATTCGCTTTACCACCATCCCTTCCCTCTATTATTTCAAATGAATCTGAAAAATCGCAGGACATAAATGTTGTGTTATCTGACGGATTGCCAAGTATTGCTGAGACAAGTATGCTGAAGAAAGCTGAAGGAGAAACAAAATCGGAGTTGCTTGAAGTGCAACAAGCAGTGGACGAAAAAGGTTGTGAGCATAGTGAAAGTCAAGTTACTGAGGCAAAGGAGCGGAGCACGGCTGAAGAAAGCATGCTTAATTTGGAACCAAATTCTTATATTGCCGTGAATAAATTGTGTAAAACTATGAAACAGGTTACTTGGGTTGATCTATCACCCATCGCAGGTGAGGAAAGGATGCCTCCGGATGGAAAAGATGGAAATACTTATGGATTGGATGGGGTATTTGTACCACCAGGGCGATCTCCATCAGTAGAACTGCGAAGGAATGAACTGTGAAAGTGCAATGCGCTGGATTTTGCCTGCTGCGCGAGAAGGAAGAGGCTAGGGGCAGGGCAGATTTGTCTTCCTTGGGCCCTAAATCTTTCGCTTCTTCCTCATCTCGCGTGACTGGGGGGATCTATCACAAGTTAGCATTTAGCTGAGAAGTGAAGGATCTCCGGGGCCCTCCCCCTTTCTTTTAGTTTAATTTTTACTTTAAGTTGTATGTGCCTTTAGACTTTATCGCTGCGTAATGAACTCATGCTCTGAACATTTTATAAGAATGTTAATACAGATATTTGGTCCACCTTAAGGACGGTAAAGAAAAGGACTTATGGTAGACAACCCAATTTCGCTGCTTTTAATTTGTTCAATTATGTTGTTGTGATTATGTGTTTATAGTATTCGTGCTTGGAGGAATTCTCCTTTGCAGGTGGAGTTCGTTTGGGCCGTGGACTTTTTTCTGAAAATAACGCCGATCTTCTAGTATGCTCATTTGTTGAACATGGGGTAACCTCTCCCCCAATTTGTATTTCATTAATTTTATTGCAAATCTTGTGTTAGGTTGTTTAGATTAGGTCTGGTGTAGGATAGTTATGTGATTTACCTGTGTACATGCATAACTATCACTTTCATACCAAAAGTATATTTTTATTTTCTATTTTCATGAACTCACGTCCACATTGTGCACCTACACCCACATGAGCGCGATCATAACCTCGCACGCGGCTCGAGTCAAATGTATTTTTTCTGTGTAAACTTTAAAATAGCGGTGCTAGCTTAGGATTTTAGGATAGAGTTGTGCAAAACTCGTGTAGTGCTCCTAATCGAGTACTCATGGTCTGTGTAGAAATAGTAAAGATTTAATTTTTCTTTATGCTCGTAGATTTATACTTTTTTGCATATGTAAATATTGTTTGTATTACTCAAAATGTTGAATCTGGTGTAATCGAACGGTAGTGTAGGGATGTGTGTAGCCATCACTAGACTTGTTTTACTCGAGTCGGGAGGAAGGATCATCTTTCTCGGTGGCTAAGAACTTGCCCCAAGCTACTCTCAAAGAATTGGTGCATGGTTAGTCATGTGTGAGAGTGATGTAGGCCATCGTTTTCGCCCGGTTGAACCTTGTACCCTATCTAATGTAATCCTTGTTAGCCTGGTTGTACCTATCCCTCATTTTGATTTAGCCCTACTCCGCAATCACCAAAGCTTAAAAGCCTATTACAGTAGCACGCCCCTATCTCGAGCTATTAGTATGTTACTTCTTGCATTTGGGATGTTGTGGTGCTATTATGTGGTGTGAGCTAGAGTTTCCATATTAATATGTGCTCAATGGGTTGCTTTATAAAAATTGAAAAAAAAGAAAAGAAAAGAGTGTAAAAAAAAGAGAGATGTTGTTTGTTATGAAATAAGAAAGGTAATTGGAAATTCCATTATTGTGATTTTATTTCTCTGGCAGTAGGCGGTGCACATACCCTTGTTGTCAAGTTCAAGTCTGGTGGTGTGGTGCACCTGCAATTTGTGTTGGTACTCGGATAATCTTTTGTATGAGCTCATTTGGGGTTTTGTGTAGCTGTCATTTTTACCCTTGTGCATTCTTACCTACATATACACCCAAGCCCCATTATTATCCTAAATTCCTATGGATTCACGCTTGAGTCAAGCTAGCGCTGTGGAGAGAGTGTGAATGGGCAAGCATTTGGTCCCCGACATTGATGGATTTCTTTGGAGGTGATCACGAGCCTCGGTCTTTGGCAATGCTCATCTGAGTGGCCTGCCTACTTTCTTCCTATGTATGACCGAACGATTCTCCAAAATTCAAATTTTGAGTACATATAATATTTATTTACACCTGTCGAAAAGTATAAACTCGGTAGTATAATTAAAAAGTTTATCTATTATATTTTCTATGCCCATGATGTATTTGATTTCTCGCAACACTTTATTTGGAAATTACTAAGATAGCTAACTATTTTCTAGTACACGGGGTGATGATTTGCTCGGGACGAACAAATGTCTAAGTCTAGTGGTGCGATGAGTCCAATTTATATAGGGTTTTTCGGACTCATCTGGGCCTGTTTTCTCATTCGTGCACTGTATTTCAACTAGTAATCAGTTATATTTGCTTCGACCGGTCAATGACCACGATGTGCACCGCTTTGGCCCGAGGGTGTGTAATTGCGCATTATGTTGTCGGGGGTAAGCACATGGTGCTCCCCATGGCTCTTTCTGGCTGTTTTTTTGTTGTGTATTGGTGTTGGGAGCTTGTGCTCTAGTTTTGGTTTTTGTTATACAAGTGGTGCGTTTTCCCCAAGGCAGGAATTCTGATTTGTGGAAAATGCACGTCATGCATTTTCTTAGTGCATGCTTTTTGCCCGATCGTGCGTTTTGTTGGGCAGGTGAAGAGTCGAGTGGAGCTCGATGAATATCGTCGAGATGAGCTCGACGATATTCATGCAAGGTTAACGCACAATTTCTTCGGAACCGTGCGCGATAAAAAACGCACGATTTTCCTGTGGCTGCCTTGATTTATTATGCTCTGTGGTTATTCATGTGATTTGCTCACGCAAGGGCAGAAGTGCCCGTGCGCGAGTAAAATGCACGGTTCCACCGGCCTGCCGGAAATTTCTACTTTCTGTTGTTACCCGTGCATTTTCCTTCATGCACGGGCAGAAGCGTCCGTGCGCGAGGAAACGCATGGGTCAACACTTCTTCTTCCACAAGCTTGTTCTGGAAATTAATATCGCACGGTTAACGCATGGTCATGCGCCAAATCGTGTGTGACCATTATTTCTGACTTCTCTATTTAAGCCACAGGTCTCATTCGCCCAATGGATCCAGTCTGTCATTTTCGCTCCTTTGAGCGGGAAAACCTTCCTCCTGTAATTTTCTTCTCTCTCCTCCTTGGATAGCTCATCCTCCCACAGTTCTCCCTCCAAAAGCTCTCAATAGCTTCATCTTTAGCCGCCATCATCTTCTCCAACCTCAAAGCTCTGTTTCAAGCTCTTATGTGCTGCATATATGGAGTTCTCTGGTCAGGTCTAACCTAACGGCTATTCACGAAGAAGACGGGCTATTAGAAGGAAGTGACAGCCCTTCTCAACCCACTACGTCATCTATAGACCGAGCACGGACAAGGTCCGACAACCCTTGACTCCGGTCACGAATCATGAAAGTCTTCATGTGTTTGGTTGTATCTGTTGAAGTTGGTGACCGGGCGGTCTGGCAGTTTGTCTTGGCGGGTTAAAGACCGCGCGGTCTGGCGGTTTGTCTCAGCCGGCTTGGAGACCGGGCGGTCTGGCGGTCTACCCTGGCAGTCTCTCTTCCTCTCTGGTGGTAGCCGTGCGGTTAGCCCTGCTGTCTAACCGCGCGGCTTGTGCGGTTTGTTTTGTATAGTCCGCTTAGTCCTGTAAATTATAGTCCCACATCTCTTATTTGTATTCTCTCATCTCTCCTCCATTCTATATAAAGGAGGGCATACCTTTGTAATAGATACCTTTTTTGGATAATAAAATTTCAATTATTCAAAAGTCTATCCGTTTGTTCTTTTCTTTTCGCTACTTTTAACATGGTATCAGAGGACACAGTCATTTCCTCTTGATTCTGTGCGCTCTCTGCTTCTAGCGGCTTGTTTTCCGCTATCCGCGACCTCTCTCGCAGCTTGCCTTCTCTTCTATCTGCCGCCCTGTTCGAGCGGCTTGTTTCTGTCCGCTGCCCTGTTCGCGCGGCTTGCTTCTTGGTTCTCTTCTCCTACTGCCTTTTCGCAGCGACCTGTTTCCTTGTCGCCGCGCTCCTTGCTCTTTATTGCCTCTCCGACTTCCTAGTCTTTGCGGCTTGTGTCTACCCGCTGCGGACTTCTTCTCCCTGTCCGCTTCTGCTTTCCCCATATCCGCATGCTCCTATACTCGCGGTTTGCTGCTGTGATCTACCTGACCGTGTGGGTTGTTTCTTTCTCACCCGCATCTTGGTCGCGGTCACCTGCTCTTCTCCTCTCTTCTGTTCGCTCGGCCTTTTCAGTCCGCGCGACCTCTTCCCCGTTGTGCCTTTGACCTCTTGCTAGCCGCTGCTGTTCGCGCTCTACTTGTTGTTCCCTTCTACCCGCTCCTACTTGCTAGTCGTGCCGGCCTCATCTTTTGCCGTGCGACCTGTTCTCCTCTGTTCTCCCGACTTTTTCAAGCCGTGCGATTTCTTTCCCTCTGCTTTTCTCTGCTTCTTGGTAGCGGCCTTCCTAGCCGCCCGACCTGTTTCTGTTCGCCCGGCTTGTTCTTATCGTCGCAGCTTGCTCCTCTCTTGCTTCCATGGCTTTCCCCTCCTCCAGCCTGTAACATCTCATGTTACTTCTGGACCCCTCAACTTAGATTGGGTTAGACATGGGGTGAGACTTAAGGAGATCAACTAGGTTTGACCCTAGGTAGTGGGTGGTAGCCATGCGGGGCCCACTATAAGACCTTAGTCAAACTAGGTCAAACTAGCCTAAGTGGGGACCCTAGCCACACCATGACCCCACCACAATGCCCTAACCCTAAAGACAATCTTAGTGGACCCTAGGGTATGTCACTGGGTCAACATTTTGACCCCAATTGACCAAAGTCAACCTTGGGCTTAATTTGGTCAAACCCACACTCATAGGCCTAATTAACCTAAGTAGGGCACCCCCTTGACCCAAACCAAGTTGGGTGGTGCCACTAGACCCATTTCCACCAAGTAGGGTCAGTCCACCCACCATGGTTGACCAAGTCAACTCCCTAAGTCAATTTGGTCAACAAATTGACCTAAATAGTGAAATGAAGGCCAAGCCATTTCCCCTTGGACCAAGCCCACTAAAATTGGCCCAAAGTCAGCCCAAGTGAACAAGACCAGTCCTACCCCTCTAAATCAGGAGAGAGAGTACATGCAAGGGGGTAAAATTGAGATTTTTAGGAAAAGAGGAGAGAGAAAGAGGAATGAAGGAAATGGTGGCCACATGGCCACCCCATCAGCTGGCTTAGGCTGCCCAAAACCAGGTGGCCGACCTCCCCTCTTCAATTCCAGCAGAAAACCAAGGCAGTGAGCCACATGGCACCATGGGTGAAGCCTCCAATGCTCAAACCGAGCTCACCTTGGAGTTAACTCCACTTATAGCCCACCTCAGTCCAAACAGAGCTCACCATTAGCTTCAGAAGGCCGAAAGGAGTGGAATTCGACTGCTTAATCATGGAGAACGGTGGAGATTTGAGCTTTCGGGGTGGAGCTCGCCGGCGCACCACCACCACGGCAAACCTCCGCCTGACCCGCAGCCAAGCCTCGATTCAGGTGCGTTTCACTTCACCTCTACCCGTACTAGCATCTTAGATCAAATAGGAGAGATATCGGGCTCAACTGAGCCCGATGCCATGTGAGAAAATCAAGAGAATTCCAAGCTTTTGAAACCGCTAGGGATCGCCGTCGCCGCCGTCTCCCGCCGCCCCATCGCCGGGAAATGATAGCCACCACCACCGTGAAGGTGATGGCACCGTTGGCCGGAGGTGGCGCCGTCTCAGCTGGCCGGAAACCGCCGGCAAAGTTGCTCCAGGTCGGCTCGATCTCAGTCGTTGGCTGGAGGTAGACGATGACCAGATCCCATCGGATAAGCTTTAAGATTCGTGCGCAGTTATTAATATGAATTAATTTAATGTATTGAATAGTATGATTTCTGTCACACTTTTTCAGTCACTTTGCATGTTAAATTTAGGCCTCTTAGAGGCATTTACAGAACTTTGCTCCTTAATGAAAAATGTAGCCAGGGGTCTTACCGTTAATATGCCACCCTAAACATACATTTTGGTGTAGTGTACAGTCCTGTAGGACATTTCTCCTAGGACTGGTCCTAGGGTAGGACAGAAATTAAATTGGATGCCTAGGTCAAACTATTGATCACCATGGCCCCAAATTTTGGGCACATGCATGATTAGGGCATACTTAGCTCCTGCCAAAAGGTAGGAAATTTTAGAGAATATTTTCATATAGTTTTTGATAAAATAGCAAACTATAAATAAATGACATATATGGAGTTCTACTCCTCCCCATGGCCCCAAATTTTGGTGGTGGGTCAGTGGGGTCATCCTTGGTGCATGATAAAATTTTCAGCACCTTGGATTCACTGCATGTTGGGGAATCCACTTGCATGTGCTAGCCTATGTTTAGCCTTGGTGTGCTAATAGCAAAAATGCAAATTGGTGTATTTAGCCCAATGGTGACATGCAAAGGACATGGAATTAATTACAGTGGCTCATTAGGGTAAATTTCATCCCTCAAATTAATAATGGAATTTTTGGAATCAAAATTCTATTTATTGGATTTTATTTTAAATATAGCTATTTTGAAAATAAAGTTGGAAAATAGGGTTTCTTCAAGTACAAATTCAAACAATTTTGCCAAGGTATAGATGATGTCACATTTGACTTAGGAAAAATATGATTTCTCTGTTTTGAAGAATGTTTGGAGTAGATACCCTAAATTCCCCATTTTACCCTTATCTTGTTAATTCTTGAAATGATGGATATATACTTCTGAAAAATTTGGAATCTATTCTATTGCTATAAAAATGTTATTATTAGTTTTGCATAAATTTCTCAGAATTAATGGATGCATTGTTTGTGTTAAATTGGTACAATGGCATTTTGGTAAATATCTTATAATGGAATCCTATAGGCCATTTTACAATAAATGTTGATGATACTCTGCCAATAGTCATAAATTAGTGTCCTAAAAGCTCTGTAATGTTTCTGGAATTTTTGAGTACATAATGCCTATACATCATTTGGAAAATGGAATTTGTGTGGAATTGATATTAAATAGAAAATGATAATAAATAATTTAAGGAAAATTATGAAATTTTGTAGGCAGCACTATTTTGTCAATATACATCTCAGGAAAAATTTCCTAGGTCAGTGGATACTTAATCAAACTACTTCATGTGTAAAGTGACCTAGCATTTAAATTAAAAGAATTAATTAAATGACTATTTGGCCAAGGAAAATTATGAGAATTCTTAGGGTAGTTCCCTTAGTCCATAACACCTTAGGATAAATATTTAGAGGCAAGATGCCTTAAGTTTTGGAAGATCGCATTTCTAGGGTAATCATAGGTCATGGTCTGCATATAATACAAATAGGTCCTGCCTTAGGGGATTACCGGGGGATTGATTATCGGCAGAAATAAAAGAGAGTGCAACATGAGTAACCCTGGTGGGTAGAGTTGTCTTAGTGAGGGATCAAAGTGCAAGTCTTAGCTAGCAACTGGAGTGGGGATCGGCGGAAGACCGTCGGTTTTCCCGGTAATACCTTAAGTCACTAGGGTTGTACTAAAGCAATAAGGAGAGCTGGGGAGATGCATGGGTAGCCATCAACTAAAATAAATATCCTTGCGAAAGGGAACGCTGGGCGTAATCCCAACACAGTTCCTAGTGCCCCTTGAGAGCCCTTCACAGGGAATACCGGGGGCAGTCCTGGGATTAACCTTAAATCTCTAAGTATAATAAATTATAGACAAGAGTAGTATAATAGGTTAGGACATTGTCGTACCTTCTCGCCCGTGTGGGGTTGGAGAGATTCATGATATATGCTCACCCGTTTGGGGTTTGAGGGAGTTGGTATAAAGGCACTAATGTGCGTTCTCACCCGGGTTTGGGTTTGAGGGATTCAGGACGGGTTTTGGTCATGCGAGCGGAAGGCTCGGTATGAATTACTTGCATGTGCATAAATATCATGGCGGGGCATGCGGTACTGGCCGTTCGTCACACCGATGGCAGTACGGTGCAAGAGGCGGTTGTGGGAGTTAGATGGGCCAGTGGGTTGTTTTATACTGCGGTCTGGAGGACGACCCCCGATAACACACATCCGACCCAACAAGACTGACGGGTTTGTCAGCAAAGTACGTATGCGAGACTCTAGAGTGCACCTTGGACGTGTACAGAGGCGTATGAGAGGGGTCTAAGGCTTGGTAGTGTGCATACCGGTCTAGAAGCGGAGACGCCCGCTCCGCTGCAGCCGTAGCCACAGTGGTGGTACCCGAGAGTGATGCTAGCTCTCAAAAAGTGGGAACTAAAGGTCTGTGATCACAGAGTCGTTGTGTGTGAGTTGCACTTGCCTGCGCATAAAATTGCATCATATCATTCATTCATATTAGGTCATACGCTTCATAGATCCTTATCATATAAATTAGTATGGGCTCTTTTATATGATAAGTTAAATTTCCTGGAAATCCTAACTTATATATTTGTATGGGCATTTATATAAGTTAGGGTACGTTTGTGATGATAGCTTAGTGGTAGCTTAGCTTATTTACTTGTTCATACTGCTGTTGTCTTTACTTTCCTTTACTGCACCGCTCTTACTTACTACTTGTACTGTACTTAGCATTGCTAGAGTAGAATTTCATTACTTAGTACCACTCTAGATAGATATTGTCACCTGCTTCCATTTTGCTACCCCTTGTTGTCCTCCGCTTCGTCCTCCCGCTCGGTGCCTAGGAGCTGCGGGGCGAGGTGCGGAGGAAACGACTTAGTCTTTTTGACTAATGGTCGGTGACCAACTATTTTTAGGAGCCCGTGGAGATGGAGCACCAGCACGTCGAGGAGGCAGGACATGAGGAGCAGATACCGCTTCAGCAGGCTACTACCACTACTGTGTGTCCTCAGGTGGGACGAGTCTTGATGTTCTAGTATAGCTTCCGCATTTATGATTTTGTGAGAGAGAGATTTGATGTACTGGGCATAAGCCCTTTTTACTCTTTCATTTGTACTCTATTGTGGACTATTGTACTATTCATTTCTTTACATGATTGTACTGTGACTTGTGGACTGATGGTTTTTATATACAGTTTACTTCTTTCTTCTCATATTGGCCTACAGGTTAATGATCGTACTAGCCGGCAGAATCGGCGTGTTGCGGTGTCGACTAACCCGTGAGTTAATGCCACCGTAAGACGGCGGTTCTGGGCATAAGATCTGGTTGCCCTCCTTGGTAAGGGGGAGGGGGATCTTACAAACTGGTATCACTTGAACAACGATCATATAAGAAAGAAGTCCACAACATGGGACCACCCCCGCCCCAGCATTAGTTTGCGGACAAACTATGCAGCGGAAGCAGTGGTGTGCCCATGTGTAAAGTTACATAAATGGTCCACAAAGTACAATTTGTTAGGCCAATTTTGCTCTAACCTTACCTTTATGCAACCTCCACAGGTCGCAGCGCCGCAAAATGTGGCTCCTCCCCCTCCAGCTGCCACTCCATTCCTACATACGGAGATGGGGCAGACCCTGACGGCGATTTTGGATGCCTTTAGAGCCCAGCAAGTCCCGACTCCACAGCCAAATCCGGGGTCGAGCTGGCTGAGTGCATTCAAGAGCCTGTCCCCACCGACGTACCGTGGGACAGAGGATGCGGTGAAGACGGAAGAATGGCTGGAGGCCATACACGAGATCTTAGTGGGCATCAGCTGCCCAGTCGGCCAGGCAGTACCTCTAGCCACCTCTGTGCTGGAGGCTCATGCAAAGAGATGGTGGAAATCAGTCCGGGAGTCTACTTATGCGGACTTTGAGCTGTCAGAGATATCTTGGGAGGAGTTTGGTGATGTGTTTCTGGAGCACATCGTCTCTGCTACGGACAGAGATGCTTTGGAGGAGAGGTTTTTGAACCTCAAGCAGGGGACTAGATCGGTGATAGAGTACCAGAGAGAGTTCTCCCACTTGGCCAGATTCGCGGGGATTCAGGACACCGACGATAGGAGGTATGCGAAGAGGTTCTACCGGGGCCTCAGGGATGATTTGAGGCAGGTCTTGCTATTCATTTCTCATGGCACATCCAGGCAGATCATCGAGATGGCGAAGAAGCTGGAGGCTGACCAGCTGATGGTGCGAGCCGGAGGGAAGAGACCATTTGATGGGTCGACGTCAGGAGAGAGCAGTAGGGGCTCTCAGAGAGGCAGGACCATCGGATACAGGAAGGGTGGGGGACGTCGTCGTCCCAACTTCAGGCAGGAGCAAGTACCTCCTCCAGCATTGGCTCCCCCACCTCTACAGATGCATGATCCAAGGAGATAGGATGACCGAGGCCATCGACAAGTGGTTTGTTACGGATGCCGCCAGCCCGGGCACGTCAGGTCGGAGTGCCCGCACCGATTCCATCCCCCTCCTCCTCCTCCACCTCCAGTGGCCCCAGTACACCAGGGCCGAGGACGAGGCCGAGGATGAGGCCGAGGTCGGGGATATCACGGCAGGAGGCGCGAGCAGGAGCAGATATACGCCTTGGACCTCACAGAGCCGAGGAATCTCGAGGAGGTTATCACAGGTACTTGAAGTTAATTATGAATTTTCTTGGATTTTCAATGATATATATATATAGTACCTGGAACTATAGGATAACAATTAACTTTCACATAAACAAACCTCAGGCATAGTTATGATCAGCGACAAGCCCGCTCATACTCTTTTCGACACGGGTGCTTCACACTCGTTCGTATCCGAGGCCTTCATCGACGGACTCGAAGGCGTGGAGAGGTTCCCTGGACTAGAGATGAGGGTACGTCTACCCGATGGATCGGAGCTGCGGACCACTGCACATTGCGATATGGAGGCCGAGATTGGCGGCAAGGCATTTGAGGCGCCGGCAACCATTCTGAAGCTGCAGGACTTTGATTTGATCTTGGGCATGGCCTGGTTGCATCGGAACCATGCCCAGATAGATTGCCCATCCAGGAGGATCACGCTAAGACATGGCGACTCTCATGTTATCGTTGAAGGTATCCAGCCTATCTGCCACCTACTGTTATCTTCTATACAGGCTGTGAAGGCCCATGAGCAGGGTGAAGAAGTCTATATTGTCTGCTTCGAGATGGTGGGAACAGAGGCGACTATCTCAGATATTCCGGTAGTTCGGGATTTCGCCGATGTATTCCCGGAGAAATTGCCCGGGCTACCGCCTGCTAGAGATTTGGATTTCAGGATTCAGCTAGTACCGGGAGCGAAGCCGGTGTCCCGGGCACCCTACAGGATGGCTCCCAGGGAGTTAGCAGAGTTCAGAACTCAACTACAGGAGCTAGTCGAGTCAGGATTTGTGCAGCCCAGCTCATCGCCATGGGGAGCGCCAGTTCTCTTTGTGAAGAAGAAGGACGGATCACTGCGATTATGTATAGATTACCGGGAGCTGAACCGGTTGACGGTCCGCAACACCTATCCTCTGCCTCGGATAGATGAGTTATTTGACCAGCTACAGGGAGCATTCTGGTTCTCCAAGTTAGATTTGCGATCCGGCTACTATCAGCTCCGTATCAGGGAAGAGGACATACCGAAGATGGCATTCAGTTCGCGCTATGGATTATACGAGTTCACGGTGATGCCTTTTGGGCTCACGAATGCTCCTGCCGCATTCATGAGTCTAATGAACCGTGTATTCGAGCCTTTCTTAGACCGCTTCGTGATTGTGTTCATCGACGACATCCTTATATATTCTCGGACTCAGGAGGAGCATACGGAGCACTTGGCACAGGTCCTGCAGAGGTTGAGGGAGACACAGATGTACGCAAAATTTTCGAAGTGCCAGTTCTGGTTGCAGGAGGTGGCTTTCCTGGGGCACACGATCAGTGGGGCTGGGTTAGCTGTGGACCCGGCCAAGATAGAGACAGTGAGGGATTGGCCACGGCCGAAGACCGCCTCTGACATCCGCAGTTTCTTGGGACTAGCAGGGTATTACCGCAAGTTTGTGGAGGGGTTCTCGAGGATAGCACTCCCCCTCACGTCCTTGACGAAGAAGGACACAGATTTTGTTTGGTCAGAGCGGTGTGAGACTGCTTTTCAGGAGCTGAAGGACCGACTCATCTCATCCCCCATTCTTGCGCTTCCATCCGGGAGCGAAGGATTCCAGATCTACACGGACGCCTCTTACCAGGGGATGGGTGCAGTCCTGATGCAGCATGGACACGTTATTTCTTATGCTTCGAGACAGTTGAAGAAGCATGAGCATAACTATCCAGTACATGATCTAGAGCTCGGGGCTGTGGTTTTCGCCCTAAAGATATGGAGGCATTATTTATACGGGATTCATTGTGACATCTTTTCAGATCACAAGAATCTCAAGTATATCGATACGCATAAGGACCTAAACCTGAGAAAGAGGAGGTGGCTGGAGTTCCTCTGTGATTATGATTACAAGATCCACTATCACCCGGGGAAAGCGAACACGGTTGCGGATGCTTTGAGCAGGAGGGCCGGCACTTCTGGACCGGAGCCCCGATTGATGTCTTTAGAGCTGCTACAGATGATGGAGGACATGCACATCACCATGGTGTCCGAGACCGAGCCAGTCGTATATAGAGAGTATTTGAGCTTAGTGATCAGCGACGATGATATACAGGAGCGCATCCGAGCACATCAGAGGCTAGATACTGCGTTACAGCCGATTTTCAGTGCCTTAGATAGGGGCAGGGTCGAGGACTACATGCTACAGGATGATCTTCTTAGGTTCCGGGGACGCATCTACATACCAGCAGGAGGCAGTATCCGGGAGTACATACTCCGAGAGGCACATTGCTCGAGATATTCAGTGCACCCCGGCATCACCAAGATGTGGGCAGATTTGCGGAGATCTATGTATTGGCCCGGGATGAAGAGGGAGATCACGGATTTTGTGACCCATTGCGAGACCTGCCAGCGTTTGAAGGCGGAATGCAAGAGCCCGGGAGGTTTACTACAGCCACTGCCAGTTCCAGAGTGGAAGTTCGAGGACATTGCTATGGACTTTGTACACGGATTGCCTCGCTCCCACTCTGGGCATGATTCTATATGGGTTATAGTGGACAGATTGACCAAGGTAGCGCGGTTTATTCCAGTTCGGAAGGATGCCCCAGTTGCAGTCCTGGTGAGACTATTTGTGGAGCAGTACATCAGATATCATGGTATCCCCAGGACTATTGTTTCGGACCGTGATGGTCGGTTCACTTCGAGCGAGTGGAGGGCCGTGCATGCTTATTTGGGATCTCGGCTTACCTTTAGTACCGCCTTCCACCCGCAGACCGACGGACAGACCGAGCAGACTATCCGGACCATGGAGGACCTGCTCAGATTATGCATATTGGATACGGGGAGGCCTTGGGGAGGCTGCTGCCATTGATCGAGTTCTCGTATAATAACAGCCACCAGGCTAGCATCAGGATGGCTCCATACGAGGCGCTTTATGGGAGGAGATGCCGGACACCGCTGTCATGGGTTCAGGATGTGGATACCAGGGCTCTGGGATCTGATTATATAGAGGACACTGAGGCTCAGATTCGATTGATCAGGGATCGGCTACTGGAGGCCCAGAGCAGGCAGGCAAAGTATTATGATGCTCGGCACCGGAAGGTGGAGTTCCAGGTTGGAGACAGGGTATTCTTGAAGATACGTCCAGTACACGGTGTTTCTCGGGTGCGGAGGCACAAGAAGCTCAGTCCACGATACATGGGGCCATACCTGATCCTGGAGCGGATCGGCCCCTTGGCTTACCGACTGCAGCTGCCACCGGAGTTGGGTGCATTACATGACGTCTTCCATGTCTCTTCCTTGCGAAGAGCTCTCCTTCGGCCGGAGCAGCACATCACTACTACAGCCGGACCGGTAGAGCCTGACAGATCAGTGAGATTGGAGCCGATCCGGATTGACGATACAGCCATCCGAGTGTTGCGGAAGAAGAAGGTCCCTCTTGTGAAGGTGCTGTGGTCCAACCATGGACGGGAGGAGCACACTTGGGAGCCGAGAGATCTGATGCTGGAGCAACACCCGGAGCTATTCGCATCAGGTACATTTAAGTTATGTCTTTAAATTTCTTGATGATTCTTGCAAATAGAACCCCGTAGACCCGAACTTAAATTTCGGGGACGAAATTATTTTCTTGTTTATTGGAATTTGTAACATCCCATGTTACTCTGGACCCCTCAACTTAGATTGGGTTAGGCATGAGGTGAGACTTAAGGAGATCAACTAGGTTTGACCCTAGGTAGTGGGTGGTAGCCATGTGGGGCCCACTATAAGACCTTAGTCAAACTAGGTCAAACTAGCCTAAGTGGGGACCCTAGCCACACCATGACCCCACCACATTGCCCTAAACCTAAAGACAATCTAAGTGGACCCTAGGGTATGTCACTGGGTCAACATTTTGACCCCAATTGACCAAAGTCAACCTTGGGCTTAATTTGGTCAAACCCACACTCATAGGCCTAATTAACCTAAGTAGGGCACCCCCTTGACCCAAACCAAGTTGGGTGGTGCCACTAGACCCATTTCCACCAAGTAGGGTCAGTCCACCCACCATGGTTGACCAAGTCAACTCCCTAAGTCAATTTGGTCAACAAATTGACCTAAAGAGTGAAATGAAGGCCAAGCCATTTCCCCTTGGACCAAGCCCACTAAAATTGGCCCAAAGTCAGCCCAAGTGAACAAGACCAGTCCTACCCCTCTAAATCAGGAGAGAGAGTACATGCAAGGGGGTAAAATTGAGATTTTTAGGAAAAGAGGAGAGAGAAAGAGGAATGAAGGAAATGGTGGCCACATGGCCACCCCATCAGCTGGCTTAGGCTGCCCAAAACCTGGTGGCCGACCTCCCCTCTTCAATTCCAGCAGAAAACCAAGGCAGTGAGCCACATGGCACCATGGGTGAAGCCTCCAATGCTCAAACCGAGCTCACCTTGGAGTTAACTCCACTTATAGCCCACCTCAGTCCAAACAGAGCTCACCATTAGCTTCAGAAGGCCGAAAGGAGTGGAATTCGACTGCTTAATCATGGAGAACGGTAGAGATTTGAGCTTTCGGGGTGGAGCTCGCCGGCGCACCACCACCACGGCAAACCGCCGCCTGACCCGCAGCCAAGCATCAATTCAGGTGCGTTTCACTTCACCTCTACCCGTACTAGCATCTTAGATCAAATAGGAGAGATATTGGGCTCAACTGAGCCCGATGCCATGTGAGAAAATCGAGAGAATTCCAAGCTTTTGAAACCGCTCGGGATCGCCGTCGCCTCCGTCTCCCGCCGCCCCATCGCCGGGAAATGATAGCCACCACCACCGTGAAGGTGATGGCACCGTTGGCCGGAGGTGACGCCGTCTCAGCTGGCCGGAAACTGCCGGCAAAGTTGCTCCAGGTCTGCTCGATCTCAGCCGTTGGCTGGAGGTAGACGATGACCAGATCCCGCCGGATAAGCTTTAAGATTCGTGCGCAGTTATTAATATGAATTAATTTAATGTATTGAATAGTATGATTTCTGTCACACTTTTTCAGTCACTTTGCATGTTAAATTTAGGCCTCTTAGAGGCATTTACAGAACTTTGCTCCTTAATGACAAATGTAGCCAGGGGTCTTACCTTTAATATGCCACCCTAAACATACATTTTGGTGTAGTGTACAGTCCTGTAGGACATTTCTCCTAGGACTGGTCCTAGGGTAGGACAGAAATTAAATTGGAGGCCTAGGTCAAACTATTGATCACCATGGCCCCACATTTTGGGCACATGCATGATTAGGGCATACTTAGCGCCTGCCAAAATTTAGGAATTTTTAGAGAATAGTTTCCTATAGGTTTTGATAAAATAGCAAAATATAAATAAATGACATATATGGAGTTCTACTCCTCCCCATGGCCCCAAATTTTGGTGGTGGGTCAGTGGGGTCATCCTTGGTGCATGATAAAATTTTCAGCACCTTGGGTTCACTGCATGTTGGGGAATCCACTTGCATGTGCTAGCCTATGTTTAGCCTTGGTGTGCTAATAGCAAAAATGCAAATTAGTGTATTTAGCCCAATGGTGACATGCAAAGGACATGGAATTAATTACGGTGGCTCATTAGGGTAAATTGCATCCCTCAAATTAATAATGGAATTTTTGGAATCAAAATTCTATTTATTGGAATTTATTTTAAATATAGCTATTTTGAAAATAAAGTTGGAAAATAGGGTTTCTTCAAGTACAAATTCAAACAATTTTGCCAAGGCATAGATGATGTCACATTTGACTTAGGAAAAATATGATTTCTCTGTTTTGAAGAACTTTTGGAGTAGATACCCTAAATTCCCCATTTTACCCTTATCTTGTTAATTCTTGAAATGATGAATATATACTTCTGAAAAATTTGGAATCTATTCTATTGCTATAAAAATGTTATTATTAGTTTTGCATAAATTTCTCAGAATTAATGGATGCATTGTTTGTGTTAAATTGGTATAATGGCATTTTGGTAAATATCTTATAATGGAATCCTATAGGACATTTTACAATAAATGTTGATGATACTCTGCCAATAGTCATAAATTAGTGTCTTAAAAGCTCTGTAAGTTTTCTGGAATTTTTGAGTACATAATGCCTATACATCATTTGGAAAATGGAATTTGTGTGGAATTGATATTAAATAGAAAATGATAATAAATAATTTAAGGAAAATTATGAAATTTTGTAGGCAGCAATATTTTGTCAATATACATCTCAGGAAAAATTCCCTAGGTCAGTGGATACCTAATCAAACTACTTCATGTGTAAAGTGACCTAGCATTTAAATTAAAAGAATTAATTAAAGGACTATTTGGCCAAGGAAAATTATGAGAATTCTTAGGGTAGTTCCCTTAGTCCATAACACCTTAGGATAAATATTTAGAGGCAAGATGCCTTAAGTTTTGGAAGATCGCATTTCTAGGGTAATCATAGGTCATGGTCTGCATATAACACAAATAGGTCCTGCCTTAGGGGATTACCAGGGGATTGATTATCGACAGAAATAAGAGAGAGTGCAACATGAGTAACCCTGGTGGGTAGAGTTGTCTTAGTGAGGGATCAAAGTGCAAGTCTTAGCTAGCAACTGGAGTGGGGATCGGCGGAAGACCGTCGGTTTTCCCGGTAATACCTTAAGTCACTAGGGTTGTACTAAAGCAATAAGGAGAGCTGGGGAGATGCATGGGTAGCCATCAACTAAAATAAATATCCTTGCGAAAGGGAACGCTGGGCGTAATCCCAACACAGTTCCTAGTGCCCCTTGAGAGCCTTTTACAGGGAATACCGGGGGCAGTCCTGGGATTAACCTTAAATCTCTAAGTATAATAAATTGTAGACAAGAGTAGTATAATAGGTTAGGACATTGTCGTACCTTCTCGCCCGTGTGGGGTTGGAGAGATTCATGATATATGCTCACCCGTTTGGGGTTTGAGGGAGTTGGTATAAAGGCACTAATGTGCGTTCTCACCCGGGTTTGGGTTTGAGGGATTCAGGACGGGTTTTGGTCCTGCGAGCGGAAGGCTCGGTATGAATTACTTGCATGTGCATAAATATCATGGCGGGGCATGCGGTACTGGCCGTTCGTCACACCGATGGCAGTACGGTGCACCAGGCGGTTGTGGGAGTTAGAGGGGCCAGTGGGTTGTTTTACACTGCGGTCTGGAGGACGACCCCCGATAACACACATCCGACCCAACAAGACTGACGGGTTTGTCAGCAAAGTACGTACGCGAGACTCTAGAGTGCACCTTGGACGTGTACAGAGGTGTATGAGAGGGGTCTAAGGCTTGGTAGTGTGCATACCGGTCTAGAAGCGGAGACGCCCGCTCCGCTGCTGCCGTAGCCACAGCGGTGGTACCCGAGAGTGATGCTAGCTCTCAAAAAGTGGGAACTAAAGATCTGTGATCACAGAGTCGTTGTGTGTGAGTTGCACTTGCCCGCGCATAAAATTGCATCATATCATTCATTCATATTAGGTCATACGCTTCATAGATCCTTATCATATAAATTAGTATGGGCTCTTTTATATGATAAGTTAAATTTCCTGGAAATCCTAACTTATATATTTATATGGACATTTATATAAGTTAGGGTACGTTTGTGATGATAGCTTAGTGGTAGCTGAAAGATATGGTACCTAAACACCTAGAAGGGGGGGGGGTGAATATGTGACCTAAACCTTTTTGAAACTTTGTTGGCAGCAAAACAGTTATCTCACAGATTTCTACAGCTAACAGCAATAATAAAATATAAACTGCTAATCCACAGCATAGCACAGCACAGCAGACACACAAATTTATAGTGGTTCCCCAATCTTTGGGTACATCCACTTTCCTCCTTCGCCTATCTAGCAGTGTACTAGATTCGGCCAAACTTCTTCACTATCTCAGAACCCAACTAGGTTCCTACACCTCAGGCCCAAAGCCTTACACTCAGCCACCAAGGCCTACACTCAGCCACCCAGGCCTACACTCAGCCAATTAAGGCCTACACTCAGAGTTCTTCAACTCCTACACTCAGGCAACCAAGCCCTACCCTCAGCCTTTATAATATAGGCTTACAATTCACTCAGATCCAATGGATCCTACAAGTTAAAATTGAATTACAATAACTAACTCTACAACTCAGAAAATAAGAGAGGAGTTGAGAGTTTCTTGAAGAGTTCTTGGAA
The DNA here is from genome assembly GCA_039583875.1 of Platanthera guangdongensis. Lineage (NCBI taxonomy): Eukaryota > Viridiplantae > Streptophyta > Magnoliopsida > Asparagales > Orchidaceae > Platanthera > Platanthera guangdongensis. The sequence continues at coordinate 131,455,090 of CM077152.1, forward strand.
GAACTCAGCTAGATCCAAACTGACTTAGCTTCCTTCAAAGCTTCTTGAGTAGAACTGAATTAGTCTGAATCCTCTGCAGTTGATCCTTGACCTCTGCTTCTTGAGATCCAGATGATTCTGAATCCTTCTTCTCAGCCTTAGTTCCAAAGACTGAATTCTTGATTGGAGCTCTCTCTCTCCAACTTCTTAGATCTGCTGTTGGACAGCAAGATCTTCTTGTATTGATACTCTGTGTACCACTTTCCTGATTACTTGAATAATCTGATCAATTACTTCAAATAGCTTCAACAACAACAACAACAACAGTTTCTGTAAACTGTGAGTGCCTATTTATAGGCATTCTTCATGGTAACCGGCTGGTCCGGTTCATAACTGACTTCTGACTTCCCTGACAGTTGCTGTAGACCGGCTGGATCGGCAGCTGTCATATCAACCAGTCACTTCTTGAAATTCTCTAACTGTCAGATAGTGTCGAGACTTTCTGTTCTTAAGTGTCGACACTTATAGATCAAGTGTCGACACATGTTGTGTAAGTGTCGACACAAGTCTACAAGGTGTCGACACAACTCCTTGTATGTCTCGACACAGATTCTTCTTCAAGTGTCGACACTGAAATTAAGTGTCGACACAAGTACTTGATCTTCTGTAACTTGTTGAATTCTTTTAAGTGTCGACACATCTCCTTTGTGTCGACACATCTTCATGTGTTGAAACTGTCAAGTGTCGACACTGCTTCTTGGTGTCGACACAAGTCTTCAATTTTGTTTCTTCAGCTGAGTGTCGACACATTCCCTTAGTGTCGACACTTGTACTTAGAATATTTTGTAAACTTTTCTGTTCTTTGCTAAGTGTCGACACAGCTCCTTGTGTCGACACTTTCTTCAAGTGTAGAGTCTTCAACTAAGTGTCGACACATTGTGCTGGGTGTCGACACTTTCTTCAAGTGTTGACTCTTCTGGTTGTGTGTCGACACATTGTGCTGAGTGTCGACACATACTTTAAGTGTTGACTCCTTTGAGTGTGTGTCGACACATTGTGCTGAGTGTCGACACATTCTTCATATGTTGACTCTGCTGATTGAGTGTCGACACATTGTGTTGAGTGTCGACACTTGTCCTTAGTCTCTGCAGAATTTTGCTGAGTGTCGACACAACTCCAAGTGTCGACACTTTCTGATGTAGACTCAGCTCTTCTAGGTGTCGACACTTCTGCTAAGTGTCGACACAGCTTTTCTGCATTCTTCTTCACTGAGTGTCGACACAGCTCCAAGTGTCGACACTTTCTGTCTGGTGTCGACTCTTCATCCCAGGTGTCGACACAATGACTCCAAGTGTCGACACTGCTTTTCTGGGTGTCGACACAAGCTTTCTCAAGTGTCGACACTTTCCCTCTGGGTGTCGACACATGGACTTAGAAAGTTTTTAGCTTCAGTCCAATGAATACCTAACCTGCACAAGTAACTCAAACAAACATCAAATACATTATGATGTATATCATTGAGTTAGGTGAGGCTTCTTCAAATCAGGTACATTTGACCAATGTACCCAACAATATCCCCCTATTTGGAGAAGTCATAACCCTTAGTCAATGATATACACCACTCATAATTAAAAATTAGAAAATGATGTAAAGCAGGTATATGTCAACAGGGTAAACTTAAACATGTAATAAAGCACACATGTATACTCATTAAACATTACAGAACAAACAAGAAATAGACACATGCTTCTGAACAATCATGAGATAGATTTATCAAAAATTGTTCTAACATTGTTTTAATACATTTCCTTGTTTTACAAAAATATTTCATATGTAAAAGATTACAACAATGTTTCTTAGTCTAATCTTAGTCTAGTTCTGATCAGGTTCTTTTATAACTATTCCTTTCCCAGCTTGTACTTTGGCCTTTACAGCAGCAGCAGCAGGCTCAGTATCAGCAGTCTTCTTTCCTTTGAGATCGAGCTTATCAGCCTTGATCTTTTGCCTCTCAAAGTAATGATAGGGCTTAGGAAAGTACTTGCTAGGCTCCACAGCTGTAGGAGGTAGCTTTCCTAACTTAGCCTTCCTTCTATACTGGACAATGGCTTCCTGCCTAATCTCATGCTTCCTCCATTCTGCTTCTGAGAACCATTTGTTCCTTTCATGAGCATTGTCCTTGGCTGCTTTCCAGGCTGTGAGAATGATGTTCCTAGAGGTAGGGCTCCATTGTTCAAAATCTGGCTTTGGTTCTGCTTGTTCCCTAAACCTCATCTTTGACAGCCTTGTCTCTTCTTCTTTGTCCAAAGCCTCTTGTATAGCTGCTGTTATAGGTTGAACAACCTTTTCTAGAACAACATTTGACTTTCCAGCAGTTGGGCTATACATTGTGCTTACATCTGCATGAACCATGTCAAAATCTGGAGGTGGATAAATCACTTGAGCTACTTCCTGTTGCTCACCTCCAAGATATGCACTTTGAATCCCTGATTCAGCAACATTATCATCATCACACAGGGGAGGATATCCAAGGGTAGCCCTGATGGAATTTGATATCCACTTAGCATGGTCTGAGCTTGCTTTGACTAACACCCTCTCCCCCTTTATGACTTCTTGTGCAACATGGTCTCTGACATCATCCTTTTGGAATCTGATCTGATTGTCCAAATACCTGATCCCATCTTTAAAATAAGGTCTAAGGTTTGTAAGCTGTTCAGAAATGACCTTCTGTGAATCCTTGATTGCAGTCTTGACAGCAGCAATTTCTTCTTGAAATACTTTATCAAAGTCAGCCTTAACTGCAGCAGATGATGTTGAAGGTTCAGCAGTCTTATTCTTCAGTTCAGTGACTATAGCATTGTGAGAAGCTGTCAGATTATCATTCATTCTCAACTGATTCTCCAGCACATAGCCTTGCTTCAGTGCTATATCATCTATTTGAGACTTTATCTTCTCTTGGTGGGTTGCCAGATAGACCACTGCATTACCACCCTTTGAAAAACATTCAGTCATCTCCTTTTTATTAAGGTTCATTTCAAACCTTATTGACTTGATTTCCTGTGCCAGATTAAATTGTAGGGTCTTGTGCCCTTCATCAACATAAGTCTCTATAGCCTTCCTTTGCTCATCCAGCTTGATCTGTAGTGCAATCAGTAAAGCACTATAGTCAGCAGTTGGAGCTTGCTGAACTATGGGCTGTGGAGCAATGGATTGGAGGGCTTTCTTGTAGCTCTGACTTCTTCTTTTGAAGACAAACAATTTCTTCTTCTTAGCCCTAGCACTCTCCTCATCTTCAGAGGCAGAGGTGCTGGCAATCTCAACCCTATCCTTAGGGCTTTGTGGTTTTTCAGCTTGCACATCTAGTGCCTTCTCAGTGTCTAGCCTTAAAGGCTCTTCCAGAACTGCCATGTGCTCCCCCTCAGTAGCAGCACCCTTCTCTTCAGCAGCAGCAACCTTGTCCAAGTCAAAATCCTCTTGATCTAAATTCAGAAAGAGGTCTTCCATTGTGTATTCAGGAGGTGACTGTGCAGGAGAAGTACTGGGTTCATCAACTACTTTATCAGGAACCACTTCTAGGATAACTGATGTGTCTTGGAGAACAACATCTGGTTCTTGATTTGCTTGCTGAGTTTGCTGATGGACATCAGACAAATCAGAATCTATTACAGAAAAATCTAAAGTATTGAGGTCAGTAAGTACCTCTTGGATAATGATTGTGGCTTGCTCACTGTCCAGAGTAGAGGGTTCTTCTACTGCTGGAAGCTCCCCCTGGCTTGGATCCTTATACTTGGGGCTAGCTGGAGGCAGCTCCCCCTGGATTTCAGCTGTCTCTTGAGGAGCAGGAGACTTCTCTGCAGCCACTTCCTCTTGACTATCAGGAGTGAAAACAACTTGTTCTTCACTACCTGAACTGCTGGAGGACTCCTGTGTCACAGGAGCTATCTTCCTCTTCTTCTTTGGAGGTGAATCTTTCTTAGAAACTTGCTTCTCTGGGGTAGGTGTTTCCTTAGATAGTACTCTTTCCCACCTGGAAAATATCCTCATATCCATCCTTCTCATATGGTTGATCTTGCTACCAGCAGCATTGCTCATTACCTCTGGTATTGTACCAGCCAGGTAGAGACTAAGTATTCTGCCCAGATTGGGCTTCTTCAGACTTTCTTTAATTTTCTCATACACAACCATGGACCAGTCTGTTTTTAGGTTGAAGATAATTCTGGTCATAATACTGAACATGGAGGCTGACACCCTGTCATGCCCTCCAGTCTTGCTGAGTATAACTTTCCCCACAATTTCAGACAGGAATTTTCCTTGGTTATTCATTCCTTTCCTGTTGAATACAGATCCTATCTTCATTTTAGGATCTAGACCACACCAGGTAAGTGCTTCCCTGGTCTTAGATGTAGTCACTTCCTCTTCTGCTTGAATTTTAGGTAGCTGAAGTACCTTTCTCAGAGTTTTGGGTGAAATCTTGACCTTTGTTCCATGCACTCTGGATTTGATTCTGTAACCTGAGTCATCTACAGAAGCTTCAGTAAGGAATTCAAGAACTTCCTTCTTCCATATTTTGGTTGGTTCTGAAACCAAGTACTCCAATCCAGAATCGGTGACTAGGGTTACCACCGATTTGATTTCTTGATCGCCATCGTCGAACGCGCCACGAACCAGTTCATAGCCTTCATTAACGTTCTCCTCGAGCTTGGGAGCCATTAGGGTTTGTAGAATTAGTCTTTAGAAAAGAGAAATGTCGACACAGTAGTTTGGTCTCGAAACTCTGAAAGCGTGTCGACAAACAAAGACAGAATCCTATTTATACCTTTCTGGTTTGAAGACGAACAGGCGGGATGGATTACTAAAGATGTGTCGACACTGGCATTAAGTGTCGACACTGACTTATAATGTCTCGACACTCATGTGTCGACACAAGTTTAGTCAACAGATTTTATGTGTCGACACTTGGTTATGTGTCGACACCACACTACTCGACATGTAGTCGAGACGTTACTTAGAAAATTCTCTGTAAAACTTAAGTGTCGACACCTCATTGGATGTGTCGACACCAACTCGACATGTGTCGACACTAACATTCTGAAGTGTCGACACCAACTTCCTAGATGTGTCGACACCATTTTCCTGAAGTGTCGACACTTACTATTCTGTGTCGACATAGACTTGTCTATGTGTCGACACATTTTTACTGAGCCAATTTTTAGTTCTGTAAACTTAGTCTAAGTTTATCATACCTAGTTCAATTTTGAACCTATTGAACTTAGCTTCTTCTAAGGGCTTAGTAAACATATCAGCTATCTGATTATCAGTTTTAACATATTCAAGTGCAATATCATTTCTTTCTACATGCTCCCTAAGAAAGTGATATTTAATCTCAATATGTTTAGTTCTACTATGTGATACAGGATTATTAGCTATTGAAATAGCACTTGTAGAATCACAGAAAAGTGGAGTTCTACTTACCTGAAATCCATAGTCTTCTAGCTGATGTTGAATCCATAGAAGTTGAGCACAGCAACTTCCTGCAGCTACATATTCTGACTCAGCTGTGGAGATAGCCACACTGGTTTGCTTCTTACTACTCCATGAAATGAGTCTTCCACCTAGGAATTGACAGGATCCAGTAGTGCTCTTTCTATCTTCTTTGCATCCTGCAAAGTCTGCATCTGAATAGCCTGTTAGATCAAAATCTCCATTCCTAGGGTACCAGAGGCCTAGATAAGGTGTGCCCTTTAGATATCTCAAAATCCTTTTGACTGCAGTCAAATGAGACTCTTTAGGGCAGGCTTGATACCTGGCACAAACACATGTAGCATACATGATGTCAGGTCTACTAGCAGTCAAGTATAAAAGGGAGCCAACTATCCCTCTATACAAGGTTTCATCTACAGGTTTCCCTGCATCATCCTTGCTAAGAGACATACTTGACCCCATAGGAGTCTTTATGGTACTGGATGAATCCATACCATACTTCCTTATGAGTTCTAGGGTGAACTTGGACTGACATATGGATAGACCACTTTCAGTCTGTTTAACTTGGAGACCCAAGAAAAACTTCAGTTCTCCCATACTACTCATCTCAAATTGACCTTGCATAAGTTTTGCAAACTTTTTGCAAAGGCTGCTTTCAGTAGACCCAAATATAATGTCATCTACATATATTTGGACTAGTATGACTTTGCCTCTAGATTCCCTAAGGAATAGAGTCTTATCTATTTTCCCCCTTGTGAACTTGTTCTCAATGAGGAAACTAGATAGGGTTTCATACCAAGCTCTAGGAGCTTGCTTTAACCCATACAATGCTTTCCTAAGTCTATAGACATAATGTGGAAGAGTAGGATCAACAAAACCTGAAGGCTGCTCCACATATACTTCTTCCTTTAGATTACCATTTAGGAATGCTGACTTGACATCCATTTGGTATACCTTGAATCCTTGATAGGTTGCATAGGCCAAGAACATCCTTATGGCTTCCAGTCTGGCTACAGGAGCAAAGGTTTGATCAAAATCAATACCTTCTTCTTGCCTATATCCTTTTGCAACCAGTCTTGCTTTATTCTTAATGATGACGCCTTGTTCATCTAACTTATTTCTGTAGATCCACTTAGTTCCTATAACATTGTGGTCTTTAGGTTTAGGAACCAGTTTCCAAACCTTGCACCTTTTGAACTGATTAAGTTCTTCTTGCATAGCTTCAGTCCAATGTGGATCTTGTATAGCTTCTTCAAATTTCTTAGGTTCTATTTGAGACAGAAAACTAGAATATACTGCAGCATTCTGATTTCTGCTCCTTGTCTGAACACCTTGTCTTGGATCTCCAATAATCAGCTCTACTGGATGATCTCTTAGATTCCTATTGGCTAGAGGCATCCTTACTTCTGGTTGTACTTCAACAACATCTTCATCATGCTGAGTTCCTTGTACTTCTTCAGCTCCTGGTACATGTAGTTCTCCCCCTTGACATAAGCCATCTTCTTCTACTTGATGTCTTACAGCAGGTACATCTTCTATGGTTAGCTTGTCCATCTTCTTAGTAAGACCTGTGGGGCTGCACACACTACTGGACAACTCATTGTTAATAAGTTTTGTCTCATCAAAAACTACATGCACAGACTCCTCCACAACTTGTGTAGTCAAGTTGTAGACTCTATAAGCCTTACTATTATTGCTGTACCCAACAAACACTCCCTCTTGGGACTTGGCAGCAAACTTAGTTAAGTAAGACTTCCCATTGTTAAGTATGAAGCATTTGCAACCAAAAATCCTGAAATAGGATAGGTTTGGTTTCCTGCCTTTCACAACTTCATAGGGGGTCTTATTTAACCTTTTAGTGATGGTAGCCCTATTTATCACATGGCATGCAGTGTTAACTGCTTCAGCACAGAAATACTCAGGCAGTGATGTATCACTAAGTAGGGTTCTACCAGCCTCTATCAAGGTTCTATTCTTCCTCTCAGCAATGCCATTTTGCTGAGGTGTTCTAGGTGAAGAGAATTCTTGAAATATCCCAAAGTCTTCACATAGTTTTGTCATGCTTTCAGATTGAAACTCAGTACCATGGTCACTTCTAATTTTGACCACAGTACTATTTAGTTCATTCTGAATTTGCTTGACAAAGCTGTAGAAGACACTAGATGTTTCAGATTTCTGCCTTAAGAAAAACACCCAGGAAAACCTTGAGTAGTCATCAACAACTACAAAGGTATAGACCTTCCTACCTAAGCTGTGAACTGGCATTGGACCAAAGAGATCCATATGCAAGAGGTATAAGCACCTCACAGCATCTTTGTTCTCAATGCTTTTAAAGGTGGATTTGGTCTGCCTGCCCTTTTGACAAGCTGAGCAAATGCCATCTTTAACACACTTAACTTGAGGACCATTCCTCACTAACTCTTTGCTAAAGAGTTTGCTAATAGTCTTGTAGTTAAGATGAGCTAGCCTCTTGTGCCACTTGACACAATGAGAGACTGTCTCATCAGCTACAAGACAAACAGGAGAACCATTGTTCTCAATCATGATGTCTAGACAGTAGACATTCCTCTTTCAATATCCTGTCAAAATGATCTCTTGATCACTTGACCTCTTGATATGACAGCCATTTTTAACAAATGAGATGTCATACCCTACATCACTTAACTGACTTATACTTATAAGGTTGTGTTTCAACCCTTTAACATAAGCCACTTGAGTAATGGTAACAAGGTTTGAAGAAATGTTACCAAACCCTTTGATGATTCCTTTTTCAGAACCACCAAAGGTCACTTTAGGACCATTTTTGATTGGAATGTAGTCCTTCAGTAGTCCCCTTGTTCCAGTCATATGTCTGGAACATCCACTATCCAAGTACCATGTTGGGGTATGGCCACTTGGATTCACCTGCAAAACAAATTAATGAACCTTAGAACCCAAAGTAAACTTGGGTCCTTGGTGATTGTTAGTTTGCAACATGACATAGCTACCTACTGGCTTTCCACCAGGTAGCTTGCTACTCCCATTGGCACTTGCATTGTGCCAACAGTCCAAGGCAAAGTGGCCAACTTTGCCACAGCACCAGAATTCAAACTTGTTGTACCTTTGCTTAGGTACAAACTTGGCTGTCTTGACTACAACAGGCTTATTGAATGTTGGGGCTTTGCCCTTGGACTTGGACTGATCCTGAACAGTCCTAGCTGGTTTAATAAAACCCAATCCAGCCTTTCCTTTATGATGAACAAATTCATCAATCAAGGGTAGCACTGATTTAGGTTTTGAAAACCTAGCAACTAGCTCTCTTTCCTTCTGAAGATTGATCTCCAGTCTCTTAATTTGATCATTTTTATAGGTGATAGTTCACATCTGAATCACAGTAATGTGTTTCAGCCTGGCTACCTCATTGAGCTTTTGATCAAATTTCTTCTCAAAATCTGTTGCAGCTGCCTTGAGATCAGCAATATCCTTTTCCTGACTTTTGGCTAGGGTCTTGCTTTTCTTATAGGCTTGCAACAGTACTTTATATTCATCTAAGAGCTTATGAATATCTCCCTCAGATTCAGAAACACTTCCATCACTTGATGAAGATGAATCTGACTCTGAACTAGAACTGGAATCTGAACTTTGAGTTGGACTTTGTACCTGACTAGGTCCTGGCTGCTCCAGGATTTTGGTACTTTCAGTCAATGCCATCAGTACTTGGCACTGACACTCTTCTTGTTCATAGATTGATTCCATGATCTGCATAAACTCTTCTTCTTCTTCAGCAAATAGCCCTATGTAGGCTTCAGCATCTGTCTCAGTGTCTGAAGAAGAAATGTCTGAAAGAGTCTTCTCATTCTTTGCAACAAAGGACTTCTCCTTCTTTCCTTTGAAGTGAGTCTTCTTTTTGTCACTGGATTCTTTTCTTCTCTCAGGACAATCTGCAATAACATGACCCTGTCTATTGCAGCAGTAACACACTATCTTAGACCCAGTTGCCTTGCTAGTCTTTGTCTTTTTCTTGTCCTTTTTTGAAGGCTTCTTCTCCTGATACTGGACTTCTTTCCCTCTAGAAAATGAAGGTCTGGACCTCCACTGTTTCTTCTTCAGGAATTTCTGAAAATGTCTGGTGAATGCAGCAAAGTCTTCATCACTTTCACTGCTTGTAGACTTTGTGCTAACAGACTCATCAGATTCTGATTCAACTACCTCTGGAGGAGGAGTTGATGACTTAGTCCTGCCCTTTCTAGGTACTTCTGACTTGAAGGCAATAGTCCTTTCCCTGTGCTCAGTCCTTGTTGATTTTTCCTCCTCTTTTCTCACTGACAGCTGCATCTCATAAGACAACAACTTGCCAAACAGTGTGGGAGGAGGAATTTCTCCCAACTTTGCCATTTCTCTGATGGCACAGATCTTGGTGTCCCAATCTTTGGTTAGGGACCTTAAGAACTTATCATTCAATTCATAGTTAGTGAACTCTCTTCCATAGGACATGAGTTCATTAACAATTCTATAGAACTTCTTGTAGCATTCAGTGATGTTATCTCCTCTTCCTTGCCTAAAGCTCTCATACTCTTGATTAAGCAAGGACTTCCTATCTTGCCTAACTTCTTCAGAACCTTCCATATAGACAATGAGAGTATCCCACATCTCTTTTGCTGTTTTACAGTGAATTAAGTTCTGAAAAGTGGCATCATCAATGGCACTTACTATAATGTTTTGTGCCCTCTTGTCCATAGTGGCTAGGACAATTTCATCCTTAGTCATCTCAGAGAAATCCTTTGGAGTTCTCTGTGTAACATCCAAAACTGAAACCTTCATGGGCACATATGGCCCCTCTTTGACTGTGATGTAGATTCTGGGGTCAGAGGCCTCCATAAATAGCCTAACCCTTTCTTTCCAGATCCCAAAGATCTCTTTTCTGCATATGGGCAGTTTCATTGAACCCAATTCCTTGTGATTCTCTGAAGAACCCATGTTTCTTGATTTTCTTGAAACTGTGTTCTGACTTACACTGAATCTGCCAAACTGGATCTCCTCAGACAGTTAGTCTTTTTTGAGGAACCTCCCTCTGATACCACTTGAAAGATATGGTACCTAAACACCTAGAGGGGGGGGTGAATAGGTGACCTAAACCTTTTTGAAACTTTGTTGGCAGCAAAACAGTTATCTCACAGATTTCTACAGCTAACAGCAATAACAAAATATAAACTGCTAATCCACAGCATAGCACAGCACAGCAGACACACAAATTTATAGTGGTTCCCCAATCTTTGGGTACATCCACTTTCCCCCTTCGCCTATCTAGCAGTGTACTAGATTCGGCCAAACTTCTTCACTATCTCAGAACCCAACTAGGTTCCTACACCTCAGGCCCAAAGCCTTACACTCAGCCACCAAGGCCTACACTCAGCCACCCAGGCCTACACTCAGCCAATTAAGGCCTACACTCAGAGTTCTTCAACTCCTACACTCAGGCAACCAAGCCCTACCCTCAGCCTTTATAATATAGGCTTACAATTCACTCAGATCCAATGGATCCTACAAGTTAAAATTGAATTACAATAACTAACTCTACAACTCAGAAAATAAGAGAGGATTTGAGAGTTTCTTGAAGAGTTCTTGGAAGAACTCAGCTAGATCCAAACTGACTTAGCTTCCTTCAAAGCTTCTTGAGTAGAACTGAATTAGTCTGAATCCTCTGCAGTTGATCCTTGACCTCTGCTTCTTGAGATCCAGATGATTCTGAATCCTTCTTCTCAGCCTTAGTTCCAAAGACTGAATTCTTGATTGGAGCTCTCTCTCTCCAACTTCTTAGATCTGCTGTTGGACAGCAAGATCTTCTTGTGTTGATACTCTGTGTACCACTTTTCTGATTACTTGAATAATCTGATCAATTACTTCAAATAGCTTCAACAACAACAACAATAGTTTCTGTAAACTGTGAGTGCCTATTTATAGGCATTCTTCATGGTAACCGGCTGGTCCGGTTCATAACTGACTTCTGACTTCCCTGACAGTTGCTGTAGACCGGCTGGATCGGCAGCTGTCATATCAACCAGTCACTTCTTGAAATTCTCTAACTGTCAGATAGTGTCGATACTTTCTGTTCTTAAGTGTCGACACTTATAGATCAAGTGTCGACACATGTTGTGTAAGTGTCGACACAAGTCTACAAGGTGTCGACACAACTCCTTGTATGTCTCGACACAGATTCTTCTTCAAGTGTCGACACTGAAATTAAGTGTCGACACAAGTACTTGATCTTCTGTAACTTGTTGAATTCTTCTAAGTGTCGACACATCTCCTTTGTGTCGACACATCTTCATGTGTTGAAACTGTCAAGTGTCGACACTGCTTCTTGGTGTCGACACAAGTCTTCAATTTTGTTTCTTCAGCTGAGTGTCGACACATTCCCTTAGTGTCGACACTTGTACTTAGAATATTTTGTAAACTTTTCTGTTCTTTGCTAAGTGTCGACACAACTCCTTGTGTCGACACTTTCTTCAAGTGTAGAGTCTTCAACTAAGTGTCGACACATTGTGCTAGGTGTCGACACTTTCTTCAAGTGTTGACTCTTCTGGTTGTGTGTCGACACATTGTGCTGAGTGTCGACACATACTTCAAGTGTTGACTCCTTTGAGTGTGTGTCGACACATTGTGCTGAGTGTCGACACATTCTTCATATGTTGACTCTGCTGATTGAGTATCGACACATTGTGTTGAGTGTCGACACTTGTCCTTAGTCTCTGCAGAATTTTGCTGAGTGTCGACACAACTCCAAGTGTCGACACTTTCTGATGTAGACTCAGCTCTTCTAGGTGTCGACACTTCTGCTAAGTGTCGACACAGCTTTTCTGCATTCTTCTTCACTGAGTGTCGACACAGCTCCAAGTGTCGACACTTTCTGTCTGGTGTCGACTCTTCATCCCAGGTGTCGACACAATGACTCCAAGTGTCGACACTGCTTGTCTGGGTGTCGACACAAGCTTTCTCAAGTGTCGACACTTTCCCTCGGCGTGTCGACACATGGACTTAGAAAGTTTTTAGCTTCAGTCCAATGAATACCTAACCTGCACAAGTAACTCAAACAAACATCAAATACATTATGATGTATATCATTGAGTTAGGTGAGACTTCTTCAAATCAGGTACATTTGACCAATGTACCCAACAGTAGCTTAGCTTATTTACTTGTTCATACTACTGTTGTCTTTACTTTCCTTTACTGCACCGCTCTTACTTACTACTTGTACTGTACTTAGCATTGCTAGAGTAGAATTTCATTACTTAGTACCACTCTAGATAGATATTGTCACCTGCTTCCATTTTGCTACCCCTTGTTGTCCTCCGCTTCGTCCTCCCGCTCGGTGCCTAGGAGCTGCGGGGCGAGGTGCGGAGGAAACGACTTAGTCTTTTTGACTAATGGTCGGTGACCAACTATTTTTAGGAGCCCGTGGAGATGGAGCACCAGCACGTCGAGGAGGCAGGACATGAGGAGCAGATACCGCTTCAGCAGGCTACTACCACTACTGTGCGTCCTCAAGTGGGACGAGTCTTGATGTTCTAGTATAGCTTCCGCATTTATGATTTTGTGAGAGAGAGATTTGATGTACTGGGCATAAGCCCTTTTTACTCTTTCATTTGTACTCTATTGTGGACTATTGTACTATTCATTTCTTTACATGATTGTACTGTGACTTGTGGACTGATGGTTTTTATATACAGTTTACTTCTTTCTTCTCATATTGGCCTACAGGTTAATGATCGTACTAGCCGGCAGAATCGGCGTGTTGCGGTGTCGACTAACCCGTGAGTTAGTGCCACCGTAAGATGGCGGTCCTGGGCATAAGATCCGGTTGCCCTCCTTGGTAAGGGGGAGGGGGATCTTACACAGCCTGTCCTCCTCCGTGGTCACCTCTTCTGGTAGTGCTCATGTTGTTACTCGCGGAAGATGGCTCATATACTCTGGTGCAACCAATCATATGACAGGCAATCCTCAATGTTTCTCTCTTCTTGACACACATGCTCAGTTGCCCCCGGTCATTGTTGCTGATGGATCTCCCTCCCCGGTCCATGGGACGGGCCTGGTTCAAGTCACTCCATCTCTCTGCCTGGCTGATACCCTCTATGTGCCCAAGTTTCCGTGCAACTTATTATCGGTTACTTCTTTATGCAAGCAACTACGGTGTTCTGTCATATTCACCCCTAGCTCTTGTACTTTTCAGGATCCGGACTCCCAACGGACGATTGCTACCGGGACTGAGAGTGGTGGCCTCTACTTCATCGACAATATTTCTGCTCTATCCGCCTTCTCCTCCTCCTCTACAGATCTTCTCCAATGGCATCTTCGCCTTGGCCATGCTCCTCCCGAATTCTCCGCCAGCTCTTGCCGCACCTCCCTCCTCATCATCCTCCTCTAAACTGTGATGCATGTCAACTTGGCAAACATCACCGCTCATCCTTCCACCAAACGCAAAGTCGGGGCTCTTCCCGTCCGTTCGACCTCGTTCACTCTGACATATGGGGTCTCGCTCCTAACCTCACCATCGGTCGGGGTAGTTCCTATTTTGTCACCTTCATTGATGATTTCTCTCGATGTACGTGGGTATATCTTCTCAAAGATCGCTCCGAGCTGTTCTCTGTTTGGACCTCCTTTTATTCTATGGTTAAGACTCAGTTTGATACGTCTATTAAACTCCTTCGTTCTGACAATGCTAAGGAGTATCTTAGCCATGACTTCTCCTCCTTTTGTATTCACCAAGGTGTTATTCGTCAAACAAGTTGTGTCTACACCTCACAACAAAATGGGGTGGCGGAATGCAAAAACCATCACCTCCTTGATGTCGCTCGCACTATGATGACTCAAATGCATGTTCCTCGCTCCTATTGGGGATATGCTGTCCTCCTCTCCTGCTATCTCATCAATCGCCTTCCCTCCACAGTTCTCCACGGTGCTACCCCCTTCTCCATTCTTTATCCAGACAAGGATCCCTTTCCTCTTCCTCTACACATCTTTGGGTGCACCGCTTTTGTGCACTCTCCCGCTGCCACCCGTGACAAACTCTCACCACGTGCCACCAAATGTGTCTTTCTGGGCTACTCTCCCACTCAGAAAGGATATTGCTGCTTTGACCCGGTTACCCGCAAGCAATTTGTCTCTGCGGATGTCACCTTCTTTGCCAATGCCTCTTACTTCTCTCCCACTTCCTCTTCTACTCCTCCTGATCCTACTTCTCATACCAACCCACCCATTCCCTCTGCTCCCACTGCTGTTCCGCCCTCTCCACCCACTCCACCGTCTTCCCCATCCTCATCCTCTCCACCCTCTACTCCGCTTTCTCCCTCCACTCCGCTGCCATCTCTCTCTACTCCCGGGCCAGCTCTCTCCACCACGGATACTCTGGATACTGAGGCCCCAGCTGACCTGGATCTCCCGATTGCTCTTCGCAAAGGGGTTCGGGCCTGTACCCAACACCCGCTTGCTGCAGTTGTTTCCTATGATCGTCTTACCCCTGCTCGCAGGGCTTTTGCACTGGCTATCTCGGCCACTGGCACCCCACGTTCCTACCAGGAGGCCCTTACTATTCCTCATTGGAAAGTTGCCATGGATGAGGAGATTGCTACTCTCACTGAACGGGGTACCTGGACCCTTGTTCCTCCTCCTTTCGACACAGATGTTGTTGGCTGTCGCTGGGTCTTCGTGGTGAAGTTTCTCCCGGATGGCAGTGTGGATAGTTATAAGGCTCGCCTGGTTGCCAAGGGTTTTACCCAAACTTATGGGATTGATTACTTTGACACTTTCTCTCCCGTGGCTCGTCTCAGCACTATTCGGGTTCTTCTCTCTGTGGCTGTCAACAGGGATTGGCCCATCTCGCAGCTAGATGTAAGAATGCCTTCCTCTATGGTGATCTGCAGGAGGATGTTTACATGGAGCAACCTCCTGGGTATGTTGCTCAGGGGGAGACACGGGTATGCCGGCTAAAGAAGGCTATCTATGGCCTCAAGCAGAGTCCTCGTGCCTGGTTTGACAAGTTCAGTGGCATTGTTGCGGCCATTGGTTTTACAAGAAGCTCAGCAGATCACTCCTTGTTTGTTCGGAAAACCGCCTCTGGACTTGTTGTTCTTGCGGTTTATATTGATGACATTCTTCTTACTGGCGATGACCAGGATGGGGTATTGATGACCAAGAAACACCTTCGCCAACATCTGGTCACAAAGGATATGGGCTCTCCGAAATACTTTCTGGGGATTGAAATCTCTAGAAAGCCCAACTCCATGGTCCTTTCACAACGGAAGTATGCTCTTGATCTTTTAAAGGAGGCAGGACTGACTGGTGCTAAACCTGCACGTTGTCCTATGGCTATTGGAGAAGACAAAACTTGGACAGATGACTCACCTCTTCTCTCCGATCCTACGAGATACCGGCATCTGGTGGGCAAGCTCATATATCTCACGGTAACCAGACCCGACATCTCTTATGCTGTTGGCAAGGTGAGCCAGTTCATGCAAGCTCCGAGGGAGTGTCATCTACAATCTGCTCTGAGGATATTATAGTATATTAAAGCTGCTCCAGGGAAAGGACTCCTATTTCAGAAAAATGGTCACCTTAGGGTTGAAGCGTACTCTGATTCAAGCTATGCGGATGTCAAAGGGGACCGCAAATCGACTTCAGGTTTCTGCACATTTGTTGGAGGCAATCTTGTGAGTTGGAAGAGCAAGAAACAGTCTGTCATTTCCAGGTCTAGTGCAGAGGCGGAATATCGCAGCATGGCATCGACTACATGTGAGTTGAAGTGGTTGCGGGCTCTCATGCTTGACTTAGGAGAGGTTTACAACTATCCTCTTCCTATGTTCCGTGACAATAAGGCCGCGATACACATTTCCAAAAATCCGATCTTTCATGAGAGAACAAAACACATAGAAGTCGACTGTCATTTTATTCGGGAAGAAATATTGAAGAAACAGATTTGCACTCCATTTGTCACTTCCGACAACGAGTTGGCATATGTCTTCACCAAGCCAGTGTCCGCTTTCTTTTTCCACATCTGCGACAAGTTGGGCATGATCGATATATATGCTCCAGCTTGAGGGGGAGTGTTGAAGTTGGTGACCGGGCGGTCTGGCGGTTTGTCTTGGCGGGTTGAAGACCGCACGGTCTGGCGGTTTGTCTCAGCCGGCTTGGAGACCGGGCGGTCTGGCGGTCTACCCTGGCAGTCTCTCTTCCTCTCTGGTGGTAGCCGTGCGGTTAGCCCTTGAAAGATATGGTACCTAAACACCTAGAGGGGGGGGGGGTGAATAGGTGACCTAAACCTTTTTCAAACTTTGTTTGCAGCAAAACAGTTATCACACAGATTTCTACAGCTAACAGTAATAACAAGATATAAACTGCTAATCCACAGCACAACACAGCACAGCAGACACACAAATTTATAGTGGTTCCCCAATCTTTGGGTACATCCACTTTCCCCCTTCGCCTATCTAGCAGTGTACTAGATTCGGCCAAACTTCTCCACTATCTCAGAACCCAACAAGGTTCCTACACCTCAGGCCCAAAGCCTTACACTCAGCCACCAAGGCCTACACTCAGCCACCCAGGCCTACACTCAGCCAATTAAGGCCTACACTCAGAGTTCTTCAACTCCTACACTCAGGCAACCAAGCCCTAGCCTCAGCCTTTATAATATAGGCTTACAATTCACTCAGATCTAATGGATCCTACAAGTTAAAATTGAATTACAATAACTAACTCTACAACTCAGAAAATAAGAGAGGAGTTGAGAGTTTCTTGAAGAGTTCTTGGAAGAACTCAGCTAGATCCAAACTGACTTATCTTCCTTCAAAGCTTCTTGAGTATAACTGAATTAGTCTGAATCCTCTGCAGTTGATCCTTGACCTCTGCCTCTTGAGATCCAGATGATTCTGAATCCTTCTTCTCAGCCTTAGTTCCAAAGACTGAATTCTTGATTGGAGCTCTCTCTCTCCAACTTCTTAGATCTGCTGTTGGACAGCAAGATCTTTTTGTATTGATTCTCAGTATACCACTTTAATGATTACTTCAACAATAATCTGAACTCTGTTAACAATTTGATCAACAACCTTCACAACAACTTTTTGTAAACAGTCTGTGCCTATTTATAGGCATTCTTCATGGTAACCGGCTGGTCCGGTTCAAAACTGACTTCTGACATCTCTGACAGTTGCTGTAGACCGGCTGGATCGACAGCTGTCATGTCAATCAGTCACTTCTTGAAATTCTCTAACTGTCAGATAGTGTCGAGACTTTCTGTTCTTAAGTGTCGACACTTATAGACCAAGTGTCGACACATGTTGTGTAAGTGTCGACACAAGTCTACAAGGTGTCGACACAACTCCTTGTATGTCTCGACACAGATTCTTCTTCAAGTGTCGACACTGAAATTAAGTGTCGACACAAGTACTTGATCTTCTGTAACTTGTTGAATTCTTCTAAGTGTCGACACATTTCCTTTGTGTCGACACATCTTCATGTGTTGAAACTGTCAAGTGTCGACACTGCTTCTTGGTGTCGACACAAGTCTTCAATTTTGTTTCTTCAGCTGAGTGTCGACACATTCCCTTAGTGTCGACACTTGTACTTAGAATATTTTGTAAACTTTTCTGTTCTTTGCTAAGTGTCGACACAGCTCCTTGTGTCGACACTTTCTTCAAGTGTAGAGTCTTTAGCTAAGTGTCGACACATTCTGCTGGGTGTCGACACTTACTTCAAGTGCTGACTCTCCTGTTTGTGTGTCGACACATTGTGCTGAGTGTCGACACATTCTTCATATGTTGACTCTGCTGATTGAGTGTCGACACATTGTATTGAGTGTCGACACTTGTCCTTAGTCTCTGCAGAATTTTGCTGAGTGTCGACACAACTCCAAGTGTCGACCCTTTCTGATGTAGACTCAGCTCTTCTAGGTGTCGACACCTCTACTAAGTGTCGACACAGCTTTTCTGCATTCTTCTTCACTGAGTGTCGACACAGCTCCAAGTGTCGACACTTTCTGACTGGTGTCGACTCTTCTTCTCAGGTGTCGACACAATTACTCCAAGTGTCGACACAGCTTGTCTGGGTGTCGACACAAGCTTTCTCAACTGTCGACACTTTCCGTCTGGGTGTCGACACATGGACTTAGAAACTTTTAGCTTCAGTCCAGTGAATACCTAACCTGCACAAGTAACTCAAACAAACATCAAATACATTATGATGTATATCATTGAGTTAGGTGAGGCTTCTTCAAATCAGGTACATTTGACCAATGTACCCAACAATCTCCCCCTATTTGGAGAAGTCATAACCCTTAGTCAATGATATACACCACTCATAATTAAAAATTAGAAAATGATGTAAAGCAGGTATATGTCAACAGGGTAAACTTAAACATGTAATAAAGCACACATGTATACTCAGTAAACATTGCAGAACAAACAAGAAATAGATACATGCTTCTGAACAATCATGAGATATATTTATCAAAAATTGTTCTAACATTGTTTTAATACATTTCCATTGTTTTACAAAAATATTTCATATGTAAAAGATTACAACAATGTTGCTTAGTCTAATCTTAGTCTAGTTCTGATCAGGTTCTTTTATAACTATTTCTTTCCCAGCTTGTACTTTGGCCTTTACAGCAGCAGCAGCAGCAGGCTCAGTATCAGCAGTCTTCTTTCCTTTGAGATCTTGCTTATCAGCCTTGATCTTTTGTCTCTCAAAGTAATGATAGGGCTTAGGAAAGTACTTGCTAGGCTCCACAGCTGTAGGAGGTAGCTTTCCTAACATAGCCTTCCTTCTATGCTGGACAATGGCTTCCTGCCTAATCTCATGCTTCCTCCATTCTGCTTCTGAAAACCATTTGTTCCTTTCATGAGCATTGTCCTTGGCTGCTTTCCAGGCTGTGAGAATGATGTTCCTAGAATTAGGGCTCCACTGTTCAAAATCTGGCTTCTGCTCAGCTAGTTCCCTAAACTTCTTCTTTGACAGCCTTGTCTCTTCTTCTTTGTCCAAAGCCTCTTGCATAGCTGCTGTTATAGGTTGAACAACCTTTTCCAGAACAACATGTGACTTTCCAGCAGTTGGGCTATACATGGTGCTTACATCTGCATGAATCATTTCAAAATCTGGAGGTGGATAAATGACTTGAGCTACTTCCTGTTGCACACCTCCAAGATATGCACTTTGAATTCCTGATTCAGCAACATTATCATCATCACACTGGGGAGGATATCCAAGGGTAGCCCTGATGGAATTTGATATCCACTTAGCATGGTCTGAGCTTGCTTTGACTAACGCCCTCTCCTCCTTTATGACTTCTTGTGCAACATGATCTCTTACATCATCTTTCTGGAACCTGATTTGGCTGTCCAAGTACCTGATTCCATCCTTAAAATAAGGTCTAAGCTTTGTAAGCTGTTCAGAAATGACCTTCTGTGAATCCTTGATTGCAGTCTTGACAGCAGCAATTTCATCTTGAAAAGCTTTATCAAATTCAGCCTTTGCAGCAGCAGATGATGTTGAAGGTTCAGCAGTCTTATTCTTTAGTTCAGTGACTATAGCATTGTGGGATGCAGTCAAATTATCATTCATCCTTAATTGATTTTCCAGCACATAGCCCTGCTTCAATGCTATATCATCTATTTTTTCCTTTATCTTCTCTTGATGTGTTGCCAGAAACACAACTGCATTTCCACCCTTGTGGAAGCATTCATTCATCTCCTTTTTATTAAGGTTCATTTCAAACCTTATTGACTTGATGTCCTGTGCCAGATCAAATTGTAGGGTCTTGTGCCCTTCATCAACATAAGTCTCTATAGCCTTCCTTTGCTCATCCAGCTTGATTTGCAGGGCTACCATTAATGCACTGTAATCAGGAGATGGAGCTTGTGTGACTAAGGATTGTTTAGCAACAGTTTGTAGAGCCTTCTTGTAGCTCTGACTTCTTCTCTTGAATACAAAGAGTTTCTTCTTTTTAGCTTGTTCAGTCTCATCTTCCTCAGACTCTGAAGTACTGACTATATTCACCCGGTCCTTAGGGCTTGATGGTTGGTCAGCTTGCACATCAAGTGCTTTCTCACTTTCTTTCCTTATAGGCTCTTCATGAACTTGCAGTGTCTCCCCCTCAGCAGCAGCACCCTTCTCTTCAGCAACAGCATTCTTGTCCATGTCAAAATCCTCTTGATCTAAATTCAGAAAGAGGTCTTCCATTGTGTATTCAGGAGGTGACTGTGCAAGAGATGTACTTGGTTCTTCAACTACTTTATCAGGAACTACTTCTTGTACTACTGATGTGTCTTGGAGAACAACATCTGGTACTTGATTTGCTTGCTGAGTTTGCTGATGGACATCAGACAAATCAGAATCTATTATAGAAAAATCTAAAGTATTGAGGTCAGAAAGTACCTCTTGGATAATGAGTGTAGCTTGCTCACTCTCCAGTGTAGAGGGTTGTTCTACAGCTGGAGGCTCCCCCTGGCTTGGATCCTTTTGCATGGGGCTAGCTATAGGCAGCTCCCCCTGGATTTCAGCTATCTCTTGAGGAGCAGGAGACTTCTCTGCAGCCACTTCTATTTGACTATCAGGAGTGAAAACAATTTGTTCTTCACTACCTGAACTGCTGGAGGACTCCTGTGTCACAGGAGCTATCTTCCTCTTCTTCTTTGGAGGTGAATCTTTCTTAGAAACTTGCTTCTCAGGGGTGGACAGTTCCTTTGACAGCACCCTTTCCCACCTTGAGAAGATCCTCATGTCCATCTTTCTCATGTGGTTGATTTTGCTACCTACAGCAGTGCTCATTACCTCTGGTATTGTACCAGCCAGGTAGAGACTAAGTATCCTGCAAAGATTGGGCTTCTTCAAACTTTCCTTTATCTTCTCAAAGATAACCATTGACCAATCTGTTTTTAGGTTTAAGATGATTCTGGTCATGACATTGAACATGGAGGCTGACACCCTGTCATGCCCTCCAGGTTTACTGAGGATAACCTTTCCCACTATTTCTGACAGAAACTTTCCTTGAATGTTCATGCCTTTTCTGTTAAAGACAGAACCTATTTTCATCTTAGAGTTAAGACCACACCAGGTAAGTGCTTCCCTGGTCTTAGATGTAGTCACTTCCTCTTCTGCTTGAATTCTAGGTAGCTGAAGTACCTTTCTTAGAGTTTTGGGTGAAATCTTGACCTTGGTGCCATGCACTCTTGATTTGATTTTGTGACCTGAGTCATCTACAGAAGCTCCAGTAAGGAATTCGAGAACTTCCTTCTTCCATATTTTGGTTGGTTCTGAAACCAGGTACTCCAATCCAGAATCGGTGACTAGGGTTACCAACGATTTGATTTCTTGATCGCCATCGTCGAATGCGCCACGAACCAGTTCATAGCCTTCATTGACGTTCTCCTCGAGCTTGGGAGCCATTATGGTTTGTAGAATTAGTCTTTAGAAAAGAGAAATGTCGACACAGTAGATTGGTCTCGAAACTCTGAAAGCGTGTCGACAAACAAAGACAGAATCCTATTTATACCTTTCTGGTTTGAAGACGAACAGGCGGGATGGATTACTAAAGATGTGTCGACACTGGCAATAAGTGTCGACACTGACTTATAATGTCTCGACACTCATGTGTCGACACAAGTTTAGTCAACAGATTTTATGTGTTGACACTTGGTTATGTGTCGACACCACTCTACTCGACATGTTGTCGAGACGTTACTTAGAAAATTCTGAGTAAAACTTAAGTGTCGACACCTCATTGGATGTGTCGACACCAACTCGACATGTGTCGACACTAATATTCCGAAGTGTCGACACCAACTTCCTAGATGTGTCGACACCATTTTCCTGAAGTGTCGACACTTACTATTCTGTGTCGACATAGACTTGTCTATGTGTCGACACCTTTTTACTTAGCCAATTTTTAGTTCTGTAAACTTAGTCTAAGTTTATCATACCTAGTTCAATTTTGAACCTATTGAACTTAGCTTCTTCTAAGGGCTTAGTAAACATATCAGCTATCTGATTATCAGTTTAAACATATTCAAGTGCAATATCATTTCTTTCTACATGCTCCCTAAGAAAGTGATATTTAATCTCAATATGTTTAGTTCTACTATGTGATACAGGATTATTAGTTATTGAAATAGCACTTGTAGAATCACAGAAAAGTGGAGTTCTACTTACCTGAAATCCATAGTCTTCTAGCTGATGTTGAATCCATAGAAGTTGAGCACAGCAACTTCCTGCAGCTACATATTCTGACTCAGCTGTGGAGATAGCCACACTAGTTTGCTTCTTACTACTCCATGAAATGAGTCTTCCACCTAGTAATTGACAGGATCCAGTAGTGCTCTTTCTATCTTCTTTGCATCCTGCAAAGTCTGCATCTGAATAGCCTGTTAGATCAAATTCTCCATTCCTAGGGTACCAGAGGCCTAGATAAGGTGTGCCCTTTAGATATCTCAAAATTCTCTTGACTGCAGTCAAGTGAGACTCTTTAGGGCAGGCTTGATACCTGGCACAAACACATGTAGCATACATAATGTCAGGCCTACTTGCAGTCAAGTATAGTAAGGAGCCAACTATCCCTCTATACAAGGTTTCATCTACAGGTTTCCCTGCATCATCCTTGCTAAGAGACATACTTGACCCCATAGGAGTCTTCATGGTACTGGATGAATCCATACCATATTTCCTTATGAGTTCTAGGGTGAACTTGGACTGACATATGGATAGACCACTTATAGTCTGTTTAACTTGGAGACCCAAGAAAAACTTCAGTTCTCCCATACTACTCATCTCAAATTGACTTTGCATAAGCTTTGCAAACTTTTTGCAAAGGCTACTTTCAGTAGACCCAAATATAATGTCATCTACATATATTTGGACAAGTATTACTTTGCCTCTAGATTCCCTAAGGAATAGAGTCTTATCTATTTTCCCCCTTGAGAACTTGTTCTCAATGAGGAAACTAGATAGTGTCTCATACCAAGCTCTAGGAGCTTGTTTTAACCCATATAATGCTTTCCTAAGTCTATAGACATAATGTGGAAGAGTAGGATCAACAAAACCTGAAGGCTGCTCCACATATACTTCTTCCTTAAGATTACCATTTAGGAATGCTGACTTCACATCCATTTGGTATACCTTGAATCATTGATAGGTTGCATAGGCCAAGAACATCCTTATGGCCTCCAGTCTGGCTACTGGTGCAAAGGTTTGATCAAAATCAATACCTTCTTCTTGCCTATATCCTTTTGCAACCAGTCTTGCTTTATTCTTAATGATGACCCCTTGTTCATCTAACTTATTTCTGTAGATCAGCTTAGTTTCTATAACATTGTGGTCTTTAGGTTTAGGAACTAGTTCTCAAACCTTGCACCTTTTGAACTGATTAAGTTCTTCTTGCATAGCTTCAGTCCACTGTGGATCTTGTATAGCTTCTTCAAATTTCTTAGGTTCTATTTGAGACAGAAAACTTGAATATACTACAGCATTCTGATTTCTGCTCCTTGTCTGAACACCTTGTCTTGGATCTCCAATAATCAGCTCTACTGGATGATCTCTTAGATGCCTGTTGGCTGGAGGCATCCTTACTTCTGGTTGTACTTCTACAGCATCTTCATCATGCTGAGTTCCTTGTACTTCTTCAGCTCCTGGTACATGTAGTTCTCCCCCTGGACATAAGCCATCTTCTTCTACTTGCTGTCTTGCAGTAGGTACATCTTCTAAGGTTAGCTTGTCCATCTTCTTAGTAAGACCTGTGGGGCTGCACACACTACTAGACAACTCATTGTTAATGAGTTTTGTCTCATCAAAAACTACATGCACAGACTCCTCTACAACTTGTGTAGTCAAGTTGTAGACTCTATAAGCCTTACTATTATTGCTGTACCCAACAAACACTCCCTCTTGGGACTTGGCAGCAAACTTAGTTAAGTAAGACTTTCCATTGTTAAGTATGAAGCATTTGCAACCAAAAATCCTGAAATAGGATAGGTTTGGTTTCCTGCCTTTCACAACTTCATAGGGGGTCTTATTTAACCTTTTAGTGATGGTAGCCCTATTTATCACATGGCATGCAGTATTAACTGCTTCAGCCCAGAAATACTCAGGCAGTGATGTATCACTAAGTAGGGTTCTACCAGCCTCTATCAAGGTTCTATTCTTCCTCTCAGCAATGCCATTTTGCTGAGGTGTTCTAGGTGAAGAGAATTCTTGAAATATCCCAAAGTCTTCACATAGTTTTGTCATGCTTTCAGATTGAAACTCAGTACCATGGTCACTTCTAATTTTGACCACAGTACTATTTAGTTCATTCTGAATTTGCTTGACAAAGCTGTAGAAGACACTAGGTGTTTCAGATTTCTGCCTTAAGAAGAACACCCAGGAAAACCTTGAGTAGTCATCAACAACTACAAAGGTATAGACCTTCCTACCTAAGCTGTGAACTGGCATTGGACCAAAGAGATCCATATGCAAGAGGTATAAGCACCTCACAGCATCTTTGTTCTCAATGCTTTTAAAGGTGGATTTGGTCTGCTTGCCCTTTTGACAAGCTGAGCAAATGTCATCTTTAACACACTTAACTTGAGGACCATTCCTCACTAACTCTTTGCTAAAGAGTTTGCTAATAGTCTTGTAGTTAAGATGAGCTAGCCTCTTGTGCCACTTGACACAATGAGAGACTGTCTCATCAGCTACAAGACAAACAGGAGAACCATTGTTCTCAATCATGATGTCTAGACAGTAGACATTCCTCTTTCTATATCCTGTCAAAATGATCTCTTGATCACTTGACCTCTTGATATGACAACCATTTTTAACAAATGAGATGTCATACCCTACATCACTTAATTGACTTATACTTATAAGGTTGTGTTTCAACCCTTTAACATAAGCCACATGAGTAATGGTAACTAAGTTTGAAGAAATGTTACCAAACCCTTTGATGATTCCTTTTTCAGAACCACCAAAGGTCACCTTTGGACCATTTTTGATTGGAATGTAGTCCTTCAGTAGTCCCCTTGTTCCAGTCATATGTCTGGAACATCCACTATCCAAGTACCATGTTGGGGTATGGCCACTTGGATTCACCTGCAAAACAAATTAATGAACCTTAGAACCCAAAGTAAACTTGGGTCCTTGGTGATTGTTAGTTTGCAACATGACATAGCTACCTACTGGCTTTCCACCAGGTAGCTTGCTACTCCCATTGGCACTTGCATTGTGCCAACAGTCCAAGGCAAAGTGGCCAACTTTGCCACAGCACCAGCATTCAAACTTGTTGTACCTTTGCTTAGGTACAGACTTGGCTGTCTTGACTACAGCAGGCTTATTGAATGTTGGGGCTTTGCCCTTGGACTTGGACTGATCCTGAATAGTCCTAGCTGGTTTAATAAAACCCAATCCAGCCTTTCCTTTATGATGAACAAATTCATCAATCAAGGGTAGCACTGATTTAGGTTTTGAAAACCTAGCAACTAGCTCTCTTTCCTTCTGAAGATTGATCTCCAGTCTCTTAATTTGATCATTTTTATAGGTGATAGTTCCCATCTGAATCACAGTAATGTGTTTCAGCCTGGCTACCTCATTGAGCTTTTGACCAAAGTTCTTCTCAAAATCTGTTGCAGCTGCCTTGAGATCAGCAATCTCCTTTGCCTGACTTTTGGCTAGGGTCTTGCTTTTCTTATAGGCTTGCAACAGTACTTTATATTCATCTAAGAGCTGATGAATATCTCCCTCAGATTCAGAAACACTTCCATCACTTGATGAAGATGAATCTGACTCTGAACTGGAACTGGAATCTGAACTTTGAGTTGGACTTTGTACCTGACTAGGTCCTGGCTGCTCCAGGATTTTGGTACTTTCAGTCAATGCCATCAGTCCTTGACACTGACACTCTTCTTGTTCATAGATTGATTCCATGATCTGCATAAACTCTTCTTCTTCTTCAGCAAATAGCCCTATGTAGGCTTCAGCATCTGTCTCAGTGTCTGAAGAAGAAATGTCTGAAAGAGTCTTCTCATTCTTTGCAACAAAGGACTTCTCCTTCTTTCCTTTGAAGTGAGTCTTCTTTTTGTCACTGGATTCTTTTCTTCTCTCAGGACAATCTGCAATAACATGACCCTGTCTATTGCAGCAGTAACACACTATCTTAGACCCAGTTGCCTTGCTAGTCTTTGTCTTTTTCTTGTCCTTCTTTGAAGGCTTCTTATCTTGATACTGGACTTCTTTCCCTTTGGAAAATGAAGGTCTGGACCTCCACTGTTTCTTCTTCAGGAATTTCTGAAAATGTCTGGTGAATGCAGCAAAGTCTTCATCACTTTCACTGCTTGTAGACTTTGTGCTAACAGACTCATCAGATTCTGATTCAACTACCTCTGGAGGAGGAGTTGATGACTTAGTCCTGCCCTTTCTAGGTACTTCTGACTTGAAGGCAACAGTCCTTTCCCTGTGCTCAGTCCTTGTTGATTTTTCCTCCTCTTTTCTCACTAACAGCTGCATCTCATAAGACAACAACTTGCCAAACAGTGTGGGAGGAGGAATTTCTCCCAACTTTGCCATTTCTCTGATGGCACAGATCTTGGTGTCCCAATCTTTGGTTAGGGACCTTAAGAACTTATCATTCAATTCATAGTTAGTGAACTCTCTTCCATAGGACATGAGTTCATTAACAATTCTATAAAACTTCTTGTAGCATTCAGTGATGCTATCTCCTCTTCCTTGCCTAAAGCTCTCATACTCTTGATTAAGCAAGGACTTCCTATCTTGCCTAACTTCTTCAGAACCTTCCATATAGACAATGAGAGTATCCCACATCTCTTTTGCTGTTTTACAGTGAATTAAGTTCTGAAATGTGGCATCATCAATGGCACTTACTATAATGTTTTGTGCCCTCTTGTCCATAGTGGCTAGGATAATTTCATCCTTAGTCATCTCAGAGAAATCCTTTGGAGTTCTCTGTGTAGCATCCAAAACTGAAACCTTCATGGGCACATATGGCCCCTCTTTGACTGTGATGTAGATTCTAGGGTCAGATGCCTCCATAAATAGCCTAACCCTTTCTTTCCAGATCCCAAAGATCTCTTTTCTGCATATAGACAGTTTCATTGAACCCAATTCCTTGTGATTCTCTGAAGAACTCATGTTCTTGATTTTCTTGAAACTGTGTTCTGACTTACACTGAATCTGCCAAACTAGATCTCCTCAGACAGTTAGTCCTTTTTGAGGAACCTCGCTCTGATACCACTTGAAAGATATGGTACCTAAACACCTAGAGGGGGGGGGGTGAATAGGTGACCTAAACCTTTTTGAAACTTTGTTTACAGCAAAACAGTTATCACACAGATTTCTACAGCTAACAGTAATAACAAGATATAAACTGCTAATCCACAGCACAGCACAACACAGCAGACACACAAATTTATAGTGGTTCCCCAATCTTTGGGTACATCCACTTTCCCCCTTCGCCTATCTAGCAGTGTACTAGATTCAGCCAAACTTCTCCACTATCTCAGAACCCAACAAGGTTCCTACACCTCAGGCCCAAAGCCTTACACTCAGCCACCAAGGCCTACACTCAGCCACCCAGGCCTACACTCAGCCAATTAAGGCCTACACTCAGAGTTCTTCAACTCCTACACTCAGGCAACCAAGCCCTACCCTCAGCCTTTATAATATAGGCTTACAATTCACTCAGATCCAATGGATCCTACAAGTTAAAATTGAATTACAATAACTAACTCTACAACTCAGAAAATAAGAGAGGAGTTGAGAGTTTCTTGAAGAGTTCTTGGAAGAACTCAGCTAAATCCAAACTGACTTAGCTTCCTTCAAATCTTCTTGAGTAGAACTGAATTAGTCTGAATCCTCTGCAGTTGATCCTTGACCTCTGCCTCTTGAGATCCAGATGATTCTGAATCCTTCTTCTCAGCCTTAGTTCAAAAGACTGAATTCTTGATTGGAGCTCTCTCTCTCCAACTTCTTAGATCTGCTGTTGGACAGCAAGATCTTCTTGTGTTGATTCTCAGTATACCACTTTAATGATTACTTCAACAATAATCTGAACTATGTTAACAATTTGATCAACAACCTTCACAACAACTTTCTGTAAACAGTCTGTGCCTATTTATAGGCATTCTTCATGGTAACCGGCTGGTCCGGCTCATAACTGACTTCTGACATCTCTGACAGTTGCTGTAGACCGGCTAGATCGGCAGCTGTCATGTCAATCAGTCACTTCTTGAAATTCTCTAACTGTCAGATAGTGTCGAGACTTTCTGTTCTTAAGTGTCGACACTTATAGACCAAATGTCGACACATGTTGTGTAAGTGTCGACACAAGTCTACAAGGTGTCGACACAACTCCTTGTATGTCTCGACACAGATTCTTCTTCAAGTGTCGACACTGAAATTAAGTGTCGACACAAGTACTTGATCTTCTGTAACTTGTTGAATTCTTCTAAGTGTCGACACATTTCCTTTGTGTCGACACATCTTCATGTGTTGAAACTGTCAAGTGTCGACACTGCTTCTTGGTGTCGACACAAGTCTTCAATTTTGTTTCTTCAGCTGAGTGTCGACACATTCCCTTAGTGTCGACACTTGTACTTAGAATATTTTGTAAACTTTTCTGTTCTTTGCTAAGTGTCGACACAGTTCCTTGTGTCGACACTTTCTTCAAGTGTAGAGTCTTTAGCTAAGTGTCGACACATTGTGCTGGGTGTCGACACTTACTTCAAGTGCTGACTCTCCTGTTTGTGTGTCGACACATTGTGCTGAGTGTCGACACATTCTTCATATGTTGACTCTGCTGATTGAGTGTCGACACATTGTGTTGAGTGTCGACACTTGTCCTTAGTCTCTGCAGAATTTTGCTGAGTGTCGACACAACTCCAAGTGTCGACACTTTCTGATGTAGACTCAGCTCTTCTAGGTGTCGACACCTCTGCTAAGTGTCGACACAGCTTTTCTGCATTCTTCTTCACTGAGTGTCGACACCGCTCCAAGTGTCGACACTTTCTGACTGGTGTCGACTCTTCTTCTCAGGTGTCGACACAATTACTCCAAGTGTCGACACAGCTTGTCTGGGTGTCGACACAAGCTTTCTCAAGTGTCGACACTTTCCGTCTGGGTGTCGACACATGGACTTAGAAACTTTTAGCTTCAGTCCAGTGAATACCTAACCTGCACAAGTAACTCAAACAAACATCAAATACATTATGATGTATATCATTGAGTTAGGTGAGGCTTCTTCAAATCAGGTACATTTGACCAATGTACCCAACAGCCCTGCTGTCTAACTGCGCGGCTTGTGCGGTTTGTTTTGTATAGTCCGCTTAGTCCTGTAAATTATAGTCCCACATCTCTTATTTGTATTCTCTCATCTCTCCTCCATTCTATATAAAGGAGGGCATACCTTTGTAATAGATACCTTTTTTGGATAATAAAATTTCAATTATTCAAAAGTCTATCCGTTTGTTCTTTTCTTTTCGCTACTTTTAACAGTATCTCTCCCCCATCTCTTATAGTGGCTTTGCTGTTGATTGCTTGGTTGTTTGATTGATGAGAAAGAACTTGATTTACTTAATGATTTCAGCATGTCTATATGTTGACATATGTTAATTCTTGATTGTGTTTGTTCACACCCATCTTTTGTGTTCTTGACGTGGTAACGTCGTCCTAACAATTGCTAGGAACATGCGTGGCGAAGAGGTGACTGTGACCCTCAATGGTTTGTAGATCCTCCTTATTACTCACTTGAGTAATCCACCCAAGCGATGCAATGAAGGCGACCCGCATTAGTTTTATTAGTGTTAAAATTAGGAAACCAAAAATCCAAACCCCTTGTTACGTTGGCACTTGCAATCCCTCTTTCAATATCAAAATCACACTCCCTACTTGCACTCCTAGAGAGATCGAAGTTGACGTTCAGTACGACCTTTCATCCCGAAACTGATGGCCAGACTGAGAGGACCAACAGACCA
Source organism: Platanthera guangdongensis (assembly GCA_039583875.1). Taxonomy (NCBI): domain Eukaryota; kingdom Viridiplantae; phylum Streptophyta; class Magnoliopsida; order Asparagales; family Orchidaceae; genus Platanthera; species Platanthera guangdongensis. The sequence goes on from CM077152.1 coordinate 131,485,527, forward strand.
ATGGAGTATATGCTTTGAATGTGCGCTCTGGATTTTGGTAGGAGATGGGAAGATCATCTCTGTATGTTGGAGTTTGCCTATAATAATATTTACCAAGCGAGCATCGGTATGGCACCGTTTGAAGCTTTGTATTGGCGCAAATGTTGTACACCGTTAGCTTGGGTAGAAGCAGGCGAATCCAAACTCTATAAGAATAAAAAAGTCGATGAATCTAATTCGACGATACGCTCTATTCTAGAGAGGCTGCTGATAGCCCAGGATAAACAAGCAAAGTACTACAATGCCAAGCACTGGAACGTGAAGTTCGCGGTGGGTGATTGGGTATATTTAAAGATTAAACCCTTCAAAGGGGTGTACAGGATTCAGCGTCTGAAAACGTTGAGTCCGAGATGTAAGACCCCTCCCCCTTACCAAGGAGGGTCCCGGTCTTATGCCCAGAACCACCGTCTTACGGAGGCACTAACACATGGGTTAGTCGACACCGCAACACGCCGATTCTGCCGGCTAGTACGATCATAAAACCTGTAGGCCAATATGAGAAACATAAGTATAGCGGTAAAAGTAAACCACAACTAGTCCACAGTGACAGTATATATATAAAAACATATGAAAAGGAAATACATCAGTCCATATGTGTACAGCAGGTAAAAAGGGCTTACGCCCAGTACAACATATCAAAATCTCTCTCTCTCAACTCTAAATAGCGGAAGATAACTATCATCACCAAGTCATCCCACCTGAGGCAACTGTAACGTCCCGAATCGCTCTAGGCCCCTAGTATGTGTTTTTGAGTCAGGAGGGTTGACTCAAGTCCTGTGACGTGCAGGGAATTGGACTGCACTTGTGGAGGAGTAGAGAAATCAGTGCTGTGAACGGATACGGGTAGCGACACGGGCATGTCCATTCCCGTGTGTGTGTGTGTCGAGTTACACTCGACAGTGCATGTCGAGACTGACGAGCTGTGTCGAAACCATGTGACACGGGTAGAGACATAGGTGTGTCCCTACCCGTGTGTGTCGAGTTACACTCGACAGGGCGTGTTGAGACTGACAAGATGTGTCGACACCATGTGACACGGGTAGAGACACGGGCGTGTCCCTACCCGTTTGTGTCGAGTTACACTCGACGAGAGGTGTCGAGATCGACAAACTGCGTGTCGACTTCGACGAAGTAACATGATACGGGTAGAGACACGGGCGTGTCCCTACCCGTGTTCTCCAATCGACGATTTTGTTGAGATCGTCGAAATTCATCCCGAGAAGGACACGGCCAGGGCACACGGCCGTGTCATATGGACACGGGTCGGGTCACAGGTCGGGACACGGGTGTGTCCCTACCCGTGTCAAATATTGAACCGACATGGAAACTGTCGTTGCCGCTTCGCCCGGGCAGGACATGGGTAAGGACACGGTCGTGTCCCTACCCGTGTCACGTTTCATATATTAGGGGGAGAGAAAACCCTAGCCGTTTTCATTCTAATTTCATCCCCTATTTTCTGAGAGAACTCCTGGTGAGAGGGAAAACTGCTGGAGCAAGTTCTACCGGAGGAGATCCGTCGTCGTCGTGAAGGAGGAGATGCCGCCAAGGAGAATTACAAGATCCATGGCCGGAAATGGTGGTACCGCTGGAACCGATGTGAGTTTCCTACCCTCTCCCTTGGTATTAGATCTGTAGATATTTAGGCAAGACGTCGACTCAAAAGAGTCTTGACATTTGAGAAGATGCTTTCTCTAGGGTGAGGCCAATCCGGGGCTTGTTCTCTTGGTTAGTGGTGTCTTCAACCTCTCCGATCTTCTATGTGGATATGGGGGATGGTTTCGTGAAGAGCAAAGGCCTCTTGAGGTTGAATAAGGGAGGAGATTTTCTGGAACGATTTGGGAAGATCGCCATGAGGAGGAAGATGAACCGATGCCGTTCATTCCGCCTTAAGATGCGAGCAGAATCTGTATTATACGCGCAGCGAACTTCGTGGCCATTTTTAAGTATGATATGTCCAGATCTGGGATTTCGGCTGAACACAAAAGTTGAAGCCCTTGAAAATACCTTTCCAACGAATGGTTGCACGACTTCTGGTGAAGTCTGTAGCCACAGGAAAGTCTAAACGAAAATGGTGTTCAATAAATCCTGCACGCAGAAACTGTGTTATCTACGCAGCGAACTTCAAGTCCGATTTCAAATAGGGTAATGTCAAATCTAGGTTGAGGTCTGAATACGAGAGTTGTAGAAAACAGAAAGGCCTTTCCATCGTGTGGTTACACGTCTTCACCGGATTCCTGTAGCTTCGGGAATCTCCGGTCGAATTTGCTGTCCAGATTCAACCTGCACCTAAATTCTGGGCTTTAATGGAAGATGGATTTGGATTCGGTGGAATTAATATTGCAAGATACTTGGTTTGGATGAACCCTTATGATTAATCATTTGTTGCATGATTGATGTAGCTTATTAATCAGATTTCATATTATCAAATTATGATTAATCATTTGTTGCCTAATGGAAGATAGATCTTTATATGCGCATCATGTTTATAATACGTTGTCATCATTTGGAAAGTCATATAGATGAATATATTATGGCCATGAGTATGTTTGATTAATGAAATGAGTCTAGTAGTCTAATACTTAGAGCGTCGTCTCCCTACGGGTAGTATTGTGAAGGGATGAAAGTGCGGTGTTGACCTTCACTTATTTTGGTTGTGTTGAGATAAGGTATGGATGGATGGTTGGGTTATGTCCTCGTGCTTACTTCTGAGGCCCTTCCCATGTTATGTTGATGTGGTATTTGCATGTTGTGTGAGTCGACACACGGTGTCGTAATCCTGGGTTAAGGATAGTGTTTCAGGTCTACGGGCTCGCCAGTCGTCACACCGACGGGGGTCGACAGTTAGACTTTGGGCAGTTAGGCTTGGTCCTCAGTGTTCACGTCCCGGGGCTCCTTCCGTGCAAGGTGAACGGTTGGGCTTGGTCCTCGTGCTCACTCTGAGGATCCGTCCGGGTCACACAAGGTCAGTTCGGGGCTTGGTCCTTAGTGCACATCTACTCGAGGCTCCCGCTGGGCCATAGTATGCATGGGCTCCGCTATTGTGTTCTTAGCGTTGAGGCATACGGAGGCCTAGGTGAAGTAGTGTGGATACCCACCTAATAGTAGAAGTGCCCGTTCTACTGTCACCGCCTGGCCACGGCGGCTGATGCCTGATAGGTTAGCTACCTGCTCGAAAAGTGGGAACTATAGTTTGTGTCGACATAGCAATTGCATGGGTGTGTTCATGGGTGAGTCATTGCATAACATTCATAGCATTTCATAATATTGCATAACAAGATCCTCATCGTATAAGTTTGTATGGGCACTATTATACGATGAGTTACTTTATGTAACCCGATCCTTAACTTATAAGTTTGTATGTGCATTCTTATAAGTTAAGTTACTTTCCTGTTGTTACCTATACTTGTTAGTTTAGTATAGCTCTTAAATAACTGTTGATTATGATACTGCTACTCTTACTCTATTATCACCTGCTTGTACCTCTTTTACTTGCACATATATATATATATATATATATATTACCCTTGTTCCTTTTCTACGCCCGGTGCCGAGGAGTCGCCGGGGGAGCGGATGTGAAACCACTTAGTCGTTTCGACTAATAGTTGCTACGTCTTCCTTTTTAGGAGGTCACGCCGCAGGTAGAGCAGCCGCAGACTACGCAGCAGGACAGCCAGGCCAGGACAATAGGGCCTGAAGTGACGGTGTCGTCGATACCGTCAGTTACTGATGTTAGTGTTTGATACTCTGATGTAGCCCGTTAGGGCAATGTTTAGCTGTACTCTGATATATATGTAGAAGCATGTTTAGCTTCTCCTTATTGATGTATTTGGACATTATTACTTAGTGTGGATTTTGACTTCTCTTGCTTATTTTATTTGGTTGGGTTGGCATGATATATTGATATTGTTGTAGCCGGCGGAATAGGCGTGTTGTGGTACAGGTTAGCTCGTGTGCTAATGCTACCGCAAGGCGACTGCTCCGGGCATAAGACTCCCCCTTCGTGCCGTATTTTGTAATCCGGGAGGGGGGGGGGGGTCTTACAGCAACTCTACAGTAGTAGTAGTAGTAGTGGGTGGTGGTATCAGCTCCTCACGTCCTGCCATCTCGTCCTGCCGGTTGTGCTGGTGCTCCATCTCCTTGAGCTCCTAAAAATAGTTTGGTCACCGACCATTAGTCAAAAAGACTAAGTCGTTTCCTCCACACCTCGCCCCGCAACTCCTAGGCACCGTGCGGGAGGATGAAGCAGAGGACAACAAGGGGTAACAAGTGTAAACAGGTGGCAGTGGCACTATACTAACAAGTATATGAGGAGTAATAGTAGTCCTACTCTAGCAGTTCTATGTAAGAAGTACAAGTGCAGTAAGTAAAGTATAAAACTAAAGTAAGTAAGACAAGTTAAATAAAATGCAGTACGGTAAAGTAAGTAAATAACTGAAAGTAAGAGCAGAAAAGTAAAACTATGCTACCACTACTTTACCATCATAAATCGTACCTTAACTTATAAAAATGCCCATACAAATTTATAAGTTAAGGTTTACAGGAAATTTAACTTATCATATAAAAGAGCCCATACTAATTTATATGATAAGGATCTATGAAGTGTATGACCTAATATGAGTGAATGTTTATGATGCAATTTATGCAACAGGCAAGTGCAACTCACACACAACGACTGTGTGATCACAGACCTTTAGTTCCCACTTTTTGAGAGCTAGCTTCACTCTCGGGTACCACCGCTGTGGCTACGGCAGCAGCGGAGCGGGCATCTCCACCTCTAGGCCAGTATGCACACTACCAAACCTTAGACCCCTCTCATACGCCTCTGTACACGTCCTAGGTGCACTCTAGAGTCCATGCGTACGTACTTTGCTGGCAGCCTGTCAGTCTTATTTGGTCGGGTGTGCGTTATCGGGGATCATCCTCCAGACTGCAGTGTAAAACAACCCACTGGCCCCTCAAACCCTCACACCCTCCTGGTTCACCGTACTGCCGTCGGTGTGACGATCGGCCAGTACTGCATGACCCGCCACTATATTTATGCACATGCAAGTATTTCATCCCGAGCCTTCAGCTCGCAGGACCAACCTGTCCTGAATCCCTCAAACCCTTCATAGGTGAGCCTGCAACATATATCCCTCCAACCCATCTTGGGTGAGAATGCATAATAGTTCCTTTATTCAAAATCCCTCAAACACGTCACGGGCGAGAATGAACCATAATGTCTTAACCTATTAGACTACTCTTGTCTACGGGTTATTATACTTAGTGATTTAAGGTTAATCCCAGGACTGCCCAGGGTATACCCGGTGAAGGGCTCTCGGGGGCACTAGGAACTACGATGCGATTACACTCAAAGCTCCCTTTCTCAAGGATATTTATTTTAGTTGATGACTACCCATAATTCACCCTCAGCTCTCGTTATTACCCTTCAGTCATCCTAATGACTTAAGATGTTCTCAGAAGGTTGACGGTCTTCCGCCGGCCTCCACTCCAGTTGCTATCCAAGGGCTTGCACTTTACACTCATCACTAAGACAACTATACCCACCAGGGTCATATTCCAATTGAAGTCTCTAGCTCATTTATTGATCTATCCCCCGGTGGTCCTTATAACATGACCTACTTACACTATGTGCAACCCATTATCAAATACCACCCCGAATGGAACTTCCAATTCCTTGGGCCACCTGCCCCTAATTAATTATCCTAGGATGGTATGGACTAATGAAGTGAGCATGTTGATTTTCATAATTTTCTTAAGTCATTAAAGCCTCTAATTAAATCGTTTAATTAATCCCCTAGGACATTTAATACTTGAAGTAACACAAATTATAATCCACTGACCTAAGGAATTTTTCCTGAGCTATATCTTGGTAAAATATTGCTGTCTACCAAAATTCATAATTTTCCTTTGAATATTTCTATTTATTCCTTAATTAATACAGAACTCACATATTAGCCATTTTTCAAATGAAGTATAAGGAATACATTACTAAAACTTTTAACAAAATTACAGAGCATATATATCATTAATTTAAGGCTAATGGCAGAGTTTTATCAACCTCTATAATATAATGGCCTACCAAATTCAATTCTTAACAATTTACCAAAATGTCATTATAAGTCTTTAAAACTTACTGATTCATCCAAAAATGCTGAGACAATTATACAAGGTTATTCATAATCAGATATCTCATCAAGAAATTTTCAAAAAATTTCTACCAAGTAATTTCACCAATTTGCTAATTAAGTAAAATGAGGGTAAAAAGGTAATTTCCACATAAGTCCTATCAAAATTCTTCAAACAGAGACATAAAAATTTTCAGGAGTTAAATCTAACATAATATTTACCTAGACAAAAATTGGAGATTTTATCTCAATGATGAGCCTATTTTTACATTTATTTTTCAAAAGTTCTATCATTCCAAAAATTCCAAATAATGGGATTTTTGCTTCCAAAAATCCCATTATTACAATGTGGGGTATAATTCACCCTAATGAGCCTCTGAAATCAATACCATGATTTTTGGATGTTCCAAATAGGCCTAATACACAATATTTCAAAATTGGCTATTTGCACCCCAAGCCTATGTATAATCAACACATGCAAGTGAGTTTACCCAACATGAATTGGTCCAAATGTGCTGAAATTTTTACCATGCACATGAATCGTCCCCAAGGACATTCCACCAAAATTTGTGGCTATTTGGAGCCATAACACTCCAAATATTTCATTTATTTATTTTTGTGTATTATGAATAAAACTATATAAAATGTTTTCCCAAAAATTCTCAATTTTTGGCAGGGGCTTAATATACCCTAATCATGCATACACACAAACTCTGGGGTCATTTGGATTACTGGTTTGGCTTGGGCATAAATTTGAAATTTTGCCCTTACCTGGGACCAGTCCTAGAAAAACAGCCCTATAGGGCAGTATACTGCTCCAAATTACAAGATTAAGGTGGACAATTAAATTTAAGAGGTCAAGCTACAAATTTCATTTAAGGTTCATGTCCTGGAAATGCATCTAAGAGGCCTAACATAGCCATGTAATATGACTGAAATAGTGTGACAAATATACTTAATACTATAGTATTAAATTTGATTTAATTTAATTGATGAGCACGAATCTTAGAGCAAGATAGACGGGATCTGGTCATCGTCCCCAATCAGCCAACGGCTGGGATCGATTCTGGCTGGGCCACCTTTGCTGGATGTTTTCAACCAGCTGAGCCAACACCACCACCGACGGATGTTGTTGAAATTTGTGAAGTGGAAGTGGTTGACGGGATAGGCCGGGCGGCCTGGGCGGACAGCATTGGTGGACTGGGCGGACTGCGGCCTAGTGTAAGCCTATTGGAAGCCGGCTATTCTGAGCGGGTTGTATACAAGTAGTCCGCGGACTGTGCGGCCTGGTATCTGCGGATAGGGCGTTGGCTGATTGGTTTAGCCAGGTGCGGCCTGAGCGGATAGGGGCTTGCGGACTGGTGCATTGCTCTGTGGCCACGTTGCAAGTTTGTGCATTGGCGGTTTGGCTCATATCCGCGGGAAGCTTGAGGACTGGCATGTCCTCGGTATGGGATGTTGCGTACTGGGCTTAGAGCTTGGCTGAGGCCTTGTCGAGCTCTGGTGATACAACAGGTGTTTGCTGTGGAGGTCGTTGGCGGACTAGTGTGTGGAGTCCGGGAGATGGCTGCTGCGTTGGGCAGGTGTGCGAGTAGCTTGCGGACTGCTGGAGGTCTGTGTGCTAGGGTGTTTGGCGGACGGGAGTTTATGTCCACCATGCTCGCATTGGCCTTTGATGGTTTTGGACTTGGTCACACTCTGTGCCAAGACCATGGTGTTCGTCGTATCCGCCAAGTCCATTGTTGACCGGGCGGACTGTTGTTATCTGCTTTTGGTCGTGGACTTGTGGCGGATTGAGGTTTGAGTCTTGCGGATTGCCTCGGGTTTGTGCGGACAGCCATTGAAGGGGTTGCTGTCCTGCAGTGGTTGTAGGCTTTGCGGGCTGATGCCTTGTCCGCATAGCTTAGGCGGACTGAAGAGGGTTCGCCAATGTTGCCTTGCTCCTGACGGTTTTCCTTGGTACCGGCTAAGTCCTTGCGGACTCGGCGGATGGTGGTTTTGCCATCGCACGGGCTGGGGTGGTGTCTCTATCTCTAGGGCGGTGACCACACTCCTCACCTCGCCTATAAATAGGACCCCCCGGGCAGGTCTACAGTAACTGAGTGAACAGTAAGTTGGGTTCGACAAAGTGTTGCGGTCTCAGTTTTCTGTCCGCGCGGATTGATTCAGAGTTAACTGTGTGATGTATGCAGGTCGCGCGGGTAGCTTCAAGGAGCCAGGAGTTTGGCTGTGACTTAGGTCAAGTACTTGGAAGTTGTGCGGTCTCTGCGGATTCAGCAGGCGGTCGCTCTGTGGCTTGTCAGCTCTGTTTCAACTTTGCCAGCTTCAATAACCTGTCCGCCGGCTTCAGGCGGGTAGGCGGTTTGTTCCTCAGTTCATCTTCAGCAGGAGGCGAATAACGGTGTGTCCGCGCGGCCTCACGGCTTCGGCGGACTCCGTGGCTATTCGGCGGATTGCAGCTTAAGTTTGGGCGATCTCAGCGGACTCGGCGACCTCGGCAGTCTCGGCGGATTCCGGTGCTGTCCGCCCTTGTCTTGGTTTTTGGTGCTTTCTGTTTACAGCTGTTTATACTAGCGAAATCATGTCTCGCTATGTATACCTCGTTTTTGTAAAGAAGTTAAATGAAATAAGATCTGCTTGTTCTTCCATGTGCTTGGTGTGTTGAGCCTGCTCCCTGGGTTTCCGCTGGTTCAAGGTGTGAACTGTGTAGTTCCGAAGATATTAATTTGGCGTTTGGGCTATCTTTCTGACCACCTTGAGAAAATTCAACATGGTATCAGAGGGAGGTTACGTTGCTTAAGCGGTCGTCAACCAGTGTTGTGCTCTGTGTTTGAGTGGTGATCAACCTGTGTTGGTGCTCTGTGCTTCTGAAGGCTTATCTAAGCAGGTGTTGCAATGGAAGGGAGCTTTGCAAGGGGTCTTGGCATTGAACTCTTAATGCCGACTAACTTCAAGAAGTGGAAGACGTGCATGAAGAGTTATCTTCTTGGCGAGGAGCTGTGGGAAGTCGTCGGTGGTGACGACAGACAGGAAGTGACTGCTGCGTTCGGTACTGCTGAGCAGGTTAGGCTCTGGAGGTAAACAAATGCTAAGGCGGAGTTTATCCTCAAGAGGGCCGTGTCTCCAGAACTGTTTGATCACATCGTTGGATGTGAGTCGGCTGCTGATATTTGGACAACCAGTGATGAGTTGTTCAATAGGAAGAATGTGGCGCGGCTTCAGTTTCTGGAGAATGAGTTGTCCAGGGCAACTCAGGGAGACCTTTCCATCTCAAAGTACTTCTTAAAGATGAAGAGATTGTGTGCTGAGCTGTCGGCACTGGATCCTGATGAGCCTATCTCTGAGGCGAAGATGAAAAGGCACATTATCCGCGGCTTGTAGAAGGAGTATGTGGCCTTTGTGACATCTGTTCAAGGGTGGGCTACTCAGCCGTCTTTGCTGGAGCTAGAGATTCTGCTAGCATCGCAGGAGAGCTTGACAAGGTAGATGGCTGGAGTTAATCTTAATCAGGAAGGCAACGAAGCTCTCTTCTCAGGCAAGAAGAAAGGATGGGAAGGGAAGAAGAAGAAGAAGAAGGTGCAGGTCGCTGGTGAGAAGGAGGCTTCAACATCTTATCAGCCGGAGAGGAGCAATGCTCCTAAGAACTGGAAGAAGAACCTGAAGTGCTACCAGTGTCATCAGCGAGGGCACTTCAAGAGGGACGGCAAGGTCAAACTGCAGCCTGGGCATGCTGCGGGAAAGGAGGAAACTTGCTCGAGAAGTGAAGAAGCAGAATGGGGCGGAGCTTTCATGACGGGCACTTGTGTCCGTGCCTTGTCTGCTGAGGACTTCAACGACGAGTGGATCGTGGACTCCGGGTGTGGTCATCACCTCACCGGAGACAAGTTGAAGTTCACCTCCATGCAGGCATACTCAGATAATGAAGCTATTATCACTGCTGATAATACTGTTTATGCAGTAGAGAAAGAGGGGGTTGTGTCTTTGGGTAGTGATCGGGGGCCACTCACGTTAAGGAGTGTGTATCACGTGCCGGGCATGAAGAAGAACCTCTTCTCGGTGACCAATGCGGTGGACGCTGGTTATCACGTTCTATTTGGGCCAACATACGTGAGGTTTCTTCGCAACGTATCAGCGGTTAAGGCTGATGTTGCTCATGTAGGGAGGAGAGTGAAGAACTTGTTTGTTCTTTCCACCAATTATTATGTTGATCGTATGAGGGCCAATGATAGCGCTGCTATCTGGCATGAGAGGCTGGGGCATGTAGGCATGGACAAGCTGAAGGCGATGGCTAGTAGAAGTTTGGTGAAGGGGTTGCCTGAGTTGTCCTCCTTTGGTGACGGGCATGTTTGCGCTGGATGTCAATACGGTAAGGCACATCGCCTTCCGTTTAATAAATCACAAACAAGGAGCAAGCAACCATTGGAGTGCATTCATGGCGACTTGATGGGACCGACGGTTACTGCCAGTCATGGTGGAAGCAGATACATGCTTGTCTTGATTGATGACTACTCAAGGTATACTTGGGTGTACTTCTTAAAGGAGAAGTCAGAAGCATTCCATTTGTTTGTGGAGTTTAAGGAGTTGGTAGAAGGCCGGCTTGGCTTGCGGATTAAGAAGCATAGAACTGATAACGGGGGTGAGTTTGTTTCCTCCGAGTTTTCTAACTTCTGCAGGAAGTACGGGATCCAACGATAGCTTACTTGTGCTCACACTCCACAATAAAATGGGGTAGCGGAGCGGAAGATCCGTCATCTGACGGAGACCTACAAATGCTGGCTTCATGCGAAAGATATCCCAAGGTCCTTTTGGGCGGAGGGGATGTCTTGTGCTGCTTATGTCATCAATAGGATGCCGCTCAACCCTATCAACATGAAGACTCCTTATGAGCTGTTGCTGAAGGAGAAGCCGAGTGTGGGACACCTTCGGGTGTTCGGTTCAACTTGCTGGATGCGAATGCTAGGAAGCTTGTCTTTGTTGGCTATGATGAGCGGAAGAAGGGATGGAAATGCATGGATCCTGTGACGAAGAAGTTCATGGTGTCAAGAGACGTTGTCTTTGACAAGCTGACGTCATATGGTGGTGGCTCAGTTGAGCTAACCGGAAGTAGCAAAGTTGATGAAGCACCGGTGGTGGCTGCTGAAGGCTTGGAAGAGGAGCTTGCTGTTTCACTAACAGATCCTGTTGCTTTTAACTCCGAGGCTGAGCCTTCTGGATGAGGAAGCAGGGGGAGCACTGCTCAATGCTTGCCCCAAGTAGGAGTTGAGCCTGAAGAAGCAACGGAAGCAGTGAGCAAGGAGCTGACCCTTCAAAGATCGAAGAGGGTTGTTAAGCCACCGGCTCGGTACTATGATGGGAATGCAGTGAGCTTTGTCTCCTGCTTCTTTGCAGGTCCTCTGGATGAGCGAGAGCCTGCAACCTTCAACGAGGCCACTGGAGTGAAGGAGTGGGAAGGTGCCATGAAGGAAGAGATTGATGCTCTAAAGAAGAATGAAACCTGGGACCTTGTGCCCAAGGTTGATGGCATTACTCCGGTTACTTGCAAGTGGGTGTATAAGTTGAAGAAGAAGGTTGATGGGAGCATTGATAGGTTCAAAGCTTGCCTGGTCGCTAGAGGATTCTCATAACAGTATGGAGAAGACTATGAGGAGACATTAAGTCCAGTTGCAAAGATGACTTCAGTTAGAGTGGTGATCGCCTTGGCTGCTAGCAAGGGATGGAGGTTGTGGCAACTCGATGTGAAGAATGCCTTTCTTTACGGAGAGATTGACAAGGACATCTTCATGGATCAGCCGCTCGGTTTAGTTTCTAAAGATCATCCGGACTATGTCTACAAACTCAGGAAGGCTCTCTATTGGTTGAAGCAAGCTCCTAGAGCGTGGTATGGGAAGATTGCAGAGTACTTGCAATTCTATGGATACCTTGCTTCCAACTTGGATTCAAGCTTGTTCGTCAAGAAGAAGGGGGAGCTACAAGTCTTGGTCCTGCTGTATGTGGATAACATGATCATCATAGGGAATTCGAAGGGGGAAGTAGCAAGGCTCAGGGATGAGCTTGCTATATGCTTCGAGATGAAAGACTTGGGAGAGCTTCATCACTTTCTCGGTCTTGAGGTGGAGAGGAAGGAGTGCGGGATTCTCATTTTCCAGAAAGGGTATGCAGATCGCATTGTGAAGCGGTTCGGCATGGGCGAAGGGAAGAAGTGCTCTACTCCACTAGAACCTGGGCTGAAGCTTCGACGAGATGAGGGAAGGGTTCTTCATGATCCCTTGGTGTTCAGGGCTCTTGTTGGGAGCTTGATTTACCTGACGATTACAAGGCCGGACATTGCTTATGTTGTTGGCCGAGTAAGTCGGTTCATTGCTGAACCAAGGAATTCTCATCTAGTGGCGGCGAAGGGTATTCTGAAGTATGTCAAGGTGACTTCTGACATGGGACTCCTCTATGGAAGGGACTCGGAGTTTGCGTTGCTTGGGTACACGGATGCTGATTATGGCGGTGATTCGGATGATCGGAGGTCTACTTCAGGTTATGTGTTCACTTGCGGTTTAGCTAGCATCTCGTGGTGTAGCAAGAAGCAGGACTCGGTATCCGTCTCAACTACGGAGGCAGAGTATAAGGCTTCGGCATTGGCTGCTCGGGAAGCCATCTGGTTGAGGAGGCTTATAGAGGATGTTCATGAAGAAGTGCAAGGGCCAACTTTACTCCGGGGTGATAATGAGAGTGCTCTCAAACTGGTTAACAATCCAGTATGTCACGCCAGGACCAAGCATATAGAGATTGATCACAGTTTCATCAGGGAGAAGGTGTTGGAAGGATCTCTACTGGTTGGTCATGTTCGGAGTGAAGATAATCTTGCTGACATCTTCACTAAGCCACTGTAGAATGGGCCCTTTGAGCGCTTGCGCAGCTTGCTGGGCTTGGTCACCACTTCCCACTTCAAGGGGGAGTGTTGAAATTTGTGAAGTGGAAGTGGTTGACGGGACAGGACGGGCGGCTTGGGCGGGCAGCGTTGGCGGACTGGGCGGACTGCAGCCTAGTGTAAGCCTAGTAGAAGTCGGTTGTTCTGAGCGGGTTGTATGCAAGTAGTCCGCGGACTGTGCGGCCTGGTATTTGCGGATTGGGCGTTGGCTGATTGGTTTAGCCAGGAGTGGCCTGAGCAGATAGGGGCTTGCGGACTGGTGCATTGCTCAGTGGCTGCGTTGCAAGTTTGTGCATTGGCAGTTTGGCTCATGTCCGCGGGAAGCTTGCGGACTGGCATGTCCTCTGTATGGGCTGTTTCGGACCGGGCTTAGGGCTTGGCTGAGGCCTTGTCGAGCTCTGGTGATACAGCAGGTGTTTGCTGTGGAGGTCGTTGGCGGACTGGTGTGTGGAGTTCGGGAGATGGCTGCTGCGTTGGGCAGGTGTGCGAGTAGCTTGCGGACTACTGTAGGTCTATGTGCTAGGGTGTTTGGTGGACGGGAGTTTATGTCTGCCATGCTCGCATTGGCCTTTGATGGTTTTGGAGTTGGTTACACTCTGTGTCATGACCATGGTGTCCGCCGTATCCTCCAAGTCCGCTGTTGACCGGGCGGACTGTTGTTATCTGCTTTTGGTCGTGGACTTGTGGCGGATTGAGGTTTGAGTCTTACGGACTGCCTCGGGTTTGTGCGGACAACCATTGAAGGGGTTGCTGTCCTGCAATGGTTGTAGGCTTTGCGGGCTGATGCCTTGTCCGCATAGCTTAGGCGGACTGAAGAGGGTTCGCCAATGTTGCCTTGCTCCTGGAGGTTTTCCTTGGTACCGGCTAAGTCCTTGCGGACTCGGCGAACGGTGGTTTTGCCATCGCGTGGGCTGGGGCGGTGTCTCTATCTCTAGGGCGGTGACCACACTCCTCACCTCGCATATAAATAGGACCCCCCTGGCAGGTCTACAGTAACTGAGTGAACAGTAAGTTGGGTTCAGCGAAGTGTTGCGGTCTCAGTTTTCTGTCCGCGCGGATTGATTCAGAGTTAACTGTGTGTTGTGTGCAGGTCGCGCGGGTAGCTTCAAGGAGACAGGAGTTTGGCTGCGACTTCGGTCAAGTACTTGGAAGTTGTGCGGTCTTTGCGGATTCAGTAGGAGGTCGCTCTGCGGCTTGTCAGCTCTATTTCAACTTTGCCAGCTTCAATAACCTGTCCGCCGGCTGCAGGCGGGTAGGCGGTTTGTTTCTCAGTTCATCTTCAGCAGGAGGCGAATAACTGTGTGTCTGCGCGGCCTCGCGGCTTCGGCGGACTCCGTGGCTATTCGACGGATTGCAGCTTAAGTTTGGGCGATCTCAGCGGACTCGGCGACCTCGGCGGTCTCGGCGGATTCTGGTACTGTCCACCCGTGTCTTGGTTTTTGGTGCTTTCTGTTTACAGTTGTTTATACTAGCGAAATCATGTCTCGCTATGTATACCTCGTTTTTGTAAAGAAGTTAAATGAAATAAGATCTGCTTGTTCTTCCATGTGCTTGGTTTGTTGAGCCTGCTCCCTGGGTTTCTGCTGGTTCAAGGTGTGAACTGGGTAGTTCCGAAGATATTAATTTGGCATTTGGGCTATCTTGCTGACCACATTGAGAAAATTTAACAGATGTCGCCACCACCTTCACTGAGGTGGTGGCTAGCGATTCCCGGCGTTGAGGCCGCCGGAATTGGCTCCTCCGGCGAACCCGAGCAAGAAGCAAAACTCGGAAAAATCTCCATTTCCTCACATGGTATCGGGCTCAATTGAGCCTGATGTCTCTCCTAAAATATCTAGAAAGCTAGTACGAGTAAATGGGAGGCAAAACGGACTCGAATGGCGGCACGACGGCGAGGTTGGCGGGGGTTGGCCATGGTTGAGCTGCTCAGGCGATATCCTGCTCAAAATCCCATTTCTTCACCAAAAGCTTTTCTCCAGGACTCGTTCTCCACTCGATTCCACTCACTGAAGCTGATGGTGTGGTCGGTTTGAGCTCGAAGTGCTTGTATAGGGAGATACAACCAAGGTGAGCTCGGTTTGGGGCTTTGGAGGCTTCACCCTTGTCACAACCCGCATTTTCACCGCATATAAAAAAAACTTATCAGAGTAAGGGAAAATGCGCGTCATGATCCCACGTCAGCAGGGGATAACTGCGGACGCTCAGGCAGACACCCAACTAAACATGAAGAAAGTTTCTTTTTTAAAGTTATTTTAAGGGAAATCGGTTAAGTGCAGTAGTTAGCCATATCCCTCGGCTTAGTGGCTCATCTAGTCCACGAATCAAAGTATATTATACGCTGCTGAAAAATACTTGATTATATTAACTCAGACATCCTACATGAGTAAAAATGTCCCTATAGGACAACTCATGCTATGCAAGACTGTAAATTTATTATAGTAGGAAAGATAGCTTTTACAGTCACTAAAAATAACAAGTTAGAGTTTCAAATTATGCAATGCATGAAGTAATAGTAGTAGATTTTATAGTTGAAAATACCTAACATGCATTCCTAGCATAAATCCTCGCAGAGAACAAGTAATCCACATCCACATTTAAAGAAATGAGCAGCTAGCAAGTATCAAACAACTAACAATTCAGTGGGCGCCAACAAACTGACACGAACCCACGAACAAAAGTATGTCTGAACTAGTAAAACTAAACAAACAACAAACTACCTCGCTAGGACGAGGCAACAACCACGGTCAACACTGCCGCCCAGAAAACTCCAAAACCAGCACTGCTAACCGCTAGTGCTCTGAACATGAGGCATTCCAAAAACAGAACACCTCAGCAAGAAAGTACAAGTAGTGGCAGGAAGAGTAATAAGCCAAAATAAGCAAAGGTCAACATGGGTACCAACCCAAGACCAAAAACACTGAAGTAAAGTACGAAAGAAATAGGGCATCAACAGGAAAAGAACTCCGACGTGTTTTGTCACGTTCCACAAGAGTGCACCAGACGCACAAGGCTATAAGGTCGCTACATGATTATTTCACCAGAAAGAAAAATACAAAACCTTTATTAGGCACCTGTGGTCGACTCTACCCGAACACACGGGCGAAGTGGTCACTCTTGGACACACCACCCAAAAAAAACGGGCGAAGTGGTTGCTCTTGGACACCCCCCAAAAACATGGGCGAAGTGGTCGCTCTTGGACACACCCCCCAAAAACACGGGCGAAGTGGTCGCTCTTGGACACACCCCCCAAAAATAAACAAAACAGATATATAATCCGTCTAACTGCGAGGGAGTCTCATACTCTCCACCATACACTATAGACATCCAAAAACCAGGTAGACTTCCACAGGGCACTAATGAAGGTGACAAACACTACAGAGGTGGAATCGTCCACTAACTCCCGCATTCAAGAAACCCAGAGAAACCATAACATAAATATCTCGGGATTTGGCTCGACAGATTCTACTTGACATTACTAGACTCGAGACGTGGTTGATCAATCCTTACGGACGATTTACAATCTTAGATAAACTCTAATACGTTCGATAACGATAAATAAGCCAATTAACGCTAACACTAAAAACATTCTATCAAACTAATATGAAGTTACCAGATTCAGTTAGCGAAACAAGATTTAGAAATTTTCAAGTGATCGAAAAATTAGACATAGCTATAACTTGGAAAGAAGATCAAGGGACAAAACTCATTCATTACCATCAAATCGGACAAGGAGAAACGAGGGGAAACCACCACTTGCCTTGGTTTTACCGGAAAAGTCCACTGAATCACTACACGTCGTAGATCGGGGCAAAAGGATGCGGGAGGAGTTAAAATCTAGACAAAAATGTCCAAAATAGAGGTTAGTGCCGAAAAACTCTAACGAGAAATCTCAAGAAACGGGGAAGAAATTACCACGAGGGTGAAGCGCTCGTCGAGAGCTTTCTAGATCTACGATCGGTTTGAAATTCCGAGCACCGGAGCACCGTCAACAGCCACCGGAAGGAACAAGGACAGACCCCATCTATCTCGCTCACGCCGCTCTGGTTCGGGAGGAAAAAAGATCGGCGAGGAAGATGAAGAAGGTATTTATACCAAAGGTGAAAACAGGGCGAACAACAAATTAAACCGGGTTGGCTGAACCAGGCTTCCCGAGACAGGAGGGAAAGAGTTACTCGAGTAATAGGAGACCTACTCGTGTAGTTCACTACGACCACTCGAGTAACCGAGACCTACTCGAGTAACCGAGACCTACTCGAGTAGTTCATTCCAACTACTCTAGTAACAGAAAACTACTCGTGTAGTTCAATGCAACCTCACGAGTACAAAAGACCTGTTCGAGTAGTTCAATACTACTACTCGAGTGACAGGAGGCCTACTCGAGTAACCGAGACCTACTCGAGTAGTTCATTCCAACTACTCGAGTAACAGAAAACTACTCGTGTAGTTCAATGCAACCTCACGAGTACAGAAGACCTACTCGAGTAGTTCAATACTACTACTCGAGTTATAGGAGGCCTACTCGAGTAGCTCATCACAACTACTCGAGTAACAGAAACCTACTCGAGTAGTTCATCACCACTACTCGAGTAACAGAGACATACCCGAGTAGTTCATGACCACTACTCGAGTAACAGAAACATACCCGTGTAGTTCATTACATCTACTCGAGTAACCGAGAAGGAGTACTCGTGTATAGGGGAATTACACGAGCAAGGCACTGGGTTAACTCGAGTACAAATCAATTTACACGAGTATCAGCACGGGAAAATAACTCGAGTACAAGGGACTTACTCGAGTACAAGGGAGGATCCACTCGACGAAAACTGTTCGAAAAAATCGTCGAACTCAAATTGAAAATCGTCGAACTCAACACGAAGATCCGCTCGACCTACAGCAAGCTCCGCTCGACGATTTGTCGAGCTCAGCACGACAATCGTCGAGCTCAGCACGACAATCGTCGAGCTCCGCGATCGTCGAGCTCCGCTCGACGAACGTCAAACCCAACACGGCGCTCAGAAAAAAACCCAGAAAAACTCGGTTCAACAAAAACCACACCTAAAGGACGGCTTCCCGAGAAGTCAACACAAGCAGTCAAAAATTAAGCAATTAACATGTTCAGATAGTTGAACCGGAAACTATGAGATCAAATCAAAGGTTCAAACGCACCGAATCAAACGAAACTCACGCTGTAGGCGAAAACTCCAGCTACGGACACAACGACGAAGTCAAAACCAGAATTCTACGAGCCATTCTCGAGATATTAACCGCCAAAACATGCGGCGCACAAAAACAAAACCCAAAACTTCGATCGCGTGCCGAGACTCAAATAACGCTAGGGTTGCGACGAAACTGGACGAGCACGTCCAAAACTACTCAAATCCAACACTCAACGTTAAAAGTAATGCCACGATGTCATAGATCTGACGTTGCCCAAACAAATCAAATCATCAAAAAATCGGGGGCGTTACAGTCACTCACCCTAAAAAGAAGTTTCGTCCCGAAACTTATCACAACTCCAAAACCAAACCCAAAATCGATAAAACCATGCATAACTGAAAACATAGCAACATACCCAAAACTAAGAGAAGAGGTGCGGATGAGATTCCCTCATCGCCGATTCCAATTCCCACGTCGCGCTCTCGACGTCTTGATTTCTCCAAAGAATCTTGACCATAGGGATGGTGTTTCTCCGCAACACACGCTCTTGAGAATCAAGAACACTAATAGGTTCTTCCACATACATAAGGTTGGGCTGAATCTGGGGTATCGAGTCGAGGACTTGATGATCACTACGAACACACTTCCGCAACTGGCTCACATGGAAGACATCATGGACACCAGGGAAGGTCGCATGCAATTATAGCCTATAAGCTGACACTCCGATGCGCTCAAGAATCTGGAAAGGTCCCACATATCGGGGGTCTAACTTGTGGTTCCTTCCAAACCTTTCAACGCCAGACATCGGTGAAACCTTCAGAAAAACAAAGTCTCCAACCGCAAACTCCAGATCGACCCTTCGTAGATTAGCATACTTCTCATAGCACTCTTGAGCCACACGAAGCTTTTCCCGAGTATGGGTCACGACACAATTCATCTCTTCAAGAGCTTCCAGACCTAACAACGGTCTCTCACCAACTTCAGCCCAAAACAATGGAGTTCTACAACGCCTCCCATACAAGGCCTCAAACGGAGCCATCTGCAGACTCTCTTGATAACTATTATTGTAAGCAAACTCCATGAGTCTGAGACGCTCATCCCAAGCACCACCATGATCCAAAATATAACATCTGATCATATCTTCTACGATCTGATTTACCCTTTACGTCTGACCATTAGTCTGTGGATGATAGGCGGTGGAATACCTTAAATCAGTACTCAACCCCTCCTGTAAACTCTTCCAAAAGCGAGACGTAAATCTAGAGTCCCGATCTGATACGATGTTAATAGGCACACCGTGCAACCTGATGACCTCTTCAAGATATAACTCAGCTATCTTCTTCATCGAGTACCCAATCTTAAATGGAACAAAGTGAGCACACTTTGTCAATCTGTCGACTATCACCCAAACAGAGTCGTGCCCACGGGGAGATTTTGGTAGACCGGTGATGAAATCCATTGAAATACTCTCCCATTTCCAACTTGGAATAATAAGTGGTGTCAATTTACCACCAGGCCTTCTGTGATCAGCCTTAACACGCTGACACGTATAACATTCCGATACAAACCTTGCGATGTCATTCTTCATCCCTGACCACCAAACAACTTGCTTTATATCTTTATACATCTTAGTGGAACCAGGGTGGTAGGCTACGCTGGAACCATGAGCTTCAGCACAGATCTTAGCTCGAATATCGCCAAAGGCGAGGACGCAAAATCTATCCCGATACTTCAAGGTGTCCAACTCGTCCACAGAGAAATCAGGTAGCTCTCCCTTCATAGTTCTATTACGAAGGTGCAACAAATTAGGATCATCTTTCTGATGTGCTCGAGTAAGGGAAACCCAAGAGGGTTCTTCTGCTTTTAGACTAGCAGGCACAGTACTACTCCCAACCTCAATATCCATCAACAAAAATTCTTCTATCAAGGACTGCACCGACAGATTAAAAATCTTAGCGTTCTTTCTACTCAAGTCATCGGCTACTACATTAGCCTTTCCTGGATGATAATGAATTTCCACTTCGTAATCCGCCACATATTCTAACCACCGACGCTGGTGTAGATTTAGTTTCTTCTGAGTGAAGACGTACTTCAAACTCTTATGGTTAGTATAGATCTTGCACATCGCGCCATATAATAAGTGTCTCCAAAGCTTCGGCGCATAAATTACAGCAACAAACTCCAAATCATGCGTGGGATAGTTCCTCTCGTGGATCTTAAGTTGTCTTGATCCATACGTGATCACCTTACCATCTTGCATTAAAACACAACCAAGCCCGACGTGTGACGCATCAACATACACAGCATACTCAACTCCTTCAGTAGGTAAGGTTAAAATCAGAGCAGTACATAATCTCTTCATCAGCTCTTGGAAAGCATCTTCACATTTATCACACCAAATGAAAACAGTATTCTTTTGAGTTAGTCTAGTTAGAGGACAGACAACACCGAAAATCCTTCCACGAATCTTCTATAATAGCCGGCTAGGCCTAAGAAACTCCTAATCTCCTTCGGTGTAGAAGATCTCTCCCATTCCATTACCGCAGAAATCTTAGTCAGGTCTACAGAAATGACGTCCTTGCTTACCACATGACCCAGAAAGGACACCTAAGGTAACCAAAACTCACACTTGCTCAACTTCGCATATAACTTATGCTCCCTCAGTGTCGACAAAACCAGACGCAAATGCTGAGTATGCTCCTCAACATTGCGAGAATACACCAAGACATCATCTATGAACACAATAACAAATCGGTCCAGACCTACGACGAACTCTATGTCCCTTACAGGAGGAAGACTAGGAAGATTAGCTAGGAAAACATCCGAACACTCACGCACCATACTGATCTCCTCTAGACACGATAAACCTACCTTGGTTTCCAGAACTGGAACCAAATAAGAAAACCACCCAGAAGCTAAAAGCTTCCGAGAACATACCGGAGAAATAACTGGAGAAGCCTGACGTGGATAACCATAACCACTCCTGGGTTGACCGTCATCCATCTTGAAGTCCAAGCGTTTAACCTTACACTGGGTAACAGAGTCATGCCTAGACAACCAGTACAGGCCGAAGACTACACATAACCTTCCAGGTCTATCACCTTTAAATCAGCAACCACTAGAAAAATAAATAACCGAATCGGACAACCCTGAATATCTTTGTCCGATACCACAGAATCACCAGAAGGAAACTTGACACAAAACACATCACCAACCTGATCGAGGGTCAAACCATGACGCTCTACAAAGGGCCTAGCCACGAACGGATGGGTAGCGACACAATCAAAAAGAACACGTGCCCAACGGTTCTTTACCTTAATTTACTTATAAAATCGTATACATAACTTATTCAATCAATAACAAAACCAGATAGAACCTAACCTGAAATCACTTGGGTTGAAGACTGAGTTTCTTCTTCGGTCGGCGCGATCAGTTTACCTTTTCCTTTGTCCAGATTTGGTGGCAGCGGTAGAGCCCGAGGCGGGGCATGCTGCAGTGGGGACTGAGCCTGGGGACACGAAGTCTTCAGGTGTCATTTCTGCCCGCAATAAAAGCAAGTCTTTTCCTTCAACCAGCAATGACTCACGTCATGTCCCTTCTTTGAACAGAACGTGCACACCCGATATCCCTTGGGTACTCTGTCACAAACCGCATTTCCCCAAACGAGTACATCGTATCAGAGTAAGGGGAACTACGTGTTATAATGCCACGTCGTGCAGGGGATAACTGCACACGCTCAGGCAAAACCTCGACGCTTACTTGAGTAGTTGAAAATCATCTGTTATATGCAATAAAACCATTTAAGTTAATGACCGTATCCCTCGGCCTTATGGATCAAAACGTGGTTGTACGCGGCGGAAAATAGTTAATGTTAGTTGTGATTTTTCCTTGATGCACTCTAGATTTATTATACCATAGGAAATCGTCTTTTTTTACGTGATTTGGAAATACGTTTTATTTGACCAAAATATGTATGCATGACATAGAATAGTAGGTTTGGTTTAACTAATGCAACCTAGCATAAATACTTCCCAAGAGCAAGTAGACATCATCTCATCCAAATGATTCATATTAGCAGTCTAGCATTCATATGTAGCAAGTAAAGAAAACCACCAATGGGCGCCAACAAGCTGACACGAACCCATTGGGGCGAATGTATGTCTGTACAACAAAGTAAAGAACTACCTCGCTAAGTAAGCTCGACTAGTTCCAAAGAGACTCTACCCAAGCACTAGTCTCTTAACCGGCTACAACCTGCACCTGAGGCATTCAAGAAAGAACACCTCAGCAATCATCAAAGCTACAAAATAGAGCATTGAGATCATAAAATATAACGAAGGGGCTTACTGACCCCGTAGAAATTTCATGTAAACGAGAGAAAAGAACAGGGTGGAAAATAAGTGTTAAACACTGCCAACCCAACATGTAACACATCAAGTGCATGAAATTCTCATCAAGTCCTGCTCAACCTGCAGGAGCAAAAAGGCAATACACATACCCATTCCATCATCTTTAGAACAAGAAACAACTATACTAGTGAAACATAAGCAGCGGTTAAGTTCGATTCCGCAAGGGTCTTTTGGTGGCGGCCCTAAAGTGGAACGCACCAATAAAAGCCAGCCCAATCGGGGCCAAAACGGTGCTCGACACCATAAAACAAAACTCGGTGGCCACCAAGGCTGAAACCACACCACCCCTTACTGAATTCTCACACAAACGCTCCGGCCATGGTTCACAATTCGCCTCGCAAAACTCACCATAATCCAAGCTAAACCCGTTTCCTTTCATTGTCCTCACTCATGTCTACAAATTGTCCAAGGTATGTCAACTTGATAGAATTTGGGTCTCTCCGTCACCATAAGCGAACCCCACAAGTAACAACGCCGATTAACCACAACAAGCTTGCGAATCAAATGAACAAAAAAGTAACTAATAGAGCAATCCAATGGAAAACATGACAAAATGAGATGAACAATAGGTAAGAAAATTCTTGAAAGACAAGATGATTTATGCTTGTGAATCCTAAACAAATGTAAGAGTAACAAAGCTAACCGGATTAGACAAACGTGCGGTGCAAAACAAGAAGAACAAGTTCTGAAAATTGAAAAACACAAGAAAACAAGATTGGCAAGGGTGAAGAACACCGCTTGCCTGAACCGAGATGACACCGCGACGGTTGCTCCTCTCTTTCTCCTTCCCTTTCCTTAGCTTTTATCCCTTGCTTTCTCTTTGAGAATGAAGAAGAAGGTGAAATGAGGAGGAGGAATCTCTTTTTCGGCCTTATTTTCTCCAGGACAGAGCTGGACTGTTTGATCCAGAATCAGAGAAATGAACGGCCCAAAAAAAAAACTGAAAAAGTCGATTTTCGGCCCTGTCACGCCCTGTGACACGCCCGTGTCACAGGGCGTGTACCTTAAGCTGCGCAGAATCCGACAATTTCCAGTTTATCCACAAGGTACACGGCCGGGTACACGCCCGTGATGGGTCGGTCATGCCCGTGACCTAGGGCGTGTAACCCGTGTCTCGACATCTCGTCGACCAAAAGTGTCGACACTTCGACAAAGCTGGACACGCCCTGTGACACGCCCGTGTCACAGGCCGTATCCCCTCTCTCGACACCCGACACTCGACACTCGACACTCGACACTCGACATAGCGGGACACGGCCCGTGACACGCCCGTGTCACGGGGCGTGTACCCCATTCGTCGAGCTCAACTCGCCGCAAGAAAATTCATCGAGTCAAGGAGGTCACGCCCCAGGTCACGCCCTGGGTCACGCCCCGACACGCCCGTGTCGGGGGGCGTGTTCCTCCCGAAACTTCATCAAACGAAGTTCGACGACCACAAAGCCAAACCGCATCCCGAGCTAGACACGCCCTGGGACACGCCCGTGTCCCAGGCCGTGTCACTCAAAAAAATGACCATTTTTCACTGTTTTGAAAAGTGTTTCTGTTTCGTCCTAAACCATTTCTTCCTTAAGGACTTTTTACCCCTTTTTGTTTTCTGTACACATCTTCCACACAATCAACCCGTTTTGAGCATCCTGACCCAGGCTCGAAAAAGTGCAAGCATTCCCTAAGAGGCCTCACCGAGTCCCCAAAATTGGACTCCGGCTTGCTGCGGAATCGTGCAACTAGGCTACCAAAACAGCCACTCGAAAGCCCACATGAAATCCATGCTCGAACAACAGTCAAAGCCAACGTAATGCCCATCAAGCGTATGCAATCATTCGACGAAAAAATACGGGGCGTTACAGTCACTCCCCCTAACAAAAAGTTTCGCCTCGAAACTTTTCAATCATTCGTATATAAATCAGATGAGTAATCAAACAAAAACACCAATTCACATACCAGCTTATTTACATGAACAACTGAGGGTGAGCCGCCCTCATCGTTGACTCGAGCTCCCACGTCGCACTTTCCACATTCTGATTTTTCCATAGCACCTTGACCATAGGAATATTTTTTTTCCGCAACACGCGATCTTGGGAGTCCACAATACGGATGGGCATCTCCACATAAGAAAGGTTCGGCGCCAACTGCGGCACAATATCCCAAACTTGCTGATCATTCCGCACACACTTGCGAAGTTGGCTGACATGAAACACGTCCTGAACATCCGGAAAGTTCACGGGTAATTCTACTTTGTAAGCGGATGCACCAACTCGCGCAAGAATCTTGAAGGGACCCACAAATCTTGGGTCCAACCATTGTGGAGACTTTCAGGAATACGAAATCCCCAACTGCAAACTCTAACTCCGACCTTCGCCGGTTGGCGTACTTTCCATATCGCTCTTGGGAGATCCGGAGCTTCTCCCGAATAAGTCATACGACAACTTCCATGTCCTCGAGCGCCTTTGGGCCCAACAAAGGTCGCTCGCCAACCTCGGCCCAAAAGAAGGGAGTCCGACATCGTCGCCCATATAAAGCTTCGAACGGAGTCATTTGCAAGCTTTCTTGATAGCTGTTATTATATGCGAATTCCATAAGCCGCAAACGTTCATCTCATGCTCCGCCATACTCAAGAATATAGCATCGAATCATATCTTCCACGATTTGGTTTACTCGTTCCATTTGGCCATTCGTTTGAGGGTGGTAAGCAGTGGAATACCTCAAATCCGTCCCCAAACCCTCTTGTAGACTCTTCCAGAAACGAGAAGTAAATCGGGAATCCCGGTCTGAAATGATATTGACTGGCACACCATGCAGTCGGATGATCTCGTTCAAATATAGTTTCGCTATTGTCTTCATCGGGTAGTTGACCTTAAATGGTATGAAGTGAGCACACTTGGTCAACCTATCCAAGATCACTCATACGGAGTCATGTCCTCGTGGAGATCTTGGTAAGCCTGTAATAAAATCCATTGAAATGCTTTCCCACTTCCATGTTGGAATCTCCAATGGCGTTAACTTGTCACAATGCGTGCTGTAAAGTAAGTGTCTCCACAACTTTAATGCAAATATCACCGCTGCGAACTCCAAATCATGCGTTCGATACTGCTTTTCATGACTTTTAAACTGCCGAGACCCATACGCAATCACCTTTTTGTCTTGCATTAAAACACATCCAAGTCCAACGTGCGATGCATCCACAAAAACCTCATAATCTATCCCTTCTGTTGGTAATATCAACACAGGAGCGGTACACAACCTATTTTTGAGTTCAAGGAATGATGCCTCACACTTGTCATTCCAATCAAATGCCACATTATTCTGGGTTAAGCGAGTCAAAGGTGCAGCCAACGTAGCAAAACCTTCTACGAATCTGTGATAATAGCCGGCCAATCCCAAGAAGCTCTGAATCTCCTTGGGTGTCTCCGGTCTCCTCCACTCCATGACTGCAGCAATCTTTTCGGGATCCACTGAAATTCCATGTTGATTATGTTGGGTACATTGGTCAAATGTACCTGATTTGAAGAAGCCTCACCCAACTCAATAATATACATCATAATGTATTTGATGTATGTTTGAGTTACTTGTGCAGGTTAGGTATTCACTGGACTGAAGCTAAAACTTTCTAAGTCCAAGTGTCGTCACCCAGAGGGAAAGTGTCGACACTTGAGAAAGCTTGTGTCGACACCCAGACAAGCAGTGTCGACGCTTGAAGAAGATGTGTCGACACCTGGGATGCAGAGTCGACACCAGACATAAAGTGTCGACACAAGGAGCTGTGTCGACACTCAGTGAAGAAGAATGCAGAGAAGCAGTGTCGACACTTAGCAGAAGTGTCGACACCTAGAGGAGCAGTGTCTACACCAGAAAGTGTCGACACTTGGAGCTGTGTCGACACTCAGCAAAAGTCTGCAGAGTCTAAGTACAAGTGTCGACACTCAACACAATGTGTCGACACTATGCAGAAGAGTCAGCATTTGATGTAAGTGTCGACACTCGGCACAATGTGTCGACACTCAATAGAAGAGTCAACATATGAAGTATGTGTCGACACTCAGAACAATGTGTCGACACACAGCTAAAGACTCAACACTTGAAGGAAGTGTCGACACAAGGAGCTGTGTCGACACTTAGCCAAGAATAGAAAGAACAGCAAATTATTCTAAGTACAAGTGTCGACACTAAGGGAATGTGTCGACACTCAGCTGAAGTCTCAACAAGAAGAAGATGTGTCGACACAAGGAGCTGTGTCGACACTCAGCAAGAATCAACATAAAAGACTATGGGTCGACACCTAGAAGCAGTGTCGACACTTGACAGATTCAACACAAGAAGTTGTGTCGACACAAAGGAGATGTGTCGACACTTAGAAGAATACAGTTGAAGATAGAAGATCAAGTACTTGTGTCGACACTCAATTTCAGTGTCGACACATGCAGAAGAATCTGTGTCGAGACATACAAGGAAATGTGTCGACATCTTGTAGACTTGTGTCGACACTTACACAACATGTGTCGACACTTGGACTATAAGTGTCGACACTTAAGAACAGAAAGTCTCGACACTATCTGACTGTTAGAGAATTTCAAGAATTGACTGGATGACGTGACAGCTGCCGTTTCGGCCGGTCTACAGCACTTGTCAGAGATGTCAGAAGTCAGTTATGAACCGGACCAGCCGGTTACCATGAAGAAGACCTATAAATAGGCACAGACTGTTTACAGAAACCAAAGGTTGTTAATATTGTTAAGAGTTAACAGAAGAAGATTAAGTTCTGATTGAGTTCAGATTAATCTAAGAGATTTGTTCAAGTGGTTGCTGATCAAGTTATCCAAGTGATACAAATCAAGAAGATCTTGCTGTCCAACGGCAGATCTAAGAAGTTGGAGAGAGAGAGCTCCAATCAAGAATTCAGTCTTTGGAACTAGGCTGAGAAGAAGAATTCAGAAGCATCTGGATCTTAAGAAGCAGAGGTCAAGGAACAACTGCAGAGGATTCAGACTTATTCAGTTCTACTCAAGAAGCTTTGAAGGAAGCTAAGTCAGTTTGGATCTATCTGAGTTCTTCCAAGAACTCAGCAAGAAACTCTCAACTCCTCTCTTATTTTCTGAGTTGTTGAGTTATTTGTTGTAATACTATTTTAACTTGTAGGATCCATTGGATCTGAGTGATTGTAAGCCTATATTTATAAAGGCTGAGGGTAGGGCTTGTTAGCCTGAGTGTAGGAGATATAGATCTCTGAGTGTAGGCCTTGGTTGGCTGAGTGTAGGCCTTGATTGGCTGAGTGTAGGCTTTGGGATAAAGCTGAGTGTAAGGCTTTGGGCCTGAGGTAGGAACCAATTTGGGTTCTGAGACAGTGGAGAAGTTAGGCTGAATCTAGTGCACTGCTAGATAGGCGAAGGGGGAAAGTGGATGTACCCAGATCTTGGGGAACCACTATAAATCATTGTATGCTGTGCTGTGTTTGTGCTGTGGATGATCTGTGTTTGTTTGATTATTGTTGATTGCTGAAATTGACTTGTTAGAAATCTGTGATATAACTGTTTGACTGCCAACAAAGTTAGAAAAAGGATTAGGTCACCTATTCACCCCCCCTCTAGGTGTTTAGGTACCATATCTTACAAGTGGTATCAGAGCGAGGTTCCTCAAAACAAGGACTAACAGTCTAAGGAGATCCTGTTTGGCAGAAACAGTCTAAGTCAGAAAACAGCTTCAAGAAAATCAAGAACCATGGGTTCTTTTGAAAATCATAAAGAATTGGGTTCCATGAAATTACCTATTTGCAGAAAGGAAATTTTTGGGATCTGGAAAGAAAGGGTAAGGCTATTTATGGAGGCCTCAGACCCAAGAATCTACATCACAGTTAAGGAAGGGCCTTATGTGCCCATGAAGATTTCAGTTCTTAATGCAAATCAGAGAACTCCAAAGGATTTCTCTGAGATGACTAAGGATGAGATTGTCCTAGCAACTATGGACAAGAGGGCACAAAACATAATAGTGAGCGCCATTGATGATGCCACTTTTCAGAACTTAATTCACTGTAAGACAGCAAAAGAAATGTGGGATACTCTCATTGTCTATATGGAAGGTTCTGAAGAAGTTAGGCAAGATAGGAAGTCCTTGCTTAATCAAGAGTATGAGAGCTTTAGGCAAGGAAAGGGAGATAGCATCACTGAATGCTACAAGAAGTTCTATAGAATAGTTAATGAACTCATGTCTTATGGAAGAGAGTTCAGCAACTATGAACTAAATGACAAATTCCTGAGGTCCCTAACCAAAGATTGGGACACCAAGATCTGTGCCATAAGAGAAATGGCAAAGTTGGGAGAAATTCCTCCTCCTACACTGTTTGGCAAGTTATTGTCATATGAGATGCAGCTGACAGTGAGGAAAGAGGAGGAGAAATCTACTAGGACTGAGCACAAGGAAAGGACTGTTGCTTTCAAGACAGAAGTTCCCAAAAAGAGCAGGAATAAGTCTTCAACTCCACCTCCAGAAGTAGTTGAATCAGAGTCTGATGAGTCTATAAGCACAAAGTCTAAAAGCAGTGAAAGTGATGAAGACTTTGCTGCTTTCACCAGGCACTTTCAGAAGTTTTTGAAAAAGAAACAGTGGAGGTCAAGGCCTTCTACATCTCAAGGAAAGGAAGACTCTTATCAGAAAAAGAGGTCTTCAAAGTATGACAAGAAAAGGACAAAGACAAGCAAGGCAACAGGATCAAAGATTGTGTGCTACTGCTGCAATAGACAGGGTCATGTCATTGCTGATTGTCCTGAGAAAAGAAAAGAATCCAGTGACAGGAAAAAGACTCACCTCAAAGGGAAGAAAGAGAAGTCTTTTGTTGCCAAGAATGAGAAGACTCTTTCAGATATTTCTTCTTCAGACACTGATACTGATGCTGAAGCCTACATAGGGCTATTTGCTGAAGAAGAAGAAGAAGAATTTATGCAGATCTTGGAGTCAATTTATGAACAAGAAGACTGCCAGTGCCAAGGACTGATGGCATTGACTGAGAGTACCAAAATCCTGGAGCAGCCAGGACCTAGTCAGGTACAAAGTCCAACTCTAAGTTCAGTTTCTTGTTCTAGTTCAGAATCAGAATCATCTTCATCAAATGATGGAAGTGGTTCTGAGTCTGAGGATGATATTCATCAGCTCATAGATGAATATAAGGTGTTATTACAGGCTTATAAGAAAAGCAAGTCCCTTGCCAAAAGTCAGGCAAAAGAGATTGCTGATCTCAAGGCTGCTGCAACAAAATTTGAGAAGCAATTTGATCAAAAACTGAATGAGGTAGCTAGGCTGAAACACATTACAGTGATTCAGATGGGTACTATCACATTTAAGAATGATCAAATTAAGAAACTGGAGACAAATCTTCAGAAAGAGAGAGAACTGGTTGCAAAGTTTTCAAAGCCTAAATCAGTTCTACCTTTGATTGATGATTTTACTCATCACAAAGGTAAGGCTGGACTGGGTTTTGTTAAACCTGCCAGGACTGTTCAGGATCAGTCCAAGCCCAAGGGCAAGGCCCCAACATTCAATAAGTCAGCTGCAGTTAAGACAGCAAAGTCTGTACCTAAGCAAAGGTACAATAAGTTTGAATGTTGGTGTTGTGGCAAGGTTGGCCACTTTGCCTTGGATTGTTGGCACAATGCAAGTGCCAAAGGGAGTAGCAAGCTACCTGGTGGAAAGCCAGTAGGTAGCTGTGTCATGTTGCAAACTAACAATCACCAAGGACCCAAGTTTACTTTGGGTTCTAAGGTTCATTAATTTGTTTTGCAGGTGAGTCCAAGTGGCCATACCCCAACATGGTACTTGGATAGTGGATGTTCCAGACATATGACTGGAACAAGGGGACTACTGAAGGACTATATTCCAATCAAAAATGGTCCTAAAGTGACCTTTGGTGGTTCTGAAAAAGGAATCATCAAAGGGTTTGGTAACATTTCTTCAAACCTTGTTACCATTACTCAAGTGGCTTATGTTAAAGGGTTGAAACACAACCTTATAAGTATAAGTCAGTTAAGTGATGTAGGGTATGACATCTCATTTGTTAAAAATGGTTGTCATATCAAGAGGTCAAGTGATCAAGAGATCATTTTGACAGGATATAGAAAGAGGAATGTCTACTGTCTAGACATTATGATTGAGAACAATGGTTCTCCTATTTGTCTTGTAGCTGATGAGACAGTCTCTCATTGTGTCAAGTGGCACAAGAGGCTAGCTCATCTTAACTACAAGACTATTAGCAAACTCTTTAGCAAAGAGTTAGTGAGGAATGGTCCTCAAGTTAAGTGTGTTAAAGATGGTATTTGCTCAGCTTGTCAAAAGGGCAAGCAGACTAAATCCACCTTTAGAAGCATAGATAACAAAGATGCTGTGAGATGTTTATACCTCTTGCATATGGATCTCTTTGGTCCAATGCCAGTTCACAGCTTAGGTAGGAAGGTCTATACCTTTGTAGTTGTTGATGACTACTCAAGGTTTTCTGGGTGTTCTTCTTAAGGCAGAAATCTGAAACACCTAGTGTCTTCTACAGCTTTGTCAAGCAAATTCAGAATGAACTAAATAGTACTGTGGTCAAAATTAGAAGTGACCATGGTACTGAGTTTCAATCTGAAAGCATGACAAAACTATGTGAAGACTTTGGGATATTTCAAGAATTCTCTTCACCTAGAACACCTCAGCAAAATGGCATTGCTGAGAGGAAGAATAGAACCTTGATAGAGGCTGGTAGAACCCTACTTAGTGATACATCACTGCCTGAGTATTTCTGGGCTGAAGCAGTTAACACTGCATGCCATGTTATAAATAGGGCTACCATCACTAAAAGGCTAAACAAGACCCCCTATGAAGTTGTGAAAGGCAGGAAACCAAATCTATCCTACTTCAGGATCTTTGGTTGCAAATGCTTCATACTTAACAATGGGAAGTCTTACATAACTAAGTTTGCTGCCAAATCCCAAGAGGGAATTTTTGTTGGGTACAGCAACAATAGTAAGGCTTATAGAGTATACAACTTGACTACACAAGTTATAGAGGAGACTGTGCATGTAGTTTTTGATGAGACAAAACTTATTTACAATGAGTTGTCTAGCAATGTATGCAGCCCCACAGGTTTGACAAAGAAATTAGACAAGCTTACTATAGAAGAGATGCCTGCTGCAAGACAGCAAGTAGAAGGCAATAGCAGTTGTCCAGGGGGAGAACTACATGTGCCAATAGCTGAAGAAATACAAGAAGTACAGCATGATGCAGATGCTGAAGAAGTTCAACCTGAAGTTAGGATGCCACCAGCCAACAGGCATCTAAGAGATAATCCAGTAGAGCTGATTATTGGAGATCCAAGACAAGGAGTTCAGACAAGGAGCAGAAATCAGAATGCTGCAGTATATTCTAGTTTTCTGTCTCAAATGGAACCTAAGAAATTTGAAGAAGCTATACAAGATCCACAGTGGACTGAAGCTATGCAAGAAGAACTTAATCAGTTCAAAAGGTGCAAGGTTTGGGAACTGGTTCCTAAACCTAAAGACCACAATGTTATAGGAACTAAGTGGATCTACAGAAATAAGTTAGATGAACAAGGGGTCATCATTAAGAATAAAGCAAGACTGGTTGCTAAAGGATATAGGCAAGAAGAAGGTATTGATTTTGATCAAACCTTTGCTCCAGTAGCCAGACTGGAAGCCATAAGAGTGTTCTTGGCCTATGCAACCTATCAAGGATTCAAGGTATACCAAATGGATGTCAAGTCAGCATTCCTAAATGGTAATTTGAAAGAAGAAGTCTATGTGGAGCAGCCATCAGGTTTTGTTGATCCAACTCAACCTCATTATGTCTATAGACTTAGGAAAGCATTGTATGGGTTAAAACAAGCTCCTAGAGCATGGTATGAAACCCTATCTAGTTTCCTCATTGAGAACAAGTTCACAAGGGGGAAAATAGATAAGACTCTATTCCTTAGGGAATCTAGAGGCAAAGTCATACTTGTCCAAATATATGTAGATGACATTATATTTGGGTCTACTGAAAGTAGCCTTTGCAAAAAGTTTGCAAAGCTTATGCAAAGTCAATTTGAGATGAGTAGTATGGGAGAGCTAAAGTTTTTCTTGGGTCTCCAAGTTAAACAGACTGAAAGTGGCTTGTCCATATGTCAGTCCAAGTTCACCCTAGAACTCATAAGGAAATATGGTATGGATTCATCCAGTACCATGAAGACTCCTATGGGGTCAAGTATGTCTCTTAGCAAGGATGATGCAGGGAAATCTGTAGATGAAACCTTGTATAGAGGGATAGTTGGCTCCTTACTATACTTGACTGCAAGTAGGCCTGACATTATGTATGCTACATGTGTTTGTGCCAGGTATCAAGCCTGCCCTAAAGAGTCTCACTTGACTGCAGTCAAAAGAATATTGAGATATCTAAAGGGCACTCCCTATCTAGGCCTCTGGTACCCTAGGAATGGAGACTTTGATCTAACAGGTTATACAGATGCAGACTTTGCAGGATGCAAAGAGGATAGAAAGAGCACAACTGGAACCTGTCAATTCCTAGGTGGAAGAATAATTTCATGGAGCAGCAAAAAGCAGACTAGTGTGGCTATCTCCACAGCTGAGTCAGAATATGTAGCTGCAGGAAGTTGCTGTGCTCAACTTCTATGGATTCAACATCAGCTAGTGGACTATGGATTTCAGGTAAGTAGAACTCCACTCTTCTGTGATACTACAAGTGTTATTTCAATAGCTAACAACCCTGTATCTCATAGTAGAACAAAACATATTGAGAATAAGTATCACTTTCTTAGAGAACATGTAGAAAGAAATGATATTGCACTTGAATATGTTAAAACTGATAATCAGATAGCTGACATGTTCACTAAGCCCCTAGAAGAAGCTAAGTTCAATAAATTCAAAATTGAACTAGGAATGATAAACTTAGACTAAGTTTACAGAATAGAAAATTGGCTAAGTCAAAAGGTGTCGACACATAGACAAGTCTATGTCGACACAGAATAAAAGTGTCGACACTTCAGGAAAAAGGTGTCGACACATCTAGGATGATTGGTGTCGACACTTCAGAATGTTAGTGTCGACACATGTCGAGTAGGTGTCGACACATCCAATGTGGTGTCGACACTTAAGTTTTACTCAGAATTTTCTAAAGTAAAGTCTCGACGATTAGTCGAGTAGAGTGGTGTCGACACATAAACATGTGTCGACACATATTATCTGTTGACTAACACTTGTGTCGACACATATGTGTCGAGACATTATAAGTCAGTGTCGACACTTAGTGCCAGTGTCGACACATGTTTAGCTAGCTGTCCCGCCTGTTCATCTTCAAAATTAGACAGGTATAAATAGGGTTCTGTCTTTGATTGTCGACACGCTTTCAAAGTTTCGAGACCAAAACTCTTGTGTCGACATTTCTCTTTTCTCAAGCCTAATTCTCCAAACCCTAATGGCTCCCAAGCTCGAGGAAAACGTCAACGAAGGCTACGAACTTGTGCGCGGCGCATTCGACGATGGCGATCAAGATATCAAGTCAGTGGTTACCCTAGTCAGCGATTCAGGACTAGAATACTTGGTTTCAGAATCAACCAAGATATGGAAGAAGGAAGTGCTTGACTTCCTTACTGGAGCAACTGTGGATGACTCTGGATACAGAATCAAATCCAGAGTGCATGGAACCAAGGTCAAGGTATCACCCAAAAGTCTGAGAAAGGTACTTCAGCTACCTAAGACTCAAGAAGAAGAAGAAGTTTCTACATCCAAGACCAGGGAAGCTTTGGTCTGGTGTGGTCTTGATTCTAAGATGAAGCTAGGTTCTGTCTTTAACAGAAAAGGCATGAACAGTCAAGGAAAATTTCTGTCAGAGATAGTGGGCAAGGTCATTCTCAGTAAGACTGGAGGGCATGACAGGGTGTCAGCCTCCATGTTCAATGTTATGACCAGAATTATCTTCAACCTAAAAACAGATTGGTCAATGGTTATCTATGAGAAGATAAAGGAAAGTCTGAAGAAGCCCAATCTGGGCAGAATACTTAGTCTCTACCTGGCTGGTACAATACCAGAGGTAATGAGCACTGCTGCAGGTAGCAAAATCAACCACATGAGAAAGATGGATATGAGGATCTTTTCAAGGTGGGAAAGAGTGTTGTCCAAGGAAGTGGCAACCCCAGAAAAGCCAGTATCTGCAAAAGAAATTCCTCCTAAGACGAAGAGAAAGACTGTGCAAGTGGCACAAGAGTCCTCCAGCAGTTCTGAGAGTGAAGAACAGGTGGTGTTCACACCTGATGATCAGGAGGAAGAGACAGTAGTCAAGTCTCCTGCTCCTCAAGATGTAGCTGAGATCCAGGGGGAGCTGCCTCAAGCTAGCCCCATCCATAGGGATCACAGCCAGGGGGAGCTTCCAGCAGTAGAAGAACCATCTACTCTGGACAGTGAGCAGGCCACCATCATTATCCAAGAGGTACTCACTGACTTAAAAACTTTAGACTATATTATAGAAGATGCTAATTTGTCTGATGTACATCAGCAAACTCAGCTAGATAGTCAAGTTCCAGATGTTGTTTTAGAAGACAAATCTGCTGAACAAGGAGTGGTACCTGAATCAGTGATTGAAGAGCAACGACTGTCTCCAGCTCCATCTCAACCTGAATATACAATGGAGGATTTATTCTTAAATCTAGATCAAGAGGACTTTGATATGGACAAGGTTGCTGCTGCTGAAGATAAGACTGCTGCTGCTGAGGGGGAGCACATGGAAATTCTAGAAGAGCCTATTAGGCTGGCAACTGAGCAAGCACCTGCTGTGCAAGCTGAAAAACCAGAGAGCCCTAAGAATAGAGTTGATATTGCAAGCACCTCTGCCTCCGAAGATGAGGAGAGTGCTAGGGCTAAAAAGAAGAAACTCTTTGTATTCAAGAGAAGAAGTCAGAGCTACAAAAAAGCCCTACAATCCATTGCCCCACAGCCTATAGTTCAGCAAGCTCCAACTGTTGACTATAGTGCTTTACTGATTGCACTACAGATCAAAATGGATGAACAAAGGAAAGCCATAGAGGCTTATGTTGATGCAGGGCACAGATCATTACAGTTTGATCTTGCTCAAGATATAAAATCTATAAGGTTTGAGATGAATCTCAACAAGAAAGAAATGACTGACTGCTTCCACAAGGGTGGGAATGCAGTAGTCTATTTGGCTACTCACCAGGAGAAGATCAAGACTCAGGTAGATGATATAGCATTAAAACAAGGATATGTGCTGGAGAATCAGTTAAGAATGAATGATAATTTGACTGCCTCCCACAATGCTATAGTCACTGAATTAAAGAATAAGTCTGTTGAACCATCTACATCTGCTGATGCTGCAAAGGCTGATTTTGATAAAATCTTTCAAGCTGAGATTACTGCTGTCAAAACTGCTATACAAGATTCCCAGAAAGCAATCTCTGAACAACTTACAAAGCTTAGACCTTACTTTAAAGATGGAATCAGGTACTTGGATGGTCAAATCCGATTCCAGAAGGATGATGTAAGAGATCATGTTGCTCAAGAAGTCATAAAGGGGGAGAGAGTGTTAGTCAAGGCAAGTTCTGAGCATGCAAAATGGATATCAAATTCAATCAGGGCTACACTTGGATATCCTCCCCTGTGTGATGACAATGAAGTTGCTGAATCTGGACTGAACCCTGCATATTTTGGAGGTGAGCCACAAGAAGTAGCTCAAGTCATTTATCCACCTCCAGATTTTGAAATGATTCATACAGAAGTGCAGACAATGTACAGCCCAACTGAGGGCAGGTCTAATGTTGTTCTGGAAAAGGTTGTTCAACCTATTACTGCAGCTATGCAAGAGGCTTTGGACAAAGAAGAAGAGGCAAGGTTGTCAAAGAAGAGGTTTAGGGAACAAGCTGAACTAAAGCCAGATTTTGAACAATGGAGCCCTACCTCTAGAAATATCATTCTAACTGCCTGGAAAGCTGCTAAAGACAACACTACTGATAGAAACAAGTGGTTCTCTGAAGCAGACTGGAGGAAGCATGAGATCAGGCAGGAAGCCATTGTCCAGTACAGAAGAAAGGCTAAGTTAGGAAAGCTACCTCCTACTGCAGTGGAGCCTAGCAAGTACTTTCCTAAGCCCTATCATTATTTTGAGAGGCAGAAAATCAAGGCTGAAGAACAAAAGAAGAAGGACTCAAAAGGCAAGAAGCCTGCTGATGCTGAGCCTACTGCTGCTGCTGTCAAGGCTAAAGTCAAATCTGGCAAAGGAATTGTTATTAAAGAACCTGATCAGAAATAGATTAGGAATTAAACTTGATGCTTATTGTAATCTTTTAAGTGAAAAACATTGTTGTACACCATTGAAAATGTATAAGGAACAATATTGGAACAATATATGATAAATATAGTATGATTGTTCTGAAATGTGTCTGTTTCTTATTTGTTCTGCAAATGTGTATATGTGTGAAGTTTTACATATTCATGTTAACCCTGCTGATTATAATCTGCTTTATATCATTTTGTAATTTTTAAATTATGAATGGTGTATATCATTGACTAAGGGTTATGACTTCTCCAAATAGGGGGAGATTGTTGGGTACATTGGTCAAATGTACCTGATTTGAAGAAGCCTCACCCAACTCAATAATATACATCATAATGTATTTGATGTATGTTTGAGTTACTTGTGCAGGTTAGGTATTCACTGGACTGAAGCTAAAACTTTCTAAGTCCATGTGTCGACACCCAGAGGGAAAGTGTCGACACTTGAGAAAGCTTGTGTCGACACCCAGACAAGCAGTGTCGACACTTGAAGAAGATGTGTCGACACCTGGGATGCAGAGTCGACACCAGACATAAAGTGTCGACACAAGGAGCTGTGTCGACACTCAGTGAAGAAGAATGCAGAGAAGCAGTGTCGACACTTAGCAGAAGTGTCGACACCTAGAGGAGCAGTGTCTACACCAGAAAGTGTCGACACTTGGAGCTGTGTCGACACTCAGCAAAAGTCTGCAGAGTCTAAGTACAAGTGTCGACACTCAACACAATGTGTCGACACTATGCAGAAGAGTCAGCATTTGATGTAAGTGTCGACACTCGGCACAATGTGTCGACACTCAACAAAAGAGTCAACATATGAAGTATGTGTCGACACTCAGAACAATGTGTCGACACACAGCTAAAGACTCAACACTTGAAGAAAGTGTCGACACAAGGAGCTGTGTCGACACTTAGCCAAGAATAGAAAGAACAGCAAATTATTCTAAGTACAAGTGTCGACACTAAGGGAATGTGTCGACACTCAGCTGAAGTCTCAACAAGAAGAAGATGTGTCGACACAAGGAGCTGTGTCGACACTCAGCAAGAATCAACATAAAAGACTATGGGTCGACACCTAGAAGCAGTGTCGACACTTGACAGATTCAACACAAGAAGTTGTGTCGACACAAAGGAGATGTGTCGACACATAGAAGAATACAGTTGAAGATAGAAGATCAAGTACTTGTGTCGACACTCAATTTCAGTGTCGACACATGCAGAAGAATCTGTGTCGAGACATACAAGGAAATGTGTCGACATCTTGTAGACTTGTGTCGACACTTACACAACATGTGTCGACACTTGGACTATAAGTGTCGACACTTAAGAACAGAAAGTCTCGACACTATCTGACTGTTAGAGAATTTCAAGAATTGACTGGATGACGTGACAGCTGCCGTTTCAGCCGGTCTACAGCACTTGTCAGAGATGTCAGAAGTCAGTTATGAACCGGACCAGCCGGTTACCATGAAGAAGACCTATAAATAGGCACAGACTGTTTACAGAAACCAAAGGTTGTTAATATTGTTAAGAGTTAACAGAAGAAGATTAAGATCTGATTGAGTTCAGATTAATCTAAGAGATTTGTTCAAGTGGTTGCTGATCAAGTTATCCAAGTGATACAAATCAAGAAGATCTTGCTGTCCAACGGCAGATCTAAGAAGTTGGAGAGAGAGAGCTCCAATCAAGAATTCAGTCTTTGGAACTAGGCTGAGAAGAAGAATTCAGAAGCATCTGGATCTTAAGAAGCAGAGGTCAAGGAACAACTGCAGAGGACTCAGACTTATTCAGTTCTACTCAAGAAGCTTTGAAGGAAGCTAAGTCAGTTTGGATCTATCTGAGTTCTTCCAAGAACTCAGCAAGAAACTCTCAACTCCTCTCTTATTTTCTGAGTTGTTGTGTTATTTGTTGTAATACTATTTTAACTTGTAGGATCCATTGGATCTGAGTGATTGTAAGCCTATATTTATAAAGGATGAGGGTAGGGCTTGTTAGCCTGAGTATAGGAGATATAGATCTCTGAGTGTAGGCCTTGGTTGGCTGAGTGTAGGCCTTGATTGGCTGAGTGTAGGCTTTGGGATAAAGCTGAGTGTAAGGCTTTGGGCCTGAGGTAGGAACCAATTTGGGTTCTGAGACAGTGGAGAAGTTAGGCTGAATCTAGTACACTGCTAGATAGGCGAAGGGGGAAAGTGGATGTACCCAGATCTTGGGGAACCACTATAAATCACTGTGTGCTGTGCTGTGTTTGTGCTGTGGATGATCTGTGTTTGTTTGATTATTGTTGATTGCTGAAATTGACTTGTTAGAAATCTGTGATATAACTGTTTGACTGCCAACAAAGTTAGAAAAAGGATTAGGTCACCTATTCACCCCCCCTCTAGGTGTTTAGGTACCATATCTTACAGATTAATAACATGACCCAGAAATGCAACCTGAGGCAACCAAAACTCGCATTTGCTTAGCTTGGCGAACAACTTTTGGTCTCGCAAAGTGGCCAATACCAATCGCAGATGCTGTTCATGCTCCTCAGCACTGCGGGAGTAGACAAGAACGTCGTCAATAAAAACCACCACAAACCTATCCAAGTAGTCCTTGAACACCCGGTTCATCATATCCATGAAGGCTGATGGTGCGTTGGTCAAACCAAACGACATCACAAGAAATTCAAAATGGCCATGTCTCGATCAAAACGCAGTCCGTGGAATATCAGACTCCCGAACCTTTAGCTGATGATAGCCCGAGCGGAGATCAATCTTCGAAAATACTGAACTGCCAAGCAGTTGATCAAACAAATCATCAATTCGTGGCAGTGGGTACTTGTTCTTAATCGTCACCTTTTTCAATTCCCGGTAATCGATGCAAAGCCGCATCGACCCATCTTTCTTCTTCACAAATAACACCGGTGCACCCCAAGGTGATGAACTTGGCCTGATAAACCCCTTTTCCAATAGGTCATCCAGCTGGGTACGCAACTCTGCTAGCTCACGTGGGGCCATTCTGTACGGCGCTTTCGCAATAGGCCGTGTACCCGGCTCCACATCAATGACAAACTCGACAACACGATCAGGTGGAAGACCAGGAAGATCAGTAGGAAAAACATCTGGAAAGTCACGTACAACAGGAATCTCCTCCAAATGCGGCAAAACAGCACTAGTCTCCACAACTGAGACTAGACAAGCAAAACAGTTAAAAACAAACAACGTCCTAACACATACCGCCGAAATCCCTGAAGAATCTTGGCATGAATCACCATAAACACTTCCCGGCTGACTATTGTCCTTGATAAAATCCAAGCGCTTTCCTTTGCACTGGATGACGACGTCATAGCGGGATAACCAGTCCATGACCAGGATGACGTCAAAATCTTCCAAATCGATCACCTTGAAATCAGCCTTCGCTAAGAAATCCCCCAACAAAATGGGACAATCAAGAAGACCCCAATCTGCAACCACTGAAGCACCGGAAGGAAACTTCACCAAAAAGGCATTCCCCACTCGATCTGGTGTCAAATGATACCGATCCAGAAAGGTTCGAGCCACAAATGAATGGGTTGCGCCAGAATCGAAGAGAACATGCGCCCAACGGTTCTTTACCTTAAAGTTTCCTATAAGTGTACATATGTAGCTAAGAACTACGCGTAAGAGTCATAAACAAAACGTGAACCAGAGGAAGGAAGCGAACCTTAGATAACCTGCGGTGACATCTGAGCTTCCTCTGATGAAATCACATTTAACTTCCCCTTTCCTTTGTCCAAACGCGGAGGCGGAGGCAAAGCCTGGAGTGGCATTGGCTGCAGCACGGGCTGGTTTTGTGGGCACCTTGCCTTGAGATGTCCCTGTTTGCCACACTGAAAGCACACCTTGTCTTTGACCCAGCAGCGGCCCACATCATGACCTCTTCCCCCACAACTGGTACACGCCAAGTCTCTGGTTGGTTCACCCTGAATGGCGTGCACCTGCTCCTTCTTCTGCATCCCCAACCGCTTGAAACATTTCTCAAATGGGTGGCCTGACCGGCCACAGAAGCTACATGTCTCCTTACTCTTCTTTCTCCCAGCTTCTTCGAAGCTTTTCCCTTCAACCAGCTTTCTCTTATCCTTCCGCATCAGGTGCCCTCTTTGTTTTGCATTTTCTATAGCTTCAACCGTCAAAGCAGCCTCAACCATAGTGGTGTAACTCGTCGCTCCATAAGCGCTTGCGAACTGCTGAACATTGCTCCGGAGTCCGCCAAGAAATCTCTTTACTCGGTCAGCTTCCGTAGTCACCAAGCTCAGAACGAACCGACTTAGCTTGCTAAACTCAATTTCATACTCACTAACTGTGAGTTTCCTCTGCTTCAGGTACAAAAAGTCATTCATCAGGTGGTCCCTTTCCACTGACGGCAGAAACTTGCGTCGTAACATTTCTTTGAAGGCTTCCCACGTGCATCCTGCCACTAGGCTTTCCTTTTCTCGCAATCACCAACCTTTAGCTAACCCTTTTAGTTGATACGCGGCAAGCATCACCTTCAGGTCCTCAGTAACGCCAGAATAGACAAACAACTCTTCCAACGTGATCACCCAATCATCCAAGATCACAAAGTCTTCTTTTCCATCATAGGTAGGTAGTCCAAGTCGCTGTAACTGCGAGATAAAATTCATCGCAGGAGGAACCACAACTGGGGGTATCAACGCCACGTAAGGAGTAGAAACAGCGGGGCCTCTGACAGTCTCTTGCACTCTTGGTGCTAGCCCAGACATCGCTGATGACATAGCTTGGAGCTGGGACTGCACATCCTGCACCTGCCTAGTCAGAGCCTCATTACTTTGTCGTATGCTATCCATCAGGGCATTGTTTTGCGCGCCCGAAGACTCGCCCTCGGATTGGGGAGTCTGCCTTGTCACTGGACGCTTCGACATCCTAGAAACCATTTCACACGAAATCAAACTCAAACTCAAACCCACCAATCAACACATAACGACGATGTACAGACATGTATAAATATTAACATCAACTGCTAACTTGCTCTGTGAGTTTGAGAATGATGTTATGCCTAGCCTAAGATGACTCACCGTCATCCCACTAACTGGTGCCTCAACAATGAATGCATGAATTTATTTGACCCAAAACCATTAGTGTACAGGTGTCATCATGTACATCTTTAGCTTGGCACGTTGTGCTCATGCAATGTTAGGTTATGCGTGTTGTGCTATGCATTCTAGAAAAGGCCTTAATGCATGCCATGAGCGGTCGTACGCATCACAATGCTATGCATCCCATACTACATAACATTGCATGCAACGAATAAAAGAAAACGTGCTAGTCGCATCCATGTGGTGAGGTTATGCATCCTATACTACATAACCCTCACATGTTGCCCCTATGGTGGATCCATATACAACCACATATTATGCATCTCATACTACATAATATGCCCCGTATACTTCTGTTCATGCCATGAGTGTAGTGTTCGTGCTTCGGCCAAGACGTACTAATGGCACCTCGGTGTGTGTATGAAATGAGGATGCCTAATAATGACTAACAGGAAAGTTTGCCTGACCAATTGTCAAGCAAACCTGCGTCTGATACCAACTGTCACAACCCGCATTTCGCTAAACGAGTACATCGTATCAGAGTAAGGAGAACTACGTGTTATGATGCCACGTCGTGTAGGGGATAACTGCACACGCTTAGGAAAAACCTCGACGCTTACTTGAGTAGTTGAAAATCATCTGTTATATGCAAGAAAACCATTTAAGTTAATGACGTATCCCTCGGCCTTATGGATCAAAACGTGGTTGTACGCGGCGGAAAATAGTTAATGTTAGTTGTAATTTTTCCTTGATGCACTCTAGATTTATTATACCATAGGAAATCGTATGTTTTTACGTGATTTGGAAATACATTTTAGTTGACCAAAATATGTATGCATGACATAGAATAGTAGGTTTGGTTTAACTAATGCAACATAGCATAAATCCTTCCCAAGAGCAAGTAGACATCATCTCATCCAAATGATTCATATTAGTAGTCTAGCATTCATATGTAGCAAGTAAAGAAAACCACCAATGGGCTCCAACAAGCTGACACGAACCCATTGGGGCGAATGTATGTCTGTACAACAAAATAAAGAACTACCTCGCTAAGTAAGCTCGGCTAGTTCCAAAGAGACTCTACCCAAGCACTAGTCTCTTAACCGACTACAACCTGCACCTAAGGCATTCAAGAAAGAACACCTCAGCAATCATCAAAGCTACAAAATAGAGCATTAAGTTTATAAAATATAACGAAGGGGCTTACTGACCCCGTAGAAATTTCATGTAAACGAGTGAAAAGAACAGGGTGGAAAATAAGTGTTAAACACTGCCAACCCAATATGTAACGCATCAAGTGCATGAAATTCTCATCAAGTCCTGCTCAACCCGCAGGAGCAAAAAGGCAATACACATGCCCATTCCATCATCTTTAGAACAACAAACAACTATACTAGTGAAACATAAGCAGCGGTTAAGTTCGATTCCGCAAGGGTCGTTTGGTGGCGGCCCTAAAGTGGAACGCACCAATAAAAGCCAGCCCAATCGGGGCCAAAACGGTGCTAGACACCATAAAACAAAACCCGGTGGCCACCAAGGCTGAAACCACACCACCCCTTACTGAATCCTCACACAAACGCTCCGACCATGGTTCACAATTCGCCTCGCGAAACTCACCATAATCCAAGCTAAACTCGTTTCCTTTCATTGTCCTCACTCATGTCTACAAATTGTCCAAGGTATGTCAACTTGATAGAATTTGGGTCTCTCCGTCACCATGAGTGAACCCCACAAGTAACAACGCCGATTAACCACAACAATCTTGCGAATCAAATGAACAAAAAAAGTAACTAATAGAGCAATCCAAGGGAAAACATGACAAAATGAGATGAACAATAGGTAAGAAAATTCTTAAAAGACAAGATGATTTATGCTTGTGAATCCTAAACAAATGTAAGAGTAACAAAGCTAACCGGATTAGAGAAACGTGCGGTGCAAAACAAGAAGAACAAGTTCTGAAAATGGAAAAACACAAGAAAACAAGATTGGCAAGGGTGAAGAACACCGCTTGCCTGAACCGAGATGACACCGCGACGGCTGCTCCTCTCTTTCTCCTTCCCTTTCCTTAGCTTTTCTCCCTTGCTTTCTCTTTGAGAATGAAGAAGAAGGTGAAATGAGGAGGAGGAATCTCTTTTTCGGCCTTATTTTCTCCAGAATAGAGCTGGACTGTTTGATCCAGAATCAGAGAAATGAACGGCACAAAAAAACTGAAAAAGTCGATTTTCGGCCCTGTCACGCCCTGTGACATGCCCGTGTCACAGGGCGTGTACCTTAAGCGGCGCAGAATCCGACAATTTCCAGTTTAGCCACA
Organism: Platanthera guangdongensis; assembly: GCA_039583875.1. NCBI lineage: Eukaryota > Viridiplantae > Streptophyta > Magnoliopsida > Asparagales > Orchidaceae > Platanthera > Platanthera guangdongensis. The sequence continues at coordinate 131,529,870 of CM077152.1, forward strand.
AGGTACATGGACAGGTACACGCCCGTGACGGGTCAGTCACACCCGTGACCTAGGGCGTGTAACCCGTGTCTCGACATCTCGTCGACCAAAAGTGTGGACACTTCGACAAAGCTGGACACGCCCTGTGACACGCCCGTGTCACAGGCCGTGTCCCCTCTCTCGACACCCGACACTCGACACTCGACACTCGACACTCGACATAGCGGGACACGGCCCGTGACACGCCCGTGTCACGGGGCGTGTACCCCATTCGTCGAGCTCAACGCGCCGCAAGAAAATTCGTCGAGTCAAGGAGGTCACGCCCCAGGTCACGCCCTGGTCACACCCCGACACGCCCGTGTCGGGGGGCGTGTTCCTCCTGCAACTTCGTCGAACGAAGTTCGACAACCACAAAGCCAAACCGCATCCCGAGCTAGACACGCCCTGGGACACGCCCGTGTCCCAGGCCGTGTCACTCAAAAAAATGACCACTTTTCACTGTTTTGAAAAGTGTTTCTATTTCGTCCTAGACCATTTCTTCCTTAAGGACTTTTTACCCCTTTTTGTTTTCTGTACACATCTTCTATACAATCAACCCGTTTTGAGCATCCTGACCCAGGCTCGAAAAAGCACAAGCATTCCCTAAGAGGCCTCACCGAGTCCCCAAAATTGGACTCCGTCTTGCTGGGGAATCGTGCAACTAGGCTACCAAAACAGCCACTCGAAAGCCCGCGTGAAAACCATGCTCGAACAACGGTCAAAGCCAACGTAACGCCCATCAAGCGTATGCAATCATTCGACGAAACAATACGGGGCGTTACAGTCACTCCCCCTAACAAAAAGTTTCTCCTCGAAACTTTTCAATCATTCGTATATAAATCAGATGAGTAATCAAACAAAAAACCAATTCACATACCAGCTTATTTACAGGAACAACTGAGGGTGAGCCGCCCTCATCGTTGACTCGAGCTCCCACGTCGCGCTTTCCACATTCTGATTTTTCCCTAGCACCTTGACCATAGGAATCTTTTTTTTCCGCAACACGCGATCTTGGGAGTCCACAATACGGATGCGCATCTCCACATAAGAAAGGTTCGGCGCCAACTGCGGCACAATATCCCAAACTTGCTGATCATTATGCACACACTTGCGAAGTTGGCTGACATGAAACACGTCGTGAACATCCGGAAAGTTCACGGGTAATTCTACTTTGTAAGCGGATGCACCTAACTCGCGCAATAATCTTGAAGGGACCCACAAATCTTGGGTCCAACCATTGGGGAGACTTTCAGGAATACGAAATCCCCCACTGCAAACTCTAACTCCGACCTTCGCCGGTTGGCGTACTTTTCATATCGCTCTTGGGCGATCCGGAGCTTCTCCTGAATAAGTCGTACGGCAACTTCCATGTCCTTGAGCGCCTCTGGGCCCAATAAAGGTCGCTCGCCAACCTCAGCCCAAAAGAGGGGAGTCCGACATCGTCGCCCATATAAAGCTTCGAACGGAGCCATTTGCAAGCTTTCTTGATAGCTATTATTATATGCGAATTCCATAAGCCGCAAACGTTCATCTCATGCTCTGTCATACTCAAGAATATAGCATCGAATCATATCTTCCACGATTTCATTTACTCGTTCCGTTTGGCCATTCGTCTGAGGGTGGTAAGCAGTGGAATACCTCAAATCCGTCCCCAAACCCTCTTGTAGACTCTTCCAGAAACAAGAAGTAAATCGGGAATCCCGATCTGAAATGATATTGACTGGCACACCATGCAGTCGGATGATCTTGTTCAAATATAGTTCCGCTATTGTCTTCATCGGGTAGTTGACCTTAAATGGTATGAAGTGAGCACACTTGGTTAACCTATCCACGATCACCCATACGGAGTCATGTCCTCATGGAGATCTTGGTAAGCCTGTAATAAAATCCATTGAAATGCTTTCTCACTTCCATGTTGGAATCTCTAATGGCATCAACTTGCGACCATGCCTCCCATGATCGGCTTTCACCCGCTTGCAGGTCTGACATTCCGATACAAATTGCGTTATTTCTCTTTTCATTCCATACCACCAGACAATTTGTTTCAAATCACGGTACATTTTAGTTGAGCCTGGATGGTAGGTCATACTTGAGCCATGTGCTTCCCTACACACCAAAGTGCGAATGTCTCCAACTGCGGGGATAAAAAATCGACCGCAATATTTTAACGTGCCTACGCCATCAATAGCAAAATCTGGTAATTCACCTTTTTCAGTCCGAAGAAATAAATGTAAAAGATCAGGATCCTCCTTTTGATGTTGTCTTGCAAGTACCATCCATGAAGGTTCTTCTACTGCCGAATGACTTTGCGGTTCATATCTTCCCACGAAAATATCCATCAATAGAAATTCCTCCACTAGACGGTTGGCTGAAAGATTAAATAATTTACCTGTCTTCCGACTCAAAGCATCGGCCACAACATTAGCTTTCTCGGGATGATACTAAATTTCCACATCATAATCAGCTACATATTCAAGCCATCGCCATTGGCGCAGATTAAGTTCCTTTTGCATGAAGACGTACTTCAAACTTTTATGATCCGTAAAGATTTTACACTGCGCGCCGTAAAGTAAGTGTCTCCACAACTTTAATGCAAATATCACCGCTGTGAACTCCAAATCATGCGTCAGATAGTGCTTTTCATGACTTTTCAACTGCCGAGACCCATACGCAATCAACTTTTTGTCTTGCATTAAAACACATCCAAGTCCAACGTGCGATGCATCCACAAAAACCTCATAATCTATCTCTTCTGTTGGTAATATCAACACAGGAGCGGTACACAACCTATTCTTGAGTTCAAGGAATGATGCCTCACACTTGTCATTCCAATCAAATGCCACATTATTCTGGGTTAAGCGAGTCAAAGGTGCAGCCAACGTAGCAAAACCTTCTACGAATCTGCGATAATAGCCGGCCAATCCCAAGAAGCTCTGAATCTCCTTCGGTGTCTCCGGTCTCCTCCACTCCATGACTGCAGCAATCTTTTTGGGATCCACTGAAATTCCATGTTGATTAATAACATGACCCAGAAATGCAACCTGAGGCAACCAAAACTCGCATTTGCTTAGCTTGGCGAACAACTTTTTGTCTCGCAAAGTGGCCAATAGCAATCGCAGATGCTGTTCATGCTCCTCAGCACTGCGGGAGTAGAAAAGAACGTCGTCAATAAAAACCACCACAAACCTATCCAAGTAGTCCTTGAACACCCGGTTCATCATATCCATGAAGGCTGATGGTGCGTTGGTCAAACCAAACGACATCACAAGAAATTCAAAATGGCCATGTCTCGATCAAAACGCAGTCCGCGGAATATCAGACTCCCGAACCTTTAGCTGATGATAGCCCGAGCGGAGATCAATCTTCGAAAATACTGAACTGCCAAGCAGTTGATCAAACAAATCATCAATTCGTGGCAGTGGGTACTTGTTCTTAATCGTCACCTTGTTCAATTCCCGGTAATCGATGCAAAGCCGCATCGACCCATCTTTCTTCTTCACAAATAACACCGGTGCACCCCAAGGTGATGAACTTGGCCTGATAAACCCCTTTGCCAATAGGTCATCCAGCTTGGTACACAACTCTGCTAGCTCACGCGGGGCCATTCTGTACGGTGCTTTCGCAATAGGCCGCGTACCCGGCTCCACATCAATGACAAACTCGACATCACGATCAGGTGGAAGACCAGGAAGATCAGAAGGAAAAACATCTGGAAAGTCACGCACAACAGGAATCTCCTCCAAATGCGGCAAAACAGCACTAGTCCCCACAACTGAGACTAGACAAGCAAAACAGTCGGAAACAAACAACGTCCGAACACATACCGCTGAAATCCCTGGAGAATACTGGCATGAATCACCATAAACACTTCCCGGCTGACCATTGTCCTTGATAAAATCCAAGCGCTTTCCTTTGCACTGGATGACGGCGTCATAGCGGGATAACTAGTCCATGCCCAGGATGACGTCAAAATCTTCCAAATCGATCACCTTGAATTCAGACTTTGCTAAGAAATCCCCCAACAAAATGGGACAATCAAGAAGTCCCCAATCCGCAACCACTGAAGCACCGGAAGGAAACTTCACCAAAAAGGCATTCCCCACTCGATCTGGTGTCAAATAATACCGATCCAGAAAGGTTTGAGCCACAAATGAATGGGTCGCGCCAGAATCGAAGAGAACACGCACCCAACGGTTCTTTACCTTAAAGTTTCCTATAAGGGTACATATGTAGCTAAGAACTACGTGTAAGAGTCATAAACAAAACGTGAACCAGAGGAAGGAAGCGAACCTGAGATAACCTGCGGTGACATCTGAGCTTCCTCTAAAGAGATCACATTTAACTTCCCCTTTCCTTTGTCCAAACGCGGAGGCGGAGGCAAAGCCTGGAGTGGCATTGGCTGCAGCACGGGCTGGTTTTGTGGGCACCTTGCCTTGAGATGTCCCTGTTTGCCACACTGAAAGCACACCTTGTCTTTGACCCAGCAGCGGCCCACATCATGACCTCTTCCCCCACAACTGGTACACGCCAAGTCTCTGGTTGGTTCACCCTGAATGGCGTGCACCTGCTCCTTCTTCTGCATCCCCAACCGCTTGAAACATTTCTCAAATGGGTGGCCTGACCGGCCACAGAAGCTACATGTCTCCTTACTCTTCTTTCTCCCAGCTTCTTCGAAGCTTTTCCCTTCAACCAGCTTTCTCTTATCCATCCGCATCAGGTGCCCTCTTTGTTTTGCATTTTCTATAGCTTCAACCTTCAAAGCAGCCTCAACCATAGTGGTGTAACTCGTCGCTCCATAAGTGCTTGCGAACTGCTGAACATCGCTCCGGAGTCTGCCAAGAAATCTCTTTACTCGGTCAGCTTCCGTAGTCACCAAGCTCTGAACGAACCGACTTAGCTTGCTAAACTCAATTTCATACTCACTAACTGTGAGTTTCCTCTGCTTCAGGTACAAAAATTCATTCATCAGGCGGTCCCTTTCCACTGACGGCAGAAACTTGCGCCGTAACATTTCTTTGAAGGCTTCCCACGAGCATCCCGCCACTAGGCTTTCCTTTTCTCGCAACCACCAACCTTTAGCTACCCCTTTTAGTTGATAGGCGGCAAGCATCACCTTCTGGTCCTCGGTAACGCTAGAATAGACAAACATCTCTTCCAACGGGATCACTCAATCATCCAAGATCACAAAGTCCGCTTTTCCATCATAGGTAGGTGGTCCAAGTCGCTGAAACTGCGAGATAAAAGTCATCGCAGGAGGAACCACAACTGGGGGTATCAACGCCATAGAAGGAGTAGAAACAGCGGGGCCTCTAACAGTCTCTTGCACTCTTGGTGCTAGCCCAGACATCACTGATGACATAGCTTGGAGCTGGGACTGCACATCCTGCACCTGCCTAGTCAGAGCCTCATTACTTTGTCGTAGGCTATCCATCAGGGCATTGTTTTGCGTGCTCGAAGACTCGCCCTCGGATTGGGGAGTCTGCCTTGTCACTGGACGCTTCGACATCCTAGAAACCATTTCACATGAAATCAAACTCAATCTCAAACCCACCAATCAACACATAACGACGCTGTACAGACATGTATAAATATGAACATCAACTGCTAACTTGCTCTGGGAGTTTGAGAATGATGTTATGCCTAGCCTAAGATGACTCACCGTCATCCCACTAACTGGTGCCTCAACGATGAATGCATGAATTTATTTGACCCAAAACCATGAGTGTACAGGTGTCATCATGTACATCTTTAGCTTGGCACGTTGTGCTCATGTAATGTTAGGTTATGCGTGCTGTGCTATGCATTCTAGAAAAGGCCTTAATGCATGCCATGAGCGGTCGTACGCATCACAATGCTATGCATCTCATACTACATAACATTGCATGCAACGAATAAAAGAAAACGTGCTAGTCGCATCCATGTGGTGAGGTTATGCATCCTATACTACATAACCCTCACATGTTGCCCCTATGGTGGATCCATATACAACCACATATTATGCATCCCATACTACATAATATGCCCCGTATACTTATATTCATGCCATGAGTGTAGTGTTCGTGCTTCGGCCAAGACGTACTAATGGCACCTCGGTGTGTGTATGAAATGAGGATGCCTAATAATGACTAACAGGAAAGTTTGCCCGACCAATTGTCAAGCAAACCTGGCTCTGATACCAACTATCACAACCCGCATTTCCCCAAACGAGTACATCGTATCAGAGTAAAGGGAACTACGTGTTATGATGCCATGTCGTGCAGGGGATAACTGCACACGCTCAGGAAAAACCTCGAAGCTTACTTGAGTAGTTGAAAATCATCCGTTATATGCAAGAAAACCATTTAAGTTAATGAGCGTATCCCTCGGCCTTATGGATCAAAACGTGGTTGTACGCGGCGGAAAATAGTTAATGTTAGTTGTGATTTTTTCCTTGATGCACTCTAGATTTATTATACCATAGGAAATCGTCTGTTTTTACGTGATTTCGAAATACGTTTTAGTTGACCAAAATATGTATGCATGACATAGAATAGTAGGTTTGGTTTAACTAATGCAACCTAGCATAAATCCTTCCCAAGAGCAAGTAGACATCATCTCATCCAAATGATTCATATTAGCAGTCTAGCATTCATATGTAGCAAGTAAAGAAAACCACCAATGGGCGCCAACAAGCTGACACGAACCCATTGGGGCGAATGTATGTCTGTACAACAAAGTAAAGAACTACCTCGCTAAGTAAGCTCGGCTAGTTCCAAAGAGACTCTACCCAAGCACTAGTCTCTTAACCTGCTACAACCTGCACCTGAGGCATTCAAGAAAGAACACCTCAGCAATCATCAAAGCTACAAAATAGAGCATTAAGTTCATAAAATATAACGAAGGGGCTTACTGACCCCGTAGAAATTTCATGTAAACGAGTGAAAAGAACAGGGTGGAAAATAAGTGTTAAACACTGCCAACCCAACATGTAACGCATAAAGTGCATGAAATTCTCATCAAGTCCTGCTCAACCTGCAGGAGCAAAAAGGCAATACACATGTCCATTCCATCATCTTTAGAACAAGAAACAACTATACTAGTGAAACATAAGCAGCGGTTAAGTTCGATTCCGCAAGGGTCTTTTGGTGGCGGCCCTAAAGTGGAACGCACCAATAAAAGCTAGCCCAATCGAGGCCAAAACGGTGCTCGACACCATAAAACAAAACCCGGTGGCCCCCAAGGCTGAAACCACACCACCCCTTACCGAATCCTCACACAAAAGCTCCGGCCATGGTTCACAATTCGCCTCGCGAAACTCACCATAATCCAAGCTAAACCAGTTTCCTTTCATAGTCCTCACTCATGTCTACAAATTGTCCAAGGTATGTCAACTTGATAGAATTTGGGTCTCTCCATCACCATAAGCGAACCCCACAAGTAACAACGCCGATTAACAACAACAAGCTTGCGAATCAAATGAACAAAAAAAGTAACTAATAGAGCAATCCAAGGGAAAACATGACAAAATGAGATGAACAATATGTAAGAAAATTCTTGAAAGACAGGATGATTTATGCTTGTGAATCCTATACAAATGTAAGAGTAACAAAGCTAACCGGATTAGACAAACGTGCGGTGAAAAATAAGAAGAACAAGTTCTGAAAATTGAAAAACACAAGAAAACAAGATTGGCAAGGGTGAAGAACACCGCTTGCCTGAACCGAGATGACACCGCGACGGCTGCTCCTCTCTTTCTCCTTCCCTTTCCTTAGCTTTTCTCCCTTACTTTCTCTTTGAGAATGAAGAAGAAGGTGAAATGAGGAGGAGGAATCTCTTTTTCGGCCTTATTTTCTTCGGGACAGAGCTGGACTGTTTGATCCAGAATCAGAGAAATGAACGGCACAAAAAAAATTGAAAAAGTCGATTTTCGGCCCTGTCACGCCCTGTGACATGCCCGTGTCACAGGGCGTGTACCTTAAGTGGCGCAGAATCCTACAATTTCCAGTTTATCCACAAGGTACACGGCCGGGTACACGCCCGTGACCTAGGGCGTGTAACCCGTGTCTCGACATCTCGTCGACCAAAAGTGTCGACACTTCGACAAAGCTGGACACGCACTGTGACATGCCCGTGTCACAGGCCGTGTCCCCTCTCTCCACACCCGACACTCGACACTCGACACTCGACGTAGCGGGACACGGCCCGTGACACGCCCGTGTCACGGGGCGTGTACCCCATTCTTCGAGCTCAACTCGCCGCAAGAAAATTCGTCGAGTCAAGGAGGTCACGCCCCAAGTCACGCCCTGGGTCACGCCCCGACACGCCCGTGTCGGGGGGCGTGTTCCTCCCGCAACTTCGTCGAACGAAGTTTGACGACCACAAAGCCAAACCGCATCCCGAGCTAGACACGCCCTGGGACACGCCCGTGTCCCAGGCCGTGTCACTCAAAAAAATGACCATTTTTCACTGTTTTGAAAAGTGTTTTTGTTTCGTCCTAGACCATTTCCTCCTTAAGGACTTTTTACCCCTTTTTGTTTTCTGTACACATCTTCCATACAATCAACCCATTTTGAGCATCCTGACCCAGGCTCGAAAAAGTGCAAGCATTCCCTAAGAGGCCTCACCGAGTCCCCAAAATTTGACTCCGTCTTGCTGGGGAATCGTGCAACTAGGCTACCAAAACAGCCACTCGAAAGCCCGCGTGAAAACCATGCTCGAACAACGGTCAAAGCCAACGTAACGCCCATCAAGAGTATGCAATCATTCGACAAAAAAATACGGGGCGTTACATACTCGTTGGATGGCGAGCACCCGCTGCTTCTTTTGAGTGGCACTTCTCTTGAAACACCTTTCGAAAAGGTGGCCAGGTCGACCACAGAAGCTACATATTTCTCCACTTTTCTTTTTCGAAGAAGGGACGGATGCCCTAGATCTTCCATGCTCAACACCCTTCCTCTTCTCTTTCCTCGGTATCATACCACGATCCTTAGCATATCCAATGGTCTCAACTTCAATAGCAACTTCTACTGTCCTCGCATTAGTCTCGGACTGGTAAGTATTGGCAAACTGCTGAATGTCATTTTGGAGACAACCCAAGAAACCTTTAACCCTGCGCTCCTCAGCAGCTCTCAACTCAGAAGCAAACTTATTAAATTTACTGATCTCACTCTCATACCCAATCACTACGGGGGTTTGCTCACCAGGATGTTGTCCTAAGTTGGTAGCCAACAATGCCTGCAACTGTGCTTGCATTGCCACGATCTGACCTGCCAGGGTCTCTATGCTCTGGCGTAGTTCAACAATCATCGCCTCACCCCGCGTACCTGACAACTCGCCCTCAGACTAGGGAGTCGACCTAGTCGTAACATGCTCATACGACATTCTAAAAAAACACATAACACCTCATTAAAACTCTAGCTTAAACTAGGACTACACCACTTAGTTCAGACGATACTTAAAAGACACTTGCTTACGCTGCAACTTGCTCTGGGATTTTTATAATGACGCCATGTCCTACTTAGGATGTTATCTTCTCATCCTATTGACTCTTGTGCCTATGATATGAATTTATGTATTCTTTATCCTTTTTCTGATTTAAAACCGTGTGTGTACATATGTCATCCCGCAAATCTTTACCTTGGCACGTTGTGCTTATGCAATGTTATGCTATGCATGATTGTATTATACATTCCAAAAAGGCCATAATGCATGTTATGAGCGGCGTACACATGAAATTGTTATGCATCCCATACTACATGACATTCCCATGCAACGAAAAATAAACGTGCTAGTCGCATTCATGTGGTGAGGTTATGCATCCCATAATACATAACCCTCACATGTTGCCCCTATGGTGGATCCATATACAGACACATATTATGCAACCCATAATACATAATATGCCATGTATACTTCATGTTATGCTATGAGTGTAGTGTTCGTGCTTCAGCCAAGACGTGCTGATGACATATCAGTGTGTGTATGATATGATGTTAAACACCTAATACCTACAAGGAATGGTTGCCCGACAAATTGTCAAGCAACCTCCCTCTGATACCAACTGTTACAACCCGCATTTTCAACGCATATAAAAAAAGCTTATCAGAGTAAGGGAAAAATGCGCGTCATGATGTCACGTCAGCAGGGGATAACTGCGGACGCTCATGCAGACACCCAACTAAACATGAAGAAATGTTCTTTTTTTAAGTTATTTTAAGGGAAATCGGTTAAGTGCAGTAGTTAGTCGTATCCCTCGGCTTAGTGGCTCATCTACTCCATGAATCAAAGTATATTATACGCTGCTGAAAAATACTTGATTAGATTAACTCAGACATCCTACATGAGTAAAAACGTTCCTATAGGACAACTCATGCTATGCAAGACTCTAAATTTATTATAGTAGGAAAGATAGTTTTTACGGTCACTAAAAATAACAAGTTAGAGTTTCAACTTATGCAATGCATGAAGTAATAGTAGTAGATTTTATAGTTGAAAATACCTAACATGCATTCCTAGCATAAATCCACCCAGAGAACAAGTAATACATATCCACATTTAAAGAAATGAGCAGCTATCAAGTATCAAACAACTAACAATTCAGTGGGCGTCAACAAACTGACACGAACCCACGAACAAAAGTATGTCTGAACTAGTAAAACTAAACAAACAACAAACTACCTCGCTAGGACGAGGCAACATCCACGACCAACACTGCCGCCCAGAAAACTCCAAAACCAGCACTGCTAACCGCTACTGCTCTAAACCTGAGGCATTCCAAAAACAGAACACCTCAGCAAGAAAGTACAAGTAGTGGCAGTAAGAGTAATAAACCAAAATAAGCAAAGGTCAACAGGGGTACCAACCCAAGACCAAAAATACTAAAGTAAAGTACGAAAGAAACAAGACATCAACAGGAAAAGAACTCCTACGTGTTTTGTCACGTTCCACAAGAGTGCACCAGACGCATAAGGCTATAAGGTGGCTACATTATTATTTCACCAGAAAGAAAAATACAAAACCTTTATTAGGCAGCCGTGGTCGATTTTACCCGAACACATGGGCGAAGTGGTCACTCTTGGACACACCACCCAAAAAAATGGGCGAAGTGGTCGCTCTTGGACACACCCCCCAAAAACACGGGCGAAGTGGTCGCTCTTGGACACACCCCCCAAAAACAAACAAAACGGATATATAATCCGTCTAACTGCGAGGGATTCTCATACTCTCCACCACACACTCTAGACATCTAAAAACCAGGTATACTTCCACAGGGCACTAATGAAGGTGACAAACACTACAAATGTGGAATCGTCCACTAAATCCGGCATTCAAGAAACCCAGAGAAACCATAACACAAATATCTCGGGATTTGGCTCGACGGATTCTACTTGACATTACTAGTGAAAGAAATTGTACCTAATCACCTAGAGGGGGGGGGGGGTGAATAGGTGGCTTAAATCTTTTTTAACTTTTTAGGCAGATTGCAGATTATATCACAGAGTTATAATTACTTCTTCCCAGAAATCAATCAGCAATCATAGAATCAAACATGCACACAGTGAATACACAGATTTATAGTGGTTCCCCAAGGTTTGGGTACATCCACTTTCCCCCTTCGCCTATCTAGTAGTGTACTAGATTCGGCCAAACTCCTCCACTATCTCAGATCCTCAGATCTTACACTCAGAACCCCAAACAGGTTCCTACAGCTCAGGCCCAAGGCCCTACAACTCAGTCTTCTCCAAAGACCTACACTCAGCCACAAGGCCTACTCTCAGCCACAAGGCCTACACTCAGCCACAAGGCCTACACTCAGAGATATGGATCTCCTACACTCAGGCACACAGGCCCTACCACTCAGCCTTTATAATTGCAGGCTTACAACTCAGATCCCTAAGGATCCTACACGAAATTTAGAATACAAAGAATATACCTACAACTCAGATAAAGAGAGATGAGTCGACAGGTTCTTGATGAGTTCTTGGAAGAACTCTGCTGAGATCAACCTCACTTGGCTTTCTTCAAAGATTCTTGAATGTAGAACACAATAGGATTAATTCTCTACAGCTGATCTTCAATCACTGCAACTTAAGATTCAGAACTAGGTCTGAACCCTTCTTCACAGCCTGGTTCCAATGGCTGTCTTCTTGGAAGGAGCTCTCTCTCTCCAACTTCTTAGATCTTCACTTGATTCTTCAATGAATAGCTAGATCTTCTTCTTTGATTGTTGATCTCTTATTGTAAATCTCAATCATTCATTACTTTCTGTTGACAGAATAGACCTATATATAGGCCTTCTTCATGGTGACCGGCTGATCCGGTTCCTAACAGCTTTCTAACATCTCTGACAGGTGCAGTAGACCGGCTGGAATGGCAGCTGTCAAGTCATCCAGTCATTACTTGAAATATCTGTAACTGTCTGAAAGTATCGAGACAGTCTGTCTTTAAGTGTCGACACTTATAGACTAAGTGTCGACACAAGTAGACTAAGTGTCGACACTAGCCTTCAAGATGTCGACACAACTCCTTGTGTTGTAGAATTTACTTCTCGACACTGCTTCTACAATATGTGTCGACACTGATATTGTGTGTCGACACAAGTCCTTGTTCTTCAGTACTTTGTTGAATTCTTGTAAGTGTCGACATAACTCCTTTGTGTCGACACATCTTCTTGTGTTGAACTTGTTCAGTGTCGACACTTCTTCTTGGTGTCGACACAGCCTTCTGTGTTGATACTTGCTGAGTATCGACACAGCTCCTTGTGTCGACACATTCTTCTTCTGTTGAGACTTTGGCTGAGTGTCGATACATCTCCTTTGTGTCGACACTTGTACTTAGAATTTTTGTTGAACTTTGCTGAGTGTCGACACAGCCTCCTAGTGTCGACACTTTCTTCATGTATTGAGTCTTGTGCTGTGTGTCGACACATTCTTCATTGTGTCGACACTTTATTCATGTGTTGAGTCTTCTGATGTGTGTCGACACATTCTTCATTGTGTCGACACTTTCTTCATGTGTTGAGTCTTCTGCTGTGTGTCGACACATTCTTGATTATGTGGACACTTATACTTAGACTCTGTTAAAATTTGCTGAGTGTCGACACAGCCTCCAAGTGTCGACACTTTCTGATGTAGACACAGTTCCTCTGGGTGTCGACACTACTTCTAAGTGTTGACACTGCTTCTAAGTGTCGACACTTCTTCACTGGACATTTATTCATTGAGTGTCGACACAGCCTTCATGTGTCGACACTTTCTGTCTGGTGTCGACTCTGCATCCCTAGTGTCGACACAATTACTCCAAGTGTCAACACTACTTGCCTGGATGTCGACACAAGTCTTCTTAAGTGTCGACACTTTCCTTTTGGGTGTCGACACATGGACTTAGAAACTTTTCAGCTTTCCCTGCAAATACTTAACCTGCACAAGGCAACTCAAAATACATCAAATACATTTTGATGTATATCATTGAGTAGGGTGAGGCTTCTTCAAATTAGGTACATTTAAACCAATGTACCCAACAATCTCCCCCTATTTGGAGAAGTCATAACCCTTAGTCAATGATATACACCATACATAACAAAATTACAGAATGATGTAAAACAGGATTACAATCAGGGAAAATTCATAAACATGTAATAAACAAAACATGTATTCACAGATATCTCAGAATAATTACGTAATAGATTTATCACACATCACATTGTTCTGACAACTTTGTCATATTCATTATACAAAAGTTTACAGAGTGTTTTAATACAAGTGATTACATAGTAAACTTAAGATAATGCTATTCTATTTCTGCTCAGCCTCCTTGATAACTATGCCCTTCCCAGACTTTATCTTTGCTTGTACTGAGGCTCCAGCATCTTCAGCAGTAGCAGGCTCCTTTCCTTTTAGATCCTTCTTCTTCTGCTCTTCAGTCTTGATCTTTTGTCTCTCAAAGTAATGATAAGGCTTGGGAAAGTACTTGCTAGGATCCTGGGCAGTAGGAGGTAGCTTTCCCATCTTTGCCTTTCTTCTATACTGTAGAATTGCTTCTTGGCTGGTCTCATGCTTCCTCCACTCCAGTTCAGAAAACCACTTGTTTCTATCTTGAATATTGTCTTTGGCAGCCTTCCATGCAGTTAAGATAATATTCCTTGAAGTGGGGCTCCACTGTTCAAAATCAGGCCTTTGATCAGCTTGCTCTCTGAACTTCTTCTTAGACAACTGAGTCTCTTGTTCCTTCAGCAACAAGGCTTCTTGTGCTTTCAGTATGGCCTCTTACACTGGCTGAACCACCTTTTCTATGATGACATTTTTCTTTCCCTCAGGTGGGCTATACATTGATTGTATGTCTGCATGTATCATATCAAAGTTTGGAGAAGGGTAGATTACTTGAGCCACTTCAGGTTGCTCCCCTCCAAGATAAGCAGGATGAATCCCAGACTCTGCTACATTATCATCATCACATAAAGGAGGATAACCAAGAGTTGCTCTGATAGAATTAGAAATCCACTTTGCATGATCAGAGCTGGCTTTGACTAACACCCTCTCCCCCTTTATGACTTCTCTTTCCATGTGATCTCTTAGATCATCCTTTTGAAATCTTACTTGGGCATCCAAATAGTTTACTCCATCTTTAAAGAAAGGTTTCAACCTTTGGAGCTTTTCAGTTAGCAACTTCTGAGAGTTTTCAATAGCAGAAGTAACAGCAGTTATGCCCTCTTGTAAAGCTTTATCAAACTCTGCCTTAGCAGTAGCATTAGATATAGTCTGTCCAGCAGATATATTCTTCATCTCTGTGACAATTGCATTGTGTGAAGCAGTCAAATTGTCATTCATCCTGAGCTGGTTTTCCAGAACATAGCCTTGCTTCAGTGCAATGTCATCCACTTGAGCTTTTATCTTCTCATGATGAGTTGCTAGATAGACTACTGTATTCCCTCCCTTATGGAAGCAGTCAATCATCTCCTTCTTATTTAGATTCATCTCAAATCTAATAGACTTAATGTCCTGGGCCAGATCAAACTGTAGAGATTTTTGCCCTTCGTCTACATACTTTTCAAGAGCTTGTCTTTGCTCATCAAGCTTTATCTGTAATGCAACCATCAAAGAACTGAAATTTGTTGATGGTGCAGGCTGTGGGGTAGGCTATTGTGCAATGGTTTGTAAAGCCTTTTTATAAGTTTGGCTCCTTCTTTTAAAGACTTGGAATTTCCTTTTATTAGCTCATGCAGCCTCCTCATCTTCAGAAGCTGATGAGCTTGCTATTTCTACCCTCTCCCTAGGTAGCTCCTCAACATCCTTTGGCTTCTCAGGCTCTTCCTTGCAGTTTCTTCTAGAATCTCCACTTGCTCCCCCTCAACTTGAGCATTCTCCCCTTCAGCAGCAGCACTTGCCTTCTCAAAGTCTATTTGGTCCAGATTAAGGAAGAGATCTTCCATTGTAAACTCTTATTGAGGTTGTGATGGAGAATCTCTTGTCTCATCAACAACTTGATCAGATACAGCTTGAGCTGCAATAGATGTGTCCTCCATGACAACATCTGGGGGTTGACTATCAATCTGAGGTTGTTGATTAACATTATTTAATGAATCAGACAAAACATTATCCTCTATAGGGAAAACTAAGTTATTGATTTCAGTGAGTACCTCAAGAATGATTTGAGTGGCTTGTTCACTTTCTAGTGGAGTTGGCTCTTCCACTATTAGAGGCTCCCCCTGGATAGAATCCTGGTGAAGAGGGCTAGCATGTGGTAGCTCCCCCTGCCTCTCAGCATCATCTTGTATAACTAGAGACTTTCTAGCAATTCTAGTGTCTTCTTCATCAGGAGTGAAGACAACTTGCTCCTTAGAGCTGCTAGATGAATCTTGAGCCGCAGGGGCTATCTTCTTCTTCTTCTTCTTCTTCTTTTGGGGTGTTAGCTTCTCAGGTGTTGGCAATTCCTTTGTCAAGACCCTATCCTATCTAGAGAAGAGTCTCATGTCCATCTTCCTCATGTGGTTGATTTTAGATCCAACAGCTTGGCTCATTACTTCTATATACTACCAGCCAAGTAAAGACTTAGTATCCTACCCAAATTGGGTTTCTTCATACTCTCTTTAATCTTCTCAAATACTACTACAGACCAATCAGTTTGCATTGTGAAGATAATCCTTGTCATGAGACTGAACATATGGGCTGATACCCTGTCATGCCCTCCAGGCTTACTCAAGATCACCTTGCCAACAATTTCTGAGAGAAATTTGCCTTGGCTGTTCATCCCCTTTCTATTGAATACTGATCCAATTTTCAGCTTGAAATCCAGTCCACACCATGTTAAAGCTTCTCTAGTTTTAGAAGCAGAAACTTCATCTTCTGCCATAGTCCTTGGTAGGTTTAGTACCTTTCTTAAACTCTTAGGTGAGACCTTCACCTTTTCTCCATGAACCCTTGACTTTATCTTGAGTCCAGATTCGTCTAGGGTTGCTCCATTCAGAAATTCTAGAACTTCTTTCTTCCATATTTTTGTCGGCTCTGAAACAAGAAAATCTAACCCTGAGTTTGCAACTAGGGTTACCACATCCTTGATCTCTGGTTCTGCGTCATCAAACGCGTGCCGCACCAGTTCATATCCTTCATTCACGTTCTCGTCAAGCTTGGGCGCCATTAGGGTTTGAAGAATTTGAATTGAGAGAAGAGAGGTGTCGACACACAAGTTTGGTCTCGAAACTTTGGTGAGCGTGTCGACAGATAATGGCGAAATCCTATTTATACCTTTCTAGGATTGAAGATGAAAGGACGCGTTAACAAACTCAAATTGTGTCGACACTGTTGATAAGTGTCGACACAGACTTATAATGTCTCGACACCTATGTGTCGACACAAGTTTAGTCAACAGAATATATGTGTCGACACTTGTTTATGTGTCGACACCTCTTAGCTCGACACTTAGTCGAGACTTTACTTCACTAATTCTGCATAAAGTCTATGTGTCGACACCACCTTGGATGTGTCGACAGCTTCTCTATATGTGTCGACACTAATTCCCTGAAGTGTCGACACCAACTTCCTAGATGTGTCGACACCTTTTCTCTGAAGTGTCGACACCAATTCTCTGTCTCGACACAGACAACTCTGTGTGTCGACACTATTTTACTTACCCATTTCTGTAAACTTATTCTAAGTTTATCATACCTAATTCAATTTTAAACCTATTGAATTTGGTTTCTTCTAGGCGCTTAGTATACATGTCAGCTAGTTGATTATCTGTATTTACATATTCTAGTGAAATATCTTCTTTTTCTACATGTTCCCTTAAAAATGATACTTTATTTCAATGTGTTTAGTTCTACTATGGGAAACAGGATTGTTTGCAATAGATATAGCACTAGTAGAATCACAAAATAGTGGTGTTCTACTTACTTGAATACCATAATCCTCAAGCTGATGTTGTATCCATAGAAGTTGAGCACAGCAACTTCCTGCAGCCACATATTCTGATTCTACTGTGGAGATAGCCACACTTGTTTGTTTCTTGCTACTCCATGATATCAGTCTTCCTCCTAGGAATTGACAGGTTTCAGTTGTACTTTTTCTATCTTCCTTACAGCCTGCAAAATCTGCATCTGAATAACCTGTCAGTTCAAAGTCTCCATTCCTAGGGTACCAAAGGCCTAGATAAGGAGTGCCCTTTAGATATCTCAGTATCCTTTTGACTGCTATCAATGAGACTCTTTAGGGCATGCTTGGTACCTAGCACAAACACATATAGCATACATGATATCTGGTCTACTTGCAGTCAAATACAATAGGGAGCCAACTATCCCTCTATACAAAGTCTCATCTACAGGTTTCCCTGCATCATCTTTGCTAAGATACATACTTGACCACATGAGTTTCATGGTACAGGATGAATCCATACCATACTTCCTTATCAGTTCTAGGGTGAACTTAGACTGGCATAGGATATAAACCATTCTCAGTCTATCTAACTTGAGACCCAAGAAGAAGAACTAAGTTCCCAGATACTGATCATCTCAAATTGTCCTTGCATAAGTTTTCAGCCATAATATTTTGAATCAAGACTACTTTCCAGTAGACCCTTAAATATGATGTCATCTACATATATTGGACTAGTATGATCTTGCCTCTGGATTCCCTAAGGAATAGAGTCTTGTCTATTTTCCCCTTGTGAATTATTCTCAATGAGGAAACTAGACAGGGTTTCATACCAAGCCCTAGGGGCTTGTTTTAACCCATACAAAGCCTTCTTAAGTCTATAGACATAATTAGGTTTGAGTTGAATCAATAAAACCGATGGCTATTCCACATAGACCTCTTCCTTTAGATGACCATTCAGAAAGGCTGACTTAACATCCATCTGGTAACTTTAAATCCTTGATAGGTTGCATAGGCCAGGAAACATCCTTATGGCTTCCAGTCTGGCTACTGGAGCAAAGGTTTGATCAAAGTCAATACCTTCTTCCTTCCTATATCCCTTAGCAACTAGTCTTGCTTTGTTCTAATAATTACTCCATGTTCATCCATCTTGTTCCTAAAGATCCACTTGTCCCAATTATGTTGGTCTTTGGTTAGGAACAAGCTCCCAGACTTTGCATCTCTTGAACTGATTCAGCTCTTCTTGCATTGCCTCAATCTAATGAGGGTCTAGGATGGCTTCTTCAAACTTCTTGGCTCTACTTGGGATAGAAAACTGGAGTAGAGTGCTTGCACTCAGATTTCTGCTCCTTGTTTGTACCCCTTGTATTAGATCACCAATGATTTGATCTACTGGATGATCTCTTAGATACCTATTAGCTGGAGGCATCTGGCTTCAGGTTGAACTCCTTCCGCTTCTTCATCTTGCTGCACTCCTTGGCTTCTTCTGCATTAGATACATGTATTACTCCCCCTGGATAACAGCCACTATCATCTACATGCTGACTTGCAGTAGATCCTTCTTCAATAGTGAGCTTGTCCATCTTCTTAGTCACACCTGTGGAGCTGCAAATACTTCTAGACAACTCATTGTTAATAAGTCTAGTTTCATCAAATACTACATGTACTGACTCTTCTACAACTTGAGTAGTCAAGGTAGTAGACTTTATAAGCCTTACTATTGTTGTTGTACCCACAAAGATCCCCTCTTGGGATTTGGCAGCAAACTTAGTCAAGTAAGACTTACCATTGTTAAGTATAAGCATTTATAACCAAAGATCCTGAAATAGGGAGATTTGGTTTTCTGCCTTTCACAATCTCATAGGGGTCTTATTGTGGTTTAGTAATGGTAAGCCCTATTAATTACATGGCATGCAGTATTAACTGCCTTAGCCCAGAAATATTCTGGGAGAGATGTGTCACATAATAGGGTTCTACCAGCCTCAATCAAGGTTCTATTTTTCCTCTCAGCAATGTCATTTTGCTGAGGTGTCTTGTGTGTGAAAAAAATTCCTGAAATATCCCAATTCTTCACATAGTTTTTGCCATACTATCAGACTGAAATCAGTACCATGGTCACTTCTTATTTTGACCACTGTATTGTCTAATTCATTCTGAATTTGTTTGACAAAGCTATAGAAGATACTAGGTTTCAGATTTTGTCTAAGAAGAACACCAGGAAAACCTTGAGTAATCATCTACAACCACAAATGTGTAGACCTTCCTACCTAGGCTGTGAACTGGCATAAGACCAAAGAGATCCATATGCAAGAGGTATAAGCACCTCACAGCATCTTTGTTTTCAATGATACTAAAGGTGGATCGAGTCTGCTTGCCCTTTTGACAAGCTGAGCATATTCCATCTTAATACACTTAACTTGAGGACCATTCCTCACTAACTCTTAGCTATAGAGTTGGCCAATGTCTTGTAGTTAAGATGGGCTAGCCTTTGTGCCATTTGACATAATGAGAGACTTCTCATCAGCTACAAGACACACTGGAGAACCATTGTTCTCAAATAATGTCTAGGCAATAGACATTCTCTTTCTATAACCTGTCAAAATGATCTCTTGATCATTTGACCTCCTGATATGATAACCATTTTTGACAAATGAGATGTCATATACAAATCACTCAGTTGACTTATACTAATAAGGTTAGTTTCAACCTTAACAAAGCCACTTGAGTAATTGTTATATGGGTACTAGAAATGTTACCAAAACCCTTGATGATTCCTTTTTCAGAACACCAAAGGTGACTTTAGGACCATCCTTGATTGGTGTGTAGTCCTTTAGCAACCCCTAGTTCCAGTCATGTGTCTGTAACATCCACTGTCCAAGTACCATATTGGGGCATGGCCACTTGAACTCACCTGCCCAAAACAGATTAGTTAACCTTAGAACCCAAAGAATTCTTTGGTTCTTGGTGCTGGTTAGTTTGCCTCTTAACAAAGCTACCTGCAGATCTTCCAAACAGGCAGTTGCTACTCAACTTGGCACTAGAATTGTGCCAACAGTCTATGGCAAAGTGGCCTACCTTGCCACAGCACCAGCACTCAAATCTATTGTACTTTGCTTAGGTACATCCCTAGCTATTTTATCTACAGCTGGCTTGTTGAGAGCTGGGCTTTGCCCTTAGACTTGGACTTTACAGTCCTAGCAGGGTTAGTAAACCCCAATCCAGTTTTACCCTTGTGAGGTATAAACTCATCAATCAAAGGTAAAACAGACTTAGGTTTAGAAAACCTTGCAACAATGTCTCTCTCATTCTGAAGACTAATCTCCAGATTTCTGATTTGATCATTCTTGAATGTTATAGTTCCCATCTGAATACAGTTATGTTTTTCAGTCTGGCTATTTCATTTAACTTTTGATCAAACAGCTTCTCAAAATCAGTTGCAGCCACTTTGAGACTTGTAATGTCCTTAGCCTGACTCTTGGTCAAGGATTTGATTTTCGTAAATGCTTGCACAAAACTCTATATTCATCAATCAACTGATGAACATCCCTTCAGATTCAGATCCACTGGCATCATGTGCTCGACACTCTGCAATTTTCGTTTATTTTGCAAAAACTTTTGCTCCTTTAATTTATTTCCTTTTATTCATTCTACCGCATTCTAGCGGTTAGAAATGTAGTAGTTTTAATTTCAGTCACTTAGTTTTCTTAATTTTGTACGTGTGCGTGCGTGTATGAGTAGTTTTTATTATAGCTTTATTTAATTCCTGTCGAGTGTGTCGCGGGTGTTGTCTTTTAATTTTCCGCCTACTCATTTAGTTAAATGGCTGGATTTTATTCAAGAAGGGTGTGTATGTTTATTTTCCACTACTCA